>SNQJ01S0004502.1:44744-70631 GCA_010110895.2 Picea sitchensis
AGCTATCAAAGTAATTTTTAAATATGATTAGGTAAACGTAAAAAAGTAAACACATAAACTGATGTCTTTATAATAGCTAGGAAGTTAATGATTGAAATCATAGCCATTTATTTTGTGTGACTACTAAGAATATTCTAGCCATATTTAATCCTGTCCATAGAAAACTTATTAAGCACTAAACCCCTATTAAATCTGCCCATTGTCAATAGGTGTACGCCTTTCGGCGTAATTATATTTTTTAAAGCTAAGTTAATATTTATGTTTACATGGATAAATGTGTAGGATTATCCCACTCATATGCTCATGCTCGAGAAGAAGCTAAATATTGGGAAGACACTGGTTTCCAATTCATCTGTGACGAATACCAGCGATGAATCTTATAAACTTCTCATGGAACCGAGAGGGTTGGTGTTGTTCTACACAAACACAATCCAGGATCCTTATTGGTCTGTGGCGTTGCTAGGGCTGGACAACCAAGGCATTCTTAGACCCTGCTTTTATAATTCCTTGTCTGTCGGCCCCGAGGTCGTCTATATGGGCCAGAATTTGTCGGTTTTGTTCATTGAAACTATGGGTAAGTCGTATTCTTCTTATTCCTGCGCTAATGGGATCCGATCGCTGCCAATGGCTCGTTTCTACAATGACAATGAGTACAAGTTTATGATACTGGATAATGATGGAATCCTTCACGTCTACCGTGTCTCTCTGCTGTCAGGACATAACAATGTGTCATATTGTTGCACGGATTTCTTACTAGACACCTCTAATAAGAATTGCTACTTCCCAGAGCCTGCGGGCCTTATGGAATCTGTGACAAAGGCCAATGCAGTTGCCCAGGTTATGGGACACTTGATCAATTCGAGCAAGTCCAGAACCTGGACGTGAGGCAGGGGTGTATATTAGCATCGATGATCCGACGTGCAACCATTCGTCGACAACCAGCCAATTCACGTCCCTCGACAGAGTGGATTACTATCCCAACAACTACCTGAAACCTATAGTGAACGTCTCCACAGTCGAAAAATGCAGGATATTATGCAATTCCAGTCCCCCCCTGCACCATCGCCTTCTTCCACAACAATGCCTCGTCGTGTTACCTTGCAGACGACCCTCTGTCGAGCTTTAAATTGACTGCGAACCAGACATACAAGGCCTATATAGAGGTCCTTACTAATTTTCCACGTAACAAGACTTCGGGGTCTAGTAACTCCCTGAGCATTGCCATCATAGCTCGGATCACGTTCAGCTCAGAAACTGTGGCTCTGTTCCTCTGTCTGATAAGGATCATAATCATGCGAAGTAGCCGAGAGAAGGTGGTAGTGATAGATGAAGAAGATATCGATCTGGAGGAAATAGAGGAATCCTTCTTGAAGGTGCTCCCAGGGCTACCGTCGAGGTTCACGCATCATGAGCTTAAGGAAGTCATTGATAACTTTAGCAGAAAGCTGGGTACGAGCAGGTTCAGATCAATGTACGAAGGTGTTTTGAAGGACAAAATCGGAGTTTCCATTAAGAAGTTGGGCTACAAGGAATTCAATGTGGAAGTAGCGACGATGGGTAGAATAATCCACAAGAATCTAGTGAGACTATAAGATTTATGTGTCAATTTCCTCCAGAGGTGCCTGGTTTACAAGCTCATGGAGAACAGTTCTTTGGATAAATGGCTATGCTCGAGTCCAGACGACAACAAAGGGTGTTTGATGTGGGAACAATGTTACAACGTGGCGATGGGGACTACATGGGGTCTAGTGTATCCACACGAATAGTGCAGAGAAACCATCATGCACCTGTACATAAAGCCTCAGAACATCCTACTTGAAAAAATATTTATGCCCAAGGTGTCTGACTTCGGCATGTCGAACCTCCTGAACGAAGACGTGAAATAGGTCATGACAACAGTGCGAGTGACGCTCGGGTACCTGGCGCCCGAGTGCCTTCGGTATTTTTTCGCCACCACGAAATGTGATGTCTACAGCTTCGGGATGGTTTTACTCGAGTTGGTGTCCGGGTGAACGAACTTTGATCCCTTGCCAGCCCATCCTCGACTCTATTATTTCCGGAACTCGGCCATACTGAAGTGGAGGTATATTGATTTTGTTGATGAGAGGTTGGGGGATAACAACGTTGACACAGAGGGTGTTATGAGGATGACCAAGGTTTCCTTGTGGTATATTCAGGATAATACTGTCAAGAGGTTGTAAGATCCCCAAAATAAATTTATTTTGAAAGTCTGAAATTTAGTGGGAAATTAATTCCGTTTTTGGTAAATTTGAAAAGCTGCAAAAATTTCCAAGTGGAAAAAGACCTAGGCACTTTGCTTTTTGGATATATAGCATATGGGAAGAGGCAGGACGCTGCCTAGTATGTGAGGGAAAGGGATTATCCCTTGCTGTTATGAATACTATATTTTGAGTGTGAGGAAAGAGAAGTTGCTGAAAACTGCAGGATTATTTTTGAGGAGAAGTTCTGAGTTCATCCTCATGGATTCATGGTCAGGATAGGGGGAGAAAGGGACAAGTGATTTGGTTGTTCTGTTCTAAGGTTGGGTGGTAGGTGGCTGTTCCATTTGTTGTTTGACAACTTTTCAGATATGTCGACTTACTCTTTCTCTGAATGAATATTATATGATTTAATAACTGGTAGAATGCATCTGTATAACTCTACATCTGTATAACTCTAGATAATAGTACTGTTATAGGCTAAAATCTGTTTGAATGTTGCTTGACTAAAAGGGTGGTAGAATACCTTTAAAACTGATTCTGAGTGGACTATCACTGTTAATTAAAAATTGTGAGCTAGTACTATTTTCTTTTGATATAATAGTCTAAAGGGGCACACCTGGTTAATTCTGGAAGAATTAGTCTACAGATTTGATTTTTTGTTTTAAAATGGAGTAAATTGTAGGATAAACCCTTAGTGGCTATCGTATGCTTGAGTGAACTTTCTGTACATCGAAATCATGAATGAAAATGAACGTATAGAAAACGAAGTTCAGAGAATGAATAGATCGCAAGAAAGTTAAATAACCCATAGAAAACATAATTAAATCGAAAATAGAATAGTCTGTACAGAATGCTAAATAAGATATTAAAGTAGGCTTGGACCTTAGATATACGTATCTAAATATATGACAGAGACATACATAGATACAAAGATCTATTATACACATAGTGACTGTATTTAGTCTTTCTTATTTACTTTAAAAGAAAATGAAATGACTCATGGCGCCAGTCCATCCTTACTGGAATCATGAGGGAAATTGAATAATCTTTCGTATTTATAACTGTAATAGTAACCAAAATTATGACAGTTCAAGTACCTCGCAAACAAGAGGTATTCCACCTGCTATAGAGGCTACGACTTGAAAGTGTTAAAATAATGAGAATGTTGTTGGAACTTTGGAGTTTCCTTTCCTATCAATTTTCTAAAAGACAATTACAGAGATAAATTTGTCGTCCAACTATAAGAGTCTGGCATATATCTTTCCATGAAAATAATAACCTAGGGTAAACATCGTTTTATTTCCTTGCTCTATCTTAGAACCCGAATACCTTTTCTGGAGTTTGGAGCCATCCGAAATCCGTGAAACTTGGAGGGAAGAAGATCCTGCAAAAAAACGTGAATTTAAAATTAATAACAATGTTATTCTTAATCAAGAGGCTCACTGCCAGAACAACTATAGAAAAGAAAAGAGAAATAAAATTCTACCATAGATTCTTTCACAAGTTTTTGGTTACTTAACTTACGAGACTGAGGCCGTCCTTCCTTTCATAACACTGTGGAAGCTCCGTCCTTCAGCCCGAAGGGGGAAGTGGGGAGAAATACTCCTGATGGGTACCCTCGCCAACAACAGGTCCTCATCATTAGGTGTGATAACCGAATTTTTCTCTATTAACTTTGAAAAATGAAATCAACAACCGATTCAGAGGATTTGATAAACAAACTCTGAAAGGTCGCATGCAGTACACAGATTTAATAACATAGGAAAATTATAATACTGCTCGAATATCCTTTGACGAAAGAAATGCATTATTCAAGTTTAAATATATAACTACACTTTTTATTTGAAGATACACCTACAGATAACAATAGTTTTTTGAAAAACGTATGCCCCAAGTTTAATCACAGACTTGAACACTTGGTATACAGATGATTACTTTTTTCCTTAGCAAATCTCTTCCCGCATATAGATTCCATCTTTATATAGATGAATATTATTTTTACACATGCCAAGAACAGTATAGGGTTTAGTAAGACTAGAAGAGGCATATAATTTCTCTGGTGAGTCGCCATAGAATCCACAGAGCAATGGGTTTCGAAGAAAAACCTAGATCAGTAAATAAAATGCTCAACACGGGATAAGAAACTCAGAGATACAGACCAAGATGACACCCTACATTCAAAAGAACTCCTAAGTATGATTTTAGTATATGGTGACATAACTAGCACAACCGCTATTTCGCGGCTGGCTGAAAGGGGATGTAAGGGGATGTTTTAATTGTAGAAAACGTGGGGATAGCTAAGGAAATCGGCGGTAGAGAATGGGCGGACAGTTGAAATTCGTGGCGAAAATGAAACGCGTGGAAAAGTTAGGAAAGACAGAAAATGAAATGCACAGACAACCAGAAAATGAAATGCATGGACAGTTAAGGAAATCTAAATGGAAATTTGAAAGGTTAATCATTTAAACGTGGCAATCATATAGTGCCAGGGTAAATGTTAAAAAGTAAACAGGGTAACGGATGCATTCAAAAATACAAGAGTAAATCATGAAGTTATGAAGAGTAAATCACATTCATTGATTTGGGAGGACGACTAAGAATGCCAGCATCTTCAATTGTTAACCATTAGAATAGAATTTATATTAGTGCCAGGGTAAATGTTAAAAAGTAAACAGGGTAACAAATGCATTCAGACATACAAGAAAGTTATGAAGAGTAAATCACATTCATTGATTTGGGAGGACGACTAAGAATATGTCAGCATCTTCAATTGTTAACCATTAGATTAGAATTTTATATTAAAAACTGATTAATTGTGCTCATTGTCAATAGATATACGCCTTTCAGCTTAAATATTTAAGTATTTTTTCCGAAGAACAAATGACAAAATACCGACAAAATTTCCTTAACTAATTGTATTATTCCTGACTAATAAAAAAAACCGACCGAGAACAAAAGGGTCTTATTCGCTCTGTAATACTTACACTAAATCAAGCCAGTAAGCCAGACCTGATAACTGGGCGTTCAAATCAGAGGGATTCATAGAGCGATAAGGGGGTTACCCTCGCAGGGAGTCACACCTTAAACTAAATAGACCAAATCATGATAAACTTATCCCGAGTTTGGATAATAAAATTTTGAACTTCACAGAATATCGAGGACCAAACAAAACTCAACCGAATTATTTTCCAACAGTCACATAAACAACCCTAACGTGTGTTTGATGTTTCCATACCTCACAGACATTGATAATGGAGTTCGGGTAAGCTTACCAGGTACAAGGGAGAGGTGGATAGATGATCCTTTTCCCATGTAGAATAAGAATCACATTGTCGCCAAAGTCTCATGCCAAAAGTGTTAGCAGGGTCCCTTGTAATGGCGTTTTGCCTCTGAATTGCATAGCCCAAGAAAGATTTGAATGATGGCTACAGGAGGACCTACTTCGGATTAATGAGCGGAATGACACGAAGTACAGGGACCATGTGACTAGGGCAAGGTGGCAGGGATTTGGTGGGCACACAAGTCGACTAGGAGGCCAAGGTAAGGCACCACAGGAAGGATTACATTTAGCAATCTGGACCCAATTTAATACGTGACAGTTTCCCCTGTATTTCTTATCAACAATTATGAGTGAGAATGACAACCATTTATAGTATGATTTTGATTCTCGGAATGGGAAGTCACATACAAAACTTGGTCACCCCATTCTCGTTATCCAGTTAGGGAAAAACAACGGTTTCTAGTTGTGAACCCTAACTACCTAACTTCAATTCCATGCGCACCATGTAACGACTACGCGTGAACAAGGATCCCTCTCACACACAAAACTGGAGTGGTCTACTTTAGCTCTTTAGTCGTTATGTTGTACACTCCAATGAATGAGTTATGTACTGTTATAGGACCCTTTCGAAAATGGAACACAGAACCTAAGGAATATCACATCCCTTCCTTTACGAGTATACTATAAGTATACTATAGGCAATCTAGCATACTTACACAATGTTAGTAGTCGTGCTATATAAGTATAAAGGATAGCTTTCAAAGTGTGAGTGTATCAAGTTACATGCGAAGCAAGCATATTATATATATGAAATAGTTCTAGTAGGCTTATGTTCCAAACAACTGATGGTTAGTTAGTAAGAAGACTATTTAACCTATGTGATGAATAGGGTTGAGATAGCCAACAATTAAATATTTATAATTACACAATAAAGTTTCATGATGTGTAGTATTATAAGCACAATGACGAACAGTCACAGAGTGGAGAATGATGAAGGATTAACTGCCTTAGCCTAATCAATTTTTTTTTTTTTATTTGGGAATTTTGGGGAACATTAGATATGGTATCAGAGCAAAGGTTACAACAGTTGGACCTTGAACAGGGCCAAATTAATTACTTGCACATATTTTCTATCTATGTAAAACTAACAAACCATTATTTCTACAAACATAAAACTCTTTTCTGTTCTGTGTTAATCATGGCAGCCCAAGATGAAGCAGAAATCAGACTTGAAGAGAATCTTGGACAAGGATATCGTGAAGATTAGAGACATAATAGTGACAGAAACTCACTTACTGAAGTTATGGAAACAATGAGAAATGTCATTGTTGAGTTACAGGTTTTCAAAGCAGACAATGAAAAACTGAAAAAGGCACAACAGGAACACAAGGAAATAAATGAAGTCTTGCTGCGAAGTATAGTGACAAATAAAACCCCAAAGGACATAACCAGGAAGAAGAGTTCAGTAAAAGGGCCTCTAAGAATTCTGGTCCTGAAGCAGAGAAAGGGGACAACTCGTTTGAAGGTACACCTCAAGCTGAAGATAAAACAAAAACAAACAGAAAAATGAAACAAGTGGATCACCTGGAAGGAGAGTTTAAGAAAATCAAACCATCCACCTTTGATGGGGGAATCCAGAACAAGGGAGGAAGATGAAGCATGGTTATTAGACATCAAGAAGTATTTCCAAATATACAACTATTCCAGCAATATGAAGGTTAGAATGGCCATCTATAATCTGAAAGGAAAAACCAACATTTGGTGGCAAGACCTGAAATTGGCCAAGGGCCTAAAGGAGAAACAAATGGAATGGTCAGACTTTAAGAAATACTTTAAGAAATAGTACCTATCTGAAAGTTACTATGTAAGAAAAACCAAATTTTTTATGAGCTACGTCTTGGTCAAATGGCTATGGAGGATCTGATAAACAAATTCCTAGAATTACTAAGGTTCGTACCTTATATCTAGGAGGATAAAGTGAAAATCCAACGGTTCCTAAGCTGTTTACCACAGTCCTACAAGGACATAATCAAATTTGATAATGCCAAGTCCTTGAGTGAAGTATTTAGGAAAGCCTGAATGTGTTATGACCAATACAAACAATGGAAATAATTTCCCAAGGCTTGGAAAGACAAGAAACAAGACCAAATGAACCAATAAAAGAAGGGATACCAGTCAGCTCCTTATCAGAACACAACAAAAATCTTTCCAAGGAAATATTTTCATTCCAACAATCCAAACATGCAAGGAGGCGTTAAACCGATAAATCTGGGAACAAAGAAGTTTGGGGATAGCCCCCGTAAACCGTTAAAACACTGGGAATGTGGAGAAACTCATCTACGGAGGAACTACCCACATTTGATTTCAGAAAACAGAACTACTAATCACAATTTATAGGAATCCTCTACAGTAGGGGATGTAGGCAGAAGCTTACATCGGATCAATGCAGCCGTGGATGGCCGACAAGCTGACCACCAGTCCTCTATGGTGGAAATTGAAGGTAAAATCAATAACACTCGTATTTTTGTTTTAGTTGATCCTGGAGCTACACTAAGTTATATCACTCCTGGTATAGTGGAGTCAAATAAAATTAAGAAAAAAAGACATGGAAAATATTGGCTGGTACAACTAGCAACATGAACAAAAAGAAAGGTTGTCGACTTTATTTCTGATTATGAGTTCAGTTTAGATGGTCAAAACATAAAGACAAATCTAAAAATTCTACCGCTAGGGTCTTATGATGTAATTATCAGAATGGATTGGTTAGAAAGGCATAAAGCAGTGCTAGATTGTTATGAAAAATCACTTAAGTATAAAGATGAAAATGAAATTGCTAGGACAGTTCAAGGCATACAAAAACCAGTCTCAGTTAGGCATATTTTAGCAATGCAATTCAATAAATGCATAATAAAGAGTTGTCAAGTCTATGCCATCCAAGTAATAAACCTGTTAGAAAAAGAAAATAAACCCAACTTGGAGGATTTTTCCGTTTTGCATGATTTCAGAGATGTGTTTGTGGATGAGATACCTGAACTAACCCCATAGAGGGAGATATAATTTTCTATCGACCTTGTACCTGGTTCAACCCCTATATCTAAAGCACCTTACTGAATGAGGTTGCCAGAATTAACATAACTAAAAATTCAATTACATGAATTATTGGACAATGAATATATCAGACCAAGTGTTTCACCATGGGGAGCACCAGTCCTCTTTGTGAAAAAGAAAGATGAAACTCTAAGATTATGCATCGATTACAGACAATTAAACAAAATGACTATTAAGAACAAGTACCCCTTACCTAGGATAAATGATCTGTTCGATCAAGTAGGTGGGGAAAAGATTTTCTCGAAGTTGGATTTACGATTTGGTTATCACCGGGTTAGGATAAAAGATGAGGACATAAGTAAAACAACTTTTCGAACGAGATATGGACATTACACATTTTTGGTTATACCTTTCAGACTCACTAATGCGCCAACCATGTTTATGTGTCTAATGAATAGTATTTTCAATCAGTACTTGGACAAGTTCGTGTTAGTATTTATTGATGACATTCTAGTATATTCTAAAACAAAGGAAGAACATGAAGAACACTTAAGGATATTGCTGCAAACTTTAAGAAAGCACAAACTATATGCTAAATTCGATAAGTGTGATTTTTATCAGAAGGAAATACAATACCTAGGACATGTAATTTCTGCAGAAGGCATTGCAGTCGATCCGGAGAAAATAAGAGCCATCATGGAGTGGCCGATTCCTAAGGACGTGGAAGACATCTGGTCATTCATGGGAATCACTGGATATTACCGCAGATTTATAGAGGGATTTCCCAAAATTGCATACCCTATAACATCGTTACAAAAGAAGGGAACCAAGTTTAATTGGTTGCAGAAATGCCAAGATAGTTTCAATAAGTTAAAGGGATTATTAATGACCACACCCATTTTAAAGGTACCAGACCCAGATAAATACTTCATCGTCTGCGTAGATGCGAGTAAAGAAGGACTAGGTGGTGTCCTAACTCAAGAAGGACATGTTATTTGTTACGAATCCCGAAAGCTAAATGAACACGAACGAAACTACGCCACTCATGACTTAGAGTTGGAAACTATAATACACACCTTAAAAATGTGGCGACACTATATCATGGGAAAAAAATTCTATTACTGATGAACAACAACATTGTGAAATTTTTGTTTAGTCAACCGAAACTTAATGCAAGGAAAGCAAGATGGCTAGCCTTCTTGAGTGAATTTGACTTTGAGGTAAGACATATCAAGGGTAAGGAAAACAAGGTAGTTGATGCTTAAAGTAGAAGAATGCATGGGTTGTTCGAAATAAACATCAGCAAGGCATAAAGCGACCTTGAGTAGAGGATAAAGGCTGCAGGTAATAACGACGAAAATTACACCAAGACAGTGGCAGAATTACAAAACACTACAAAAAATTCAAACAAAACATGCCTGAGTTTGGACAAGAATGGTTTACTACGATTTAAAAATAAGATATACATACCAGATTCAACAGAGTTAAAGTTAATAGTTTTGGATGAAGTACATAAGAAACCATATTCTGGTCATCTAGGATACTAGAAAACGATAACAACACTAAGAAAGTTATTTTATTGGCCCAATATGAAGGGCGAAACAACATAATACTTAGCTAAGTGTCAATATTTTCACCAGGTAAAAGACGAACACCAACATCCAACCGACCTGTTGCATCCCCTACCCGTGCCAGAATGGAAATGGGAGACTATATCACTGGAATTTATTACAGGTTTTCCTAGAACTCAGAAACAAAATGATTCAATTATGGTGGTAATCGATAAACTTAGTAAGTCTGCACACTTTATTCCTGTAAAATCTACTTTTAAAACTATTAACATTGATGAAATATTCATGAAAGAAATTTTTAGACTGCATGGTATTCCTAAAATGGTGATTTTGGATAGAGATGTAAAATTTACATCTTCTTTTTGGAAAGATTTTTTTGCAAGGTTAAATACTAATTTGAATTTCAGCACGAGTTATCATCCACAAACGGATGGGCAGAATGAATGAATGAATAAAATCATAGAAGATATGCTCTGCATGTACGTAAGAACAAAACCAAACAAGTGGGAAGACTACCTGCACTTGGTAGAATTTGCATACAATAATGGGTACCAAACTTCGACTAAAATGAGCCCTTTCTAAGTATTGTACAACAAAAAGTATACGACTCCAATTAGCTGGGATAACCCAGTTGACAGACTCATGGTTGGACCAGAGATGCTCCAAGAAATGGAGAGCACGGTAAGAAAAGTATGACATAACTTAAAGGAGGCATAGGACAGACATAAAAGTTACACAAACCGGAAAAGAAGACACTTGGAATTTCAAGTGGGAGACCACGTCTATTTAAAAGTCAAAACCCATAAAAGTTCACTAAAGCTAGGGAACCGTGCCAAGTTGGCACCCAGGTTTTGTGGGCCTTTCAAGATCTTAGATCGAATTGGACCCGTTGCATACCAACTTGCACTTCCTTCCAATCTAAAAATTCACAATGTATTTCATGTTTCTTTGTTAAAGAATTATGTTCATGACCCTACTCATATGATCGATTGGAACTTGGTGCAAGTGGAACAAGAAGGCGAGTTGCAAGTAGAACCTCTGCACATTCTGGACAGGAGATAAATAACACTTTAGAATAGAGTCGTCGCCCAGGTAAAAGTGCAATGGAAGCACTTTATCCCTGAGGAGGCCACTTGGGAGTTGGAGGGAGATTTGCATAAATCTCATCCAATCTTGTTCCAAGAAAGGAATGAATACTAAAGATAGTTTTTTATTGAAGGGGGAAAGGATGTAACATCCCCAAAATAAATTTATTTTTAAAGTCTTAAATTTCGTGGGAAATTAATTCCGTTTTTGGTAAATTCAAAATTGGATTTTTTTTCCATTTATGGCAATTCCGAATTTCAAATTTAGTTAATTGTAATTAATGTTTATGATTGTTGGGAAGAGATTTGATTTGACTCAACTAACTACTTGACTATGACACTTGTATGGAACACAATATTTTATATTTATTACTGATAGACAAATGGAACAACCAGGTTAAAATCAGCTGACCATGACTCCATGAGTGGGGAACATGTTTGAACTACCCCAGGGCTGATTATTACAAGTGGAAAATCAGGAATTTGGCCATTGGAAGCCCCTGAAAATCACGGATTTGGAAAGCTGCAAAAATTCCCAAGGGGAAAAATACCTAGGCACTTTGCTTTTGGATATATAGCATATGGGAGGAGGCAGGACCCTGCCTAGTATGCGAGGGAAAGGGATTATCCCTTGCTGTTATGAACACTATCTTTTGAGTGTGAGGCAAGGGAAGTTGCTGAAAACTATAGGATTATTTCTGAGGAGAATTTCTGAGTTCGCCCTCATGGATTCATGCTTAGGCTAGGGGGAGAACGGGACAAGTGATTTGGTTGTTCTATTCTAAGGTTGAGTGGAACGTGGTTGTTCCATTTGTTGTTAGATAACTGTTCAGTTGTTCCATTTGTTGTTAGATAACTGTTCAGATATGTCAACTTACTCTTTCTCTAATGAATTTTATATGATTTAATAGCTGGTAGAATGCATATGTATAACTCTAGATAGTATTACTCTTATAGGATAAACTCTGTTTGAATGTTGCTTGGCTAAAAGGCTGGTAGAATACCTCTAAAACTGATTCTGAGTGGATTATCAATATTAATTAAAAATTGTGAGTTAGTACTATTTTCTTTTGATAAAATAGTCGAAAGGGGAACACCTCGTTAATTATGGAAGAATTAGTCTACAAATTTGAATTTTTGTTTGTTTTATAATGGAGTAAACTGTAGGATAAACCCTTAGTGGCTATCGTATGCTTGAGTGAACTTTCTGTACATCGAAATCATGAATGGAACTGAACAATGAAGTTTTACTAAGGAATACATCGAGGTTGAATGAAGCCAGTTTCACTTTAGCAGTCTATAATTATATGCTTGTGCACATATAGAAAATGAAGTTCAGAGAATGAATAGATCGCACGAAAGTTAAATAACCCACAAAAAACATAATTAAATCGAAAATAGAATAGTTTGTATAGAATGCTAAATAAGATACTAAAGTACGCTTGGACCTTAGATATACGTATCTATATATAGGAAAGAGACATACATAGATACAAAGATCTATTATACACATAGTGACTGTATCTAGTCTTTCTTATTTACTTTAAAAGAAAATCAAATGACTCATGCCACCAGTCCATCCTTACTGGAATCATGAGGGAAATTGAATAATATTTCATATTTATAACTGTAATAGTAACCAAAATTATGATAGTTCAAGTAACTCACAAATAAGAGGTTGTTTTTTATGAACAATAAATCGAAGCAAAGTTCTTTATATATATATATATATATATTCGAGAATCATAACAACAGTAAACAATACACATTCACCCGCTATAGAGGCTACCACTTGCAAGTGTTAAAATAATGAGAATCTTGTTGGAACTCTGGAGTTTCCTTTCCTATTAATTTTCTATAAGACAGTTACAAAGATAAATTTGTTGACCGACTATAAGAGTCTGGCATATATTTTTCCATGAAAATAATAACTTAGGATAAACATTGTTTTATTTCCTTGCATCTGCGAACACTCTTAAGATCTATCTTAGAACCCGAATACCTTTTATGGAGTTCGAAGCCATCTGGAATCCAGGAAACTTGGAGGGAAGAAGATCCTGCAAGAAAACGTGAATTTAGAATTAATAATAGTATTATTCTTAACCAAGAGGCTCACTGCCAGAACAACTACAAAAAAGAAAAGAGAAATAAAATTCTACCATAGATTCTTTCGCAAGTTTTTGGTTACTTAAATTACGGGATTGAGGTCATCCTTCCTTTTGTAACACTGTGGAAGATTTGTCGTTCAGCCCGAAAGGGGGAAGTGGGGTGAAATAATCCCGATGGGCACCCTCGGAAACAACATGGCCCCATCATTAGGTGTGATAACTAAATTTTTCTCTATTAACTTTGAAAAATGAAATCAACAACCGATTCAGAGGATTTCATAACCAAACTCCGAAAGGTCGCATGCAATACATAGATTTAATAACATAAGAAAAGAATAATACCGTTCGAATATCCTTTGACGGAAGAAATGCATTCTTCAAGTTTAAATACATAACTACACTTTTTATTTGAAGATACACGTATAGATAACAATAGCTTTTTGGAAGAGAAACATATGCCCCAAGTTTAATCACAGACTTGAACACATGGTATACAGATGACTACATTTTTCCTTAGCAAATCTCTTTCCGCATATAGATTCCATCTTTATATAGATGCATATTTTTTTTACACACGCCAAGAATAGTATAGGGTTTAGTAATAATAGCACAAGCATAGAATTTCATTGGTGAGTCGCGATAGAATCTACAGAGCAATGGGTTTCGAAGAAAAACCTAGTTTAGTAGATAAAATGCTCAACACGGGATAAGAAACTTACAGAGGCCATGGATGAGCGTTTCCCTAAAGATGTTGGAGGGAGAGTCTAATGTTCCCAATGGACCCATGTGGTTTTGCAAACAAGGCCTGATTTCTTAGAAGGATATGGATATCATCTCATGAAAGACCGAAATGGAAATCACGAAGAGCAGGATGAGACGTCCACAGTGGGGAACAACATGGGTGCTAGCAAATTAGGTGTATCCATTTCTCCCACACAACTCTATGGACCTAGATAACAATTAAACTAGTTGGTCGGCTTGGATGAATCCATTCTCACCATTCCTTATACACAACTAGGTGCACCCAAATTAAAATTTAACCAGTTATCATCACCGTTCTATAGATAAATTTGTACAATTAATTTTTCTTTTTTGGATTTATAGTTTGTGTTCTCACATTCTCAATAATATTATTCGTCCATGATATAATTTTCTCAATATTGTTACTAAGTTGTTTTTCCATCACACATATTAGAAAAATGAATAATGAATGGTCAAGATTCCAGTCACACCCACTTTATAGCTTCCCAATGACACTTAAGCATTGGGATTGTATTTGTAGTATTGGTGATATGGTAGAGTACTTCATTGCTTTTCAATGACATATACAAAGCCTTTGGAGTCTTGTTTCCACACAGACTATAGTTTTTAGTGTCCCCATATTTATTAGAATCTATTCTATTTCATTAAGCATGTGTACCCTTCTTCTCTTACCTGGAAAGTGAAAACCCCATGTGCCCTGCTTACCTGAAGACTGATCCTCAAATGGCTTGTGCAAAGTGAAATCCCCCTGTGCCCCACTTACCTGAAGAGTGATCCTCAAATGGCTTGTCTAATCGATGATAACATAGTAGAGGAGGAAGTATGATGCATGCTATCTCTTTATCCAACAAACCGCTTCATTCTAATTTCTATAAGTTGTTCTAACTCCCTCACTCAAATCTCTAATATTTATATGATGTTCCAACCCCCTCATTCTAAGCTCTAAGCTCTATACATTGTTCCAACTCCCTCATTCTAAGTTTTGTACATTGTTCAACTCCGTGATGCTCTTAAACATCACACATCCCTCTCCACAACTCCTCCTAAGATACCAACATGGATGGATAAGCACATCCCTCTTCCCACAACTCCTCCAAATATACCAACATGTATGGATAATCTCTTGAGCCAACCAAATGCTTCATTCTAAGATCTATACGTTGTTCTAAATCCCTCACTCTAATATCTAAGCTTTATACAATGTTCCAACCCCCTCATTCTAAGCTCTAAGCTCTATACATTGTTCCAACTCCCTCATTCTATATTATTTACATTGTTCCAACTCCCTAATGCTCTTAAACATCACACATCCCTCTTCCCACAACTCCTCCAAAGATACCAACATGATACCAACATGTATGGATCAATCTGTAGACAACTCCTCCAAAGATACCAATGTTTCCATGATTGGAATCTCTTTTAACTTAGATCACCTACCAACCAACAAGTATCATCATGGTGGTCCTTTTAAAAATCATCATTGCCTACTCAAATGTTTATATTCTCTATGCAAAGTGCAATCTAGTTCAGATTATATATGCAAAGCGTAATCTAGTAAATACTTCAATTTTTTTATGCAAAGTGCAATCTAGTATAAACACATAAATAATTCTTTACACACATAAATACTTCTTTACAACAATGCAATTTCAATCTCATTTCATAGATAAAACACACACATAAACATAACTAACATGTGTGTTTTTAAGGTATACACACATGAGTTCAAACACGCTCTTGTTCACTCACTTTCTCTACCCTTTTATCGATGGCAGGTACTTGCATCTTTGCTTCTCATCCGCTTGTTTGTAACAGTTTCATGTACAAACTCACTACTTTTGTTTGTCCTAAGTTATAATTTTCTAGGTACATTTCCTAGTCTCATATTGTAATTCATATGGAAAATTACCATTTCAATTTTTTAAGTATTATGGAATAACTTATGTGTTGACAAGTCTTTCGTTCATTATTCCATGAGAGAGGGTTATTATTAAACCCTTTTCATAACCTTGTTTGTCCTAAGTTATAATTTTCTAGGTACATTTCCTAGTCTCATTCATTATTCCATGAGAGAGGGTTATTATTAAACCCTTTTCATAACCTTGTTTGTCCTAAGTTATAATTTTCTAGGTACATTTCCTAGTCTCATATTGTAATTCATATGGAAAATTACCATTTCAATTTTTTAAGTATTATGGAATAACTTATGTGTTGACAAGTCTTTCGTTCATTATTCCATGAGAGAGGGTTATTATTAGACCCTTTTCATAACCTTGTTTTTTCTATAGCCTAAGATAGTGCTAAGGTAAGGTAGTTGATGGGTGGATTAATTTTTACGAAGACTTCTATGTAAATGTAAGTTAATAAAGGGTTTACCCTGACCCCCTCAATCATAAAAAACGTTGAAGAGAACGACATGAAAGGTATGATGGTCACATCGTAATCATATTCGACATGGTCAGAGTTAATGATGTTTTGACATTTGATAATATAATGGTTGGAGGTTGTTAATACCAAGCTTACCGTATCTTGTCTCTTATTAAAACGTTTTTTTGTAATCCTTTCATGGCAACCCTCCCGTGTGCCAGGTGTAACTTCCTTGGAACCAGAGCTAGGAAGGTAATTTCCCGACCATCCCGTGTAGTTTTCGATCACTCAATCTTCTGTTTTGGTAATCTTCCAGCAGGAGATGAGGGATCCTACTCTAGGGTCCCATATCTATGAGCTTCCTCCATTCTGTGCTTGAAGATTAAGTATTGTTACCTATTCCAACCTCATCTCTCTGTCTGTCATCGTTTAGGTTTCCATTATGGCTTTAGTCAACATTTGGGAGCTTGTATGTAACCAGGTAAAAGGTTTATGGTCCTTTTCCTTTTTTGATGAAGTCTTGTTTACTATTAACAATTTCCATCTACTGTAGGTATCAATGTGTTTAATATTTGATGTCCTTGTTTGAAGGGTTTATTGATTCCTTCGCACGTTTCACTTGGTTCCTTAATTCTTTTTACAACTTAGTTGTAGTAGTTGTCTCTATTCATACCTTTCTTTGTTTTTATATTTATGCTTGTACCCTTCGATAGTGCACTTGTAATGTTCACAACTCGTTAGGAATTTGAGTATTCTATTTATATTTTTATTATGAAATTTTTTCCTCGTAATATAGACCCATTTGGATACTTTAAGCTAATGATGGGCCCTTTATTGTGAACGAGGGTACCCATCAAGAAGAATGTTAGTTCTGGCTAGTTGACTCGTCCATCTACAGGATTTTCCTTGCCGGGGTTTTGAGCTACTACATGTAAACTCTTATTACAACCCTACCATCATTTCGTGTAAGTGTTCTTACTAAATTGTCCTCCTACTTGTGTCAATTTATCTTACCTGGCGTCATACTAATTAATTCCTTTGAAAATCGTTGTTCATGGGTGAGGAATATGGCCTGTTTCGTTAAACAAGAAGAAATGTATTATGTTTCTGGTCTATATTTATCTTATAGATATCGATACGCATGTCGACTATGTATGAAGGTTCTTTTATTTTGTTGAAATGTTAAACTATGACAAGTTATTCACCAACGCATGCTTATTTCTTTCAAAAAGGGTTTTCTCCCTTGTTATTCATGGTTGTAGCTCTATTTAAAGTTTATTAAAGGCTTTTTTCTTTGTTTCTTTAGTTTGTGTCCTTTACTTACCATGCTCGCATGATGTTTTTATTTCTCATTAAAAATGGCTACAAAAACTAGAAAGTTGGTGTTGCATTATTAAGAGGGGGGTGAATGAGTAATAGAACAATTTAATCCTTTTTAACCATATAATCCAAGTGTTATATCAATGTAGCATTATCATCCAATAACTGCAGAGTAAATAAGCATTGAACAAATGAAAAATCATACACATATGCAATACACCAGTGTTTTACGTGGAAATCCAAAGTGGGAGAAAACCACATAATGCTTTTTCTTATATGTCTTGAAGAATTACATTCATTGGAAGCACCAACTTCCTTTGTTTTCCAGCTGCAACTAGAAGGATGCTCCAACCCCTTTGTTTCTCAAGCTACAACCTGAAGGAAGCTCCAACTCCCATATACTCTGGCTACAACCCCCTATGTTCTCCGGATACAACCAGAAGGTGGCTACAACCACCTGTCCTTGCCCCGTCCAAACACCCTGAAGTAGAAGTAGAATGATGGAACCACTGTCACACTATCACTGTGAATTATAATGCTGTAAACCTATACCAATAAACTTGAACCATGAATCAACCATGCATCAACCTGTACCATAAACAGGTGCATCAACCATGCACCAACTTGTACCAAACAACTTGTAATCAACCTTTACCATAAACAAGTGCATCAACCATGCACCAACCTGTACCAAACAACCTGTAATCAACCTGTACCACAAAAAAATGTATCCAACCATGTACCAAATATGTACCAATCATGTTTCAACTACTCATCAACTATGACTCATCAATATGTACCAAAATCATCAACTATACACCTCATGTATGTGCCAACTCATCAACTACTTATCTCAACCATGTACCCGGCATGTACCTTAACCAAAATCCCTAATCAATTTCATCATCCAAATATTATTTGTAACTCTGTAATAGACCTGGTGTATATGATCACATACCTACAAACATTCCTTAACTTTCACAAGAAGAGACTAGCATTTTCATCAAACTTTTATTTAGTCTCACATGACTAGTTTGGGATTAGTCAACAACCCCAACTTCAAATAATCATAACTATGTACTTGTATTGAATAAAGATCTGAAAGTAGTATAAAATGTTCATCAGTTTGTTTTATGCAATTCCTCAATATGTCACTACTTGAAACCTCTCAGAAAAAGAGTTATAGCAAAAATGACATACCTTGCTGAATTATGGATTATTCTAGAGAGCGACCTTGTAGAGCGTGCCCCACACAGAATATTTGTTGAATGGATCTGAAAATGTTACACAGAATACTAAATACTATATTCTAACCAACACATTTGGTCTTACTTCATTTAGATATATTATGAAGAAGTTATGACGTTTTTACCCGAAACACTTGTTTTAGACTAATTTCAGGACTAGCCACAAACCCTATTTTCCATGGCGTGCAACTCAAAAAATACAACGACCCACAAGATGAATTTTTTACCACAAATACTTGGATATGTTTCCTCAATGTCCTATCAATTTCATAGTATGAATCATTCTATAATTTTTTTTTATTGCAGAAATGGTGAGATGACCTGTAAATAACATGCCTTAGAAAGCATCATCAAAAGAAATTACCCTCCTTTGAATTCCGACGTTATTTTCTTCACCTTCCCTCTAAAATTTGTCTTAGATATCCTTTGGTTACCTCAGTCACCTATATATATTCAATATGATCAAGTGTAATCTAAAATGAGAGAGCCTTGCCTCGTATTTATACTCTCCAAATAGCATCTTCTAGGTCACTTAAGCCATTTCTAGGTCACTTAACTCATTTATAGATCACTTAACCTATTTTACTCATTTTTAGGGTTAACCACTTTCCATAATTAGAAATTTCTCCATTACTTTATCATTTAAATAATCCTCCTTGACTTTGTCACTTCAGTTTATTATTTAAATAATCATCTTTGACTTTGTCACTTCACTTTATTATTTAAATAATACTCTTGGACTTTGTCACTTCACTTTATTATTTAATTAATCATCTTTGACTTTGTCACTTCACTTTATTATTTACCTTCTAAAATTCTCTTAAACCACTTTGACTACTTTGACCTTTTGGGGCTTCTAGATGACTCATTAGGGTTCTCCAACTTCACATGGCCATAACTCTCTAACCGTGAGGAGTTATGTGACGTTCCACATACCAATGGAAATGGAATGAAATGTAATATCCATATAGAATAGTTTTACCTGCGAATATATCAAAACTCATACCATTATCCATCAAAAAAACTTGGGTCCATTACCCAAACCTGAGTTCTCCAACTTCCTTCAAGGGTTGACATAAATATTGACAACCAACCTTAATCAATAGTTGGTTTCCTTATGCATATTGTCTTTATATATATTCAACTTTTACTATCTTGTTGGGCTTATTCGATGACATTAACTTGCTGCATGTTCTAGATTTCCTCTATAGTAGTTGCATTATCATTTAGAATCTCGTCTATGGGCTATAGTTCAATTTAAATAAAGTATTCCTTTGTGCAAAAAATCGGTTAATTATATAATCGAATGAACAAAAGAAAAACTTCCAATCTCTAGTTACATTTCAATCAACAATAAGTTATCCATGCAATATGAATTGAACAACCATTTAACTAGAATGGAATATCCATAATTTACAAATTGAACAACGATTTAACCAAAATAAAATGGAAGAAAAACATGTAACTAAGATTTATTTTATGGAAAACACATGTCAAGTGAGTTGTTCCTCCCAACCATAGATCAGATCTGCCACATATTCCCACTCTGTCTCCCCCAAGCTAAATCCATATCCAATAACCTAACAGAGTGACTTTTTGCTGTTAGTAGGGCTACAAGCATTACCTAAGATTTATGTTTCATGTAAAGTTTTCTCAGATTTCACATCTAATTCATAATGGCACCCCATCTTTTTTTTTACCTTCCTTTTATAAGATATGTCGAGGTCTTTGAAACATGTACGATCCTCCTTCTCATTGACCACCTATCAATTTGATTTTTGCACATGTTCCTAAAATCCTGAGATTTTTTCTCACTTTAGTTGATTTAGCTCAAAAACTCTTCACCATTTGTCCCCCTTCTGTTGTGACTTGGTATATCTCTATTGGATCAACATATTATCTCTTCCAATAGTCCCACTTCACCTGTGCTTATTATTTTTATTAATAAAACAATAAATGCTTTTTTTTTTTACTTAGATCACGAGGATCCATAATGTGCTGAAAAAAAAACAAAATAAATAATAATAAGTTTAAAATTTTAAAATTTACGGGTATCACATCCACATCCCCCCTTAGAACTTAACACCATCCTCGATGTTATCTAATGTTGGTTTGGATCATTATGGAAAATAAATGGATATTATTTTCGCATATGATCCTCCATTTCCCATGTAGCCTCTTCGGGACTAAGGTGCCTCCATTGCACCTTTACCTTTCCGATGGATCAATTCCAGAGTGTAAGCTTCCTCTTGTCAAGAATACGATCCAATTCTACTGAGAACTCGCCCTCGGGTTCCATATGTATCATATTCCAATCCAGAACATGAGTACGGTCATGCATATCTATTTTTTAATAAGGAAACATGAGATACATCATGTACTTTTACCGTGGATGGAAGTGCAAGATGAAAGGGTACATGTCCTATTCATGCAAGGACATCAAAGGGAAAACAATATATAGGATATAATTTAGTATACCTTCCCAATCTTAAATAACTCCTTTTAGGCCTTACCCTTATATACACATGGTATCCGATATTGAACTCTCTTGTGGTTCTTTTGGAGTTTGCATAGTTCTTTTTTGTGTCCTGAGCTACTTTCAAATTATGTTGTACTTGTTTCACTATTAGTTCCATTTCGTTTAAAATTTCAGGTCCTATCATTAGTCTATTGACAAGATTACGCCACGAAACATGGGTGTTACATTTTCTTCCATAAAGAATTTCAAAAGGACTAAGTTTAGTTGAAGCTTGTTAATGATTATTATATGCGAATTCAACCAAATGTAAATAATCTTCCCATTTGTTTCATATATTCATAACATACATTATAAGCATATATTCTACTATATGATTGCTTCTTTGAGTCTTCCCATCCTTCTCAGGATGGTAAGAAGTGATGAAATTTAATTGCATGTCGAAGCCTTTAAACAGGGCTTTCCAAAAGTTTCGTGTAAATTTTGTATCTCTATCTGAGATTACAGTTTTAGGAATTCCATGTATTTGGAATATTTTGTCTTTATAGGTGGACTTAACTGGTATAAAGAGTGCTTCTTTGCTCAATTTATCAACAACAACCATTATTGAATCATTTTGTTGATTGCTTTTCGTTAAACCTATTATAAATTCCATGCTTATAATTTCTCATTTCCATTCAGGAAAAAGTAGGGGTTGTAGTAATCCGGTTGGATGTAGATGTTCGAATTTAACTTGTTGACATTCTATACACCTAGCGAAATATTCAAAAATTCCTCTTTTCATATTAGGCCAATAAAATTACTTTCTTAACATAGTAATAATTTTTTGATAGCCAGGATGTCAAGAGTATGGATTTTTCTATAATTCATTTAGTATTAGTAATTTAATTTCTTCTACTTCAAGGATACACAACCTATTTTTATACATCAACAATCCATTTTTAGAAATTATGAAGTTTGATTTTTCAATTTCAGTTTGATTTTCTGTCAATTTTGATTTAATACTTTGATATTCTATATCATTTTCAACCACAATCTTGACTTTTTCCTCTAAATCGGTTTCATAATTACTTCTTGTGATCGTATAAATCATATTTTCATGCCTGCTCAAGGCATCTATTATCTTATTTTATTTTCCCTTGATATGTCTTATTTCAAAATTGTACTCGCTAGAGAAGGCTGACCACCTTGATTGTCGAGCGTTGATATTTTTTTTATCAAATAGGTACTTTAAAGCAATATTGTTAGACATCAATAGGAATTCTCATCCTATAAAGTAGTGTCGCCAAATTTTTAATGAGTGTATTATCACGACTAATTCTAAGTCGTGTGTTACATGATGTCTTTCGTGTTACTTAAGCTTCCTATATTCATAAACAATTACATGATTATCCTGCATTGGTACTCCTCCCTTCCCTTCAATGCATGCATCTGTGCATACAACAAATTCCTTATATGGATCTGTTATTTTTAGTATAGGAGTTGTTGTTAGGAGATGTTTAAGTTTTTTAAAAAATTCTTGGCATTTTTGAGACCATACAATTTTTGTTTTTTTTATTTTGTAGGGATTTTATAGGATGAGAAATCCTTGAAAACCCTTCAATAAACTTTCAATAATAGCCTCTTATACCCATATATGATCGTATGTCTCAAACATCTTTTGGAATTGACGAGTCCATAATAGATCTTATTTTCTCAGGGTCAACATCTATTCCCTCTTTAGATACTACATGTCCTAAGCATTGAATCTTATCTTTATAAAAATCACATTTACTATGTTTAGTATATAGATTTCTCTCTCCCAAGATCTGTATAACTATTCTTAAGTGTTCTCCATGCTCCTATTCATTCTTTGAGTATATTAGTATATTGTTGATGAAGACGATTACAATTTTATCCAAGTATTTACATAGGATACTATTCATTAGACACATGAATGAGGATGGAAATTTGTTAACCCAAAGGGTTTCACTGCAAACTCATAATTCCCATATCTCGTCCTAAAAGTTGTTTTGTATATATCTTCATATTTAATCCTTACTTGATGATATCTTACTTGAAAATCAATATTTGAAAATATCATTTCCCCACATACTTGATCGAGTAGATCATTAATGTGGGGTAAAGGATATATATTTTTAATTTTCATTTTATTAAGTTGTCGATAATCTATACATAGTCGTAAGTTTCATTTTTAATTTTCATTTTATTAAGTTGTCGATAATATATACATAGTTGTAAGGTTCCATCTTTCTTTCTGACAAATAGTACCAATGCTCCTCAAGGAGATACACTTGGTCGAATAAACCTTTTGTCTAATAATTCTTGAAGTTGATATTTTGTTTCATTAAGTTCTAAGATATTCTAATAATTCTTGAAGTTGATATTTTGGTTCATTAAGTTCTATAGAGAAATATATCTCTCTCTTAGGAGGTAATTCAAGAATGTCTTGGAATAAGTCTCGAAATTCTTGCAATATAGAGAATTTTTTTATATCCTTCTTACTTTTTTATTTTTCATTATCTATTACATGAACGACAAGTAATTTGCATCCCTTATGAACACATATTTTAATATTCCAAGATGAGATATTCCTAATACTAATAGTTCTTGGTATCCCTTTAATGTCAATGATGTTACCATTGTCATCTATGTAAGTAAATATTTTGTCATAACAATTTAGAATTACTTTATTTTTTTATAACCAGTCCATGTCGATTAATACATCATATGATCCTAGTGGTAAAACATTCAAATTTTCTTGAGTTTAAATCCATTCATACTAATTTCACAAACTTTTACAATATTTTTAACTTTCCTTTTTGATCCTCTAGCAAGATGTACTAGTCATGCTTTTTAAAAAAAATATTTTTTGTAGTTACAAATTTCTACTATATTAGGTGAAACATAACTTAGACTAGCACTTGGATCAATAAAAATGGAAATTGGTTGATTATTCAACATACCTTCTATGTCAACCATGGAAGATTGAAGATCTATTTGTCTGTTCTCCAAGTTTGCACTAATCTGTGGGGTGCTCCTCACTATTTAATCAATTGTAGTATCTTCTCGAACACTATGTATATTGTTGTTTTTTTTCTTCCTGTGAGGACAATCCATAAAATAATTTTGTTCGCCACACTCCCAACATTTTACTGGTTTCTTTTGGGCAGTTTCTTTGTTATAAAAAGTTACGATTTTGGCGTCTTTATTTTCAGACAAGTTATAAGGCTTATTATTTCTGTAGTTATTTCAGTCAAAACCTTTTGCAGTGTTCTTATTGAAAAAAATTCCTTCTTTTCTTTGTGTATCAAATATTTCAACGTTCACTCCCTTCCACTTTTTAGAATTTTTATTTCTAGTTTTATATTTTTCAAAACATAATTTAGCCTTACACATATCTTCTTCTAAAGTATTACGATTGCCAAATTCAATCCTATCTTTATATGAGGATAGCAAACAACTCAAGAACAATTGTATCTTCGTTTTTTCATCCAAAATATATCATACATAGCACAACAAGCTTAGAAATTTGTTGAAAACGTCTTTCATGGTTAAATTTCCCAAATTTATTTCATAAAATGCTTTAGCCTTACCTTCATAATATTGTTCTCATAGATATTGTTTCTTAAAATATATTTTAAAATTCTTCCAAGTGATTTTACGTTCCTTAATATTATTTAAAATCTTTTGATATCTTGCCACCAAATATCTTCCTTCTTAGTCATATTATAGATGACCATTCTTTCCTTAAGTTCACTTAAATAATTATATATCTGAAAGTATTTTTGCATCCTAGAAAACCAAGCTTTTGCCTCTTATCTAGTCTCAATCTCACCATTAAATGTTGAAGGTTTTATATTTTTAAATTCTCCCATAATTTCCTCATGATGCTTATGTTTCTTTTTAGTTCTTTTTTCCATTTTAGCATCGTCCTCACTTGAAGTTTTAGTTTCGTTAAAAAGATATTCTATCGTTGATTGAGTATGTTCAAATTTCCTAGACTTCTTCTTGTGAAAACCAATTTTAGAATTACTGGAAAATTGACCTTTATTCTTGTCTGAGTTTTGATTACACAATTTGTCTAACAATATTTCATTAATTTATTCTTATGTCTTTATAATTCGTTCATTAACTACCTTAACAATTTTCAATTCTTCCCTAAGGCCCTGTATAGTGTGAATTAATTCAGATTGTCTGTTAGACCATCTTTCATTCAAATAAACCCATATATTTCCCTCACCAATATTTCCTTGTTCGAGGTTTTCTGATTCATTTTGATGTGATCCTTCTTCAGGTAGAATAGGTACTTCTTTCATCTTTCCTGCAAGTCAAAATCTTCTTCGTAGTGGTAAGATACAAATATAATAATAGTAAACTACTCTTTGTGGTTGAGCTCAT
>SNQJ01S0004502.1:78100-96611 GCA_010110895.2 Picea sitchensis
AGAGAAAAGGTTATAGTACTTGGACCTTGAGTAGGGTCATCTATCTGGGCTTGCGACAACCCAAAAAATTTCGCAAGACGATTATTTTTGGCCTACTATATTTAAATATTATATTGAAGAAGTGAAGAAGTGTCACCCCTGCCAGGTGTTCACTCGAAAAATGCACTTGCATCCAACCCCTCTTCACTCAGTCATTACCATCGGTCCCTTCACCAAGTGGGGGGTGGATTTCATGGATTTCAACCCAACTTCGGCTGGGGGGAATCAACACATCATCGTGGCCATCCACTACTTTACTAAGTGGGTGGAGGCCATGCCTACAGTTAAATCTGATGGGAAGACTGTTGCCTTCTTCATATTAAATCAAATTATCGTCAGGTTCAGTATCCCGAGTGATATTTTCACTGATCATGCAAGCCACTTTCAAAACGAAATGATGAAAGAACTAGCATCTAAGCTGGGGTTTAGACATGGTAATTATTATCCTTATTACCGCAAGGAAAATGGACAAGTAGAGGCCGTCAACAAGTCTCTCAAGACCATTTTGCAAAAAATTGTTAGCCAGAGTAAATACGACTAGCACATCATGCTATATCCCGCTCTCTGGGCATACCGAACGTCGGTCAAGACTACCATTGATTTTTCCCCTTTTAGTTAGTGCACGGTCTGGAGTCAATTTTACCTATTGAATGTGAAATCCCTTCTCTCAAGTTGGCAGTCACGCTCCTACCTGACACTTCCGATCTCGAGCGACGCCTTGTGCACCTAGATATTCTTGGCGAGAAGCGTCAAGACGCCTCTACGAATATCAAGACAAACAAAATATGTGTGAATGTACAATACGATAAGTCTATCTATCCTCAGTTGTACACTGAGGGTGACTTGGTCCTCTTGTATGATCAAGCCAAGGAACCACTGAGGGTATGAAAGTTTAAACCCATGTGGCACGGTCCTTATATCGTGTGATGTGTTCTAGAAAAAGGAGCCTATGAGTTAGAAGATTATGAAGGGAATATGTTGGCTAAGCCTAGAAATGGGCTCTACTTGAAAATATATTATGCTTGAGCCCCAAGCTCGAGCGAAACTCTTTGTAAACTAATGTAATTTAGTGTATATATATTTTTCTTTTATTTTCATCTTCAGGTTGCTTATCGAGTTTTCAATTGGTTGACATATGTCAATAGAGTCTCCGGTCTACCTAGGATTCACAGACATAGCCAGTCGTCATACAAAAAACTTGGCTTCCACCACTTGGGTGGTTTACTCACCCGAGGGTGTGTTGGTGTCTTTAGGCGGCGTATGCCTAGGGCCATCTATGAATAATATGGTTGAATATAACGTCGTTATACAAATTTTGTGTGATGCTATCTTACATGGTATTCAATCATTAGAGGTTCGCCTGGATTAACAGTTAGTGGTATGTCAGTTGAACGAAAATTACCATGTGTGTGATCCTACTTTACTCCGATGATTCCTAGAGGTACGTCTTTTATAACGACAATTTAATTTTATTATTTATTATCATATTCCTAGGAGTTCTAATCATGTATCCAATGATTATTTTAGTTTCATTTTAGATTGGAATTTGTCACATAACTAAAGCAAAGAAAACCATATCATTAATATACACATTGTAAAATATAAGTAAAGCCGAATATCCCCTTTTATGTATTCAAAAAATATGGTGTTTATAGTACAAAATTGGGGCTAATACCCTCAATACATATAGCCGGTACTACAATATCCACAACATCTATGCCTGTGGCACCGGATGTGTGTCATGGTAACAAACCATGACATTTGTGTGATGCCTAAAGAATTGTACCCACACTCTAGGTACACCAACCACTTGTCATTGCATGGCTTCAGGAAGATCCTCTACCTAAATCATGGGAATCCTCTGAGTCAAACGAGAGAGGTTGCCCTGCACATTTTGTAGGACTCTCTCAGCTTCAACTCTCACTGCCTCATCTCCTTGGTTCCTCTGTCTATGTCGAGGAATCCCTTTTGGACGTCGTGGACACACACTTATGTTACACAAGTATCTAGTCAATACTCAAGCACCATCCAAAAATATTTTTGTTCTATTATACAAAAATACAAAAAAATGAAATATGTAAAAACGTTCGACATACCTATGTCACTGTATGTGGTCCTTGATGGGAGTGGCATGTCTGGATCCCCTCTGAATTTGATCCCTGCATAGGTATAGTCATCTAGAGTGATGACCTGTCGCTGCCACCAGAAGAAGAAATCCTCATTGTAGGGTGTGGGAACCATACCTCTCCCCTGTCGCCTCATTACCTTGGTCCACCATGCCATGGATGGATTGCAAGGTTCTCTAGGAAGAATCTTGACTCTAGGTCCCAAACCTAGAGCCCACTCGAAGAAGAAACTACATAGGATAGAGGAAACCCAAAAATTCCTCTTACTCCCATGTTTTCACTTTGTCAAATGGATCTTCATATTTTCCAGTAGTGAGGTAAACCAATCATATATTGTGGGTATCATACACTACAATGCATAGAACATGGAGGCCTCAAATCCTGATGAAATGAGGCTGAACTTGTGATCCTGGTCAATACAAGGACAATAATCTTTAGGCTGAGATTATTTATTTCCCGGATAGGGAGTTGACTGCCGACCTTCAGGGTCCCTGCTACACAGTGGGAATCAATGTACTATATTTTCATTCTACTCCCTGATCCCCATGATCTGAGGGTTACAAAATCTCCCTGGAGTGATAGTCCAGTCAAAACTTAAATATCCTCTACTTCAATCCTCAATGGTTACCCATCGAGGTTGGAGCTTTCACTCTCAGGGTCCTAGTAACACACAAGCATCTCGAGCAACCTCACCTGGGCCCTCATTCCTTTGATTGCCAAAAAATTATATAATCCACATCTCTTTAAGGCCAGTTGGGCCCCCAGATCTCAATCCACAACAACATTAACCTCCTTGTTCTCTCCTTCTCTCCATTCAAGAACCATCCTGCCAAGGACAAGTCAAAATTTGAGTTAGAATCCTTAAAAATAATTGTTTGCGTGCCTCTACACGAGATTCTTCAATTACAGTTGTGTATAGGGATTAGTATACACACACTGTAGTTTTCATAGGCACGTAGATCCATCGTATACACGACTCGATTGAAGACAACCCGCTTACACAAAATTTCTCGTTTTCCATCCTCAATTACTAAAAATTTGGAACCTAATTTAAAAATTTAATCGACTAGAAATGAAGAGGAAGGGAAGTAGATTTACCTGGTCCAAATGGTTGTTGATTTCATTACATGACGCTCCTGCAATCATCGTTTGAATCTCCAAGGTATTTTGGTCCAATTTGCACTAGTTGGGTAAAAAATCAAAATGGTACAGTAACTTTTTGTTTTGTTACTATTTATAGACTATTTTTACCCATTTTCTATAGTTTTAAGCCATTTTTTCACCTAATGGACTAATACAAAGGTAGATTGAGTTGATTTTTGCAGTTTTAACCCGAGATTCTTGCGGATCTCAACATTATGATGGTCGTTCGTCACCATGGGCAGGTATTTTCAATACCCAACATATAGGTTAGGTATCCATTCCATCATGCATTTTCGAATTATCCTATAACTGTCACTTTTTATGCCTTAGGTACAAACCCATTTGTTGTGACATAGAACCTTCCATCTGCTGTAAGTCATGTCGTTATCAAGTGGTAGAAACTTACCGAACATGGGTGCCCTAGTTAGATCCCCTATTGCATTTTGTGCCCATGCAAAGACTTTTTCCATAGGACCGAGAGTCCCTCATAGCTAAGTACATGAATTTATGTTGAACCTAATTTCTCACTCTTAAACATGCTGCCTTATACCCCGAGGACTCCCAACCGAGTTTAATTTAAGATCTTTTCCAACTAGTCCTCAAAAAGAGAAAATATTGTCGAGTGATTTGTCCCTTTCACACTGGTTAAATTGGACTTGAAAGGTAATGAGTCTTAGTTAAGCTCTTTTCTAACTCGTTATCAAAAAGTGAAAATATTGCCGAGTGAACTTGTCTCTTTCACACTCATAAATTGGATTTGAAAAGACATTTATTTGGCACAATTTTATCCCTTTTTCACACCAAGTAGACTAAAAGTCATAAAAATGACATGTTTTGGCATTAAGTTGTGATTGCACCTCATTCCCTTGCTTGCAGTATTGAGCCTATAGTCAGTTCTCCCTTTCCATTAAAAATCGTTTGCCTCAACAGTTTTTGCATCCTCAACCAAGAAGAGCCTTGTTTATATCCTTCTCAATTTGACAGCCTATACCTAGGAGGGAACATTCCCCCAAGTGTCCATCTCCCACATGCATTTACCTGCATTGAGCATAGGTATGATCCACTGCTGGAACTAGTTTTGCTTACTTGCGGCACTCGTTTCCTCCTCTGTATCATAACATTCATTTGTCTATTAAAAAACAAAAAAATACAGGCAAGAAGGGAGTATTATCTTGTATTGGCAGCAATCATGTCACCTTTGAACAGAGCACAAAGTTATTGAGTCCATTTTTCATCATAATTTTGGGATTAGCATGGACTTAGGAAGCTGAGCTCGTTACAAAGTCTTCTCTACCGACTGGTTACTCTTCCAGTCCCTGTAGAGAGTTTCATTAATGCCAAATGCATCTTATGGTTTCATCATTGGGTTTGTGCTGGCAGAGTCCTCCATTCATCTCATGCTCTTGTTAAAAGGAAGTATATCAACCTGTGTCGGCCACTCCTCAGAACTCTTGACCTTTTATGTAGGCCATACCCTTAGTTTGTCTCAGAATGACATGATATTGTAGTCCTATCGTGCACCCTGGCCCTACTTTCATCATTGGTAGGTAACCTTGAACCCAAAAATTGACACTTCATCATTGGTCGTTGACTGGGTAGTTTCCCTTGTGTTCGATGGCAAGACATCTATTCACACATTGGTATTCGTGCAGTGTCTTTGATTCCATTAGCCTTATTGGTGGTTTCCTCTCCTTTGTTAGAAGTTTTCATCATTGGTTTCTATTCAAAGGGTCTTTTTTGTGTACTGCTTGCACTTGGCACATGCGAAATACGCACAGGTTCGTTGGTTCGTGAACATTTTCTTCGTATGATTTCCACCAAATCATGAAGCTCTTGATTTTTCCCTCGTGTTGATTGATGAGAGAAGCCTCAATTCTCTCCTTCAGTGGATCTCCTTCCATCGAATTCAACTCATTTATTCTGGATATGATACCTAGAGATTTATGAGTACCTTGAGGTTTACAATCATCAGTGGCAGGCTCTCTCGCCATCGATAGTTGGGAATACATTAATATCTCCCGATAGATGGATTCTTCAGGTGTTCGACACCGAATCCTTTATTCATGCTTGTAAGAATTTACTTGGTGTATTGATACCTACTTTCATTATCGGTAGGCCGTCTCACGTTTGTTATTGGTATACATCAATGACCGGTAATCAAACGATGTCTCATTGCGTTCGACCTCAACTCCTTTATTCACATGACGTAGACTTGCACCCTTGGCGGATTGTGTTGAATACTTGAAGACATCACTATGTGGCTACAACTTTCCTGTGCTGTTGCTTCCTTTTCATTGGACCAATACCTATATGACTTCAGTGATCATGGGAGATCTGATTTTACTCCATTGTATATAGATATCTTCATATTGGTTTGGAGACTGGTTCTATTGGGCCTTGTTCGTGACTATGAAAACTATTAGCATGTAACCACTTTTGTATTTTCCTATTCATGGTCACAGACACTTGTTTGGTATATTTTCACATGGATCTGCAGTGTAATTCTATTGGAAACCATGTATGCAAAGTCAGTGCAGAATGTAATGAGCAACGAGTTCATCCAGCTGGTCCCCTACCACTCTACTTCTAGGTTGTTTATAGAGTATTTCGGCCATCTCAGATACTCCTTTGACCTCACACATTAGGGGGCATATGTTATAGCAATATTTGCCTCACCCTATCCAATCTTTCCTAGAAGGCCTTTTTCCATTTCCACATGTAGACTTATCATCCCTGTTTGTAAAATCCAAAGATAAAAACAAATATTTTTCCACATGTACGCAACTTGCACACTATACAACATGCATATATGCAGGCTTCTCCACTACATCCTGTGTACATCGGGATTTGTGCTAGAAAATGAAAATTAATGTCAGGTTTCCATGCCACGACAAGAGATCTATGATCCTTGGCCTTGTATATAATGGAAACGTTCCGACTTGACCCTTCAGTTCCATTTTGAAGGCTATAAATGGGCCAATTCCGAGCTATGGAAAGAGGAGAAATAATTCAACTTTGAGAGCAAAGTTACTATGGAGGAATTATTTACTTCATATTGAGTCTACATCCCTTTGTCCTTTAAGTATGAACACAGTGTTCATCCCCCAATCTCTTCCCTTACTGATTGAGAACCTCATTTTTTCTCTCTTATGAGCTTTCCTCTGGTGGAGGATTGAGGTGGTGGAGGCCCAGTTGGAAGAAACTTAGTTTCTTGGTTCTGAATTGCGCTGACACATAATTCTGTAACATTTTCACTTCTGCTGATCATTTATTAATAGAAATACTCTTTTCCCGTCCAATTGATATCTTGCAAATATATTGAATTATTATTCCATGTGCATATTTGTCATGTTTATTAATGGATTATTCTATTGAATGTGGTAACATTATATACTATCACCATATGCTTTCTTTGCTTGGTTGTTGAGGACTAGTTGCAGGTATATTTCTCGGGATAAGTGCTCAACAGTGCACTTCATCGAACGTCTAGACGAGGTAGGAATTTTATATTGTCTTGGTAGAATATTTGTTTTCATAACATACTTGAGAAGATATTTTATTTCTGCAGTCATTTCTGTCTGTTGTGGTTTACCCTAGCCATAGAGAGATTTTCCTCGTAACAAAAATCCAAGTGAATATTTAAAAAAGAATTACAAAAAACACCATGACATCTTAAGTATTCTCCATTGGTTGAAGTTCAATATTTCAATTTGGTTGAGAGTGAGAGGGTGTAATTTCTACTCTCTTGTGATTATTATATTATGTTTAGTTACTCATTTGATATATGATGTAAGGACACTTCTTATACTTCATATAATAATACTTCTACAAATTCATTAAATAATAATATATTATCATATTATTATTGATATATAGTATTAAATTAATAGATATTACAAATATGTTTTAAAATGAATTAATCTTATCGATATAGTCCAAGTAAATTAGTTAGTTATACTTAAAATATAATGACATGTTCTTTTGTTATATACAATTACAATCTCATCACCAAAACAATTTTGCAACCATATAACATAATATACTTGATATAATACAATGTAAATACTTATAAAACTTATTACTTAGAATAAAATATGTTTTGAAAAAATAATTAGTATTTGTATATAGTAATCAAACTTCATATACTTGTATTAATTATATCTTTTGAATCCTTAAATTAATTATGAATATATAATTGGGAAAGATTATTTTTTGATTAAGTTATATTGATTGTTTATTTTATCTTGTTGGTTCATAATTAAGCGTGTGCGCTCTCTCTCTATAGTTAATCCATAAATATATTTATGGATAATGAGATAAATACCTAATCCCTAAACAATGGTTTAGATTTTAAAAAACATTCATGTTATTCCAATATTCCAATCCATGAAAATCAGATCATATTCCTTTCATATGCAAAAATGTTTTATTTGTAGGGATCCTATACTAATTAAGGTTTCTAAATTACTTTTGAATATAGAAAACATCAACTATCTAAATGATTAGTTTTGTTAACAAAAACAATTGCATGGGAAACCAAAAAAACATTCGCATTGTAATTAATCCTTAAATTCTATCCATATTCAAAACTAATAGATAAATGCGCTACCCTATTCATGTCTTTTGAATCCAAAAAATGGAGTAGATAAATGTTCAAATTATATGATTGTGCTACCCTATTCAAGTCTTTGAATCTCAAAAAATACAGTTGTTTCTAGGTATTAATACATATAAAACTATGATTTGGTGATGGAAACAATTATTGTTGCACCTAGTTTTTAAAATCATATCCATAATCCTCATGTAGTGAAATCTTCCATATCTAGCTCTTATTCTACAGTTTAAGGCATTATACTAAGATCATGAACCCTAAAAGGATTGAAGAGGGCATACTGCCTTAATTTTATACCCAATCCTCGACTAGGATCATGGCTTTGTCCAAAATCACGTTTGTTTCATTAAATCCATGACAACATGCTCATATTCATATCATATGGAAAATATTACATTTTCAAGTCTTATAGCATGGTTTAGATCCCCACATATAACTTATAGGCATACCAAACGAGGATTGAGGATAAATCCAAAGTTGTCATCCCTAACCCCAAAAATTGGGCCATAAGATCTATCACTATTTTATCCAATCTTTGATTTAGTGCCATAATTACCCTCTAATAGGAAATTGATTCGAAATATTTAAATTTAGTCCTATAATTACCCTCTAATAGGAAATTGATTCCACATATCATACTCATACCATCTTTGAAAAAAAAATACATAGATTACTACGGTATCAATCCTTGAATTTCATCCACAAACCATGGGATAGGCCATAGAAACATCTATGTTGTGTCCAATCCTTGAAATTGAAATTGGATTATTCTACTTGTAGGTAAGGATGAAATATATAAGTTTTGTACCGTGCCTTAGGGAATTATACATAGGCTTTAAATAATTAAAATGTGGATGAGTGGTCAAATCTATTTTTATTTTATTTTAAAATAAATTATGGTATAAGAAATATACATATTAAATTTAATTTTAAAAATTGAATTATTTTTTTTATGTAGGGAAAATAAGTTTTCTCTAAGCATTTTACAATGTTTCAACTTCTTATGCTTGGATTAAAACCATATAAACACTAATTTTGGATTAAAACCATAAAGCACTAATATTTATGGAAATAAGCCATAAAAACCATCCATGATGCATCCAATCTATTGAACCCACATTCCTTCTATAAGATAAAGAGTTCACAATGGATCCTATACCATGGTTCATGACCTTACTCATTAATTAAGATGTCTACAACCATTTATTAGCAACTTAAAGCATTGATTGTATCCAAACAATAAATCATATCAAATAAATCATCATATTTTAATGAAATACTAAAAACATTCACATATTCCACCCATCTTGAAAATATTGCATCTATATCCCCTTTTTACCATGGTTTAGTGCATCATATATAGCCTTTAAGTTGAATAGAAATTTCCTACATTAAATAGAAATTTCATACATTAAATAGAGGTCCCCAATGGGTGGGTTGATTTCATCAATACATAGAAAAGAAATATATAATATCTAGTTTTCTTAGGATTCAAGATTTATATGGTGAATGCAAGAAATGGGAGAAAGAACGAGACATATTATATGCAACATATTATATGCAACATACTATCTAATTTTTTAGTATTTAAGATTTATATGGTCAATTCCAGAAATGGGAGAAAGGAGAAGACATATGGTATGCAGGTTGACCTTAGTTCATATGAGAAATTTGCAAATTTAAGTGTCTAACAAAATTAGACTTTTACACTTTCACACAAATAGAGCAACTAAAACCTTCTTTAGTTACCTTTTCACATAATAACATAAATTAACATACATGAATCCTAACTATGTTTACATTAATTAGTTCACATACAATTTCTATATTCAAATAACATTCATATTATACGATCAATACAATGAATTAATGTGCGGAAGAAGACATATATTTATTATAATAATTTGAATATGAACAACACTCCTTTCCCTAATCTTGTTACGAGAGCATTTTTTAGTCATGCCTAGATTCCTCCATCCTTGGCCACAAATCAGTGTCTTTCAACTATAAGGATTACAATCGAGCATATATGGGGGTGGTAGAATAAACTAGGATCTGAGTAGAGAAATGGTTAGAGGTGTAGAGGGGGGCGGTTGGTTGGGAAAGGTAGGGGTAATGGTGGGCATTAAGGAAAGGAGGGAGGAGCCAAGGGGGTAGTAAGATGAAGGGGGAGGAGGAGAGGAGATAAGGGAGGGCCACATGGGAAGGGGGAAGTAGTGGGATAGGGAGGTGAGAGGAGGAAGTAGGGTTGATGGGTAGGGGAGGGGGAGTGGCAGGAATTAGGAAAAAGAGGTAAAATCCATTAGGAAAAAGAGGTAAAATCCATTTGAGGGTGATGAGATGAGGTGATAAGAGAGGGTATTTGGATGTGCATGGAAGGAAAAGGGTGAGGGGGGGAAGAAAGGGAGATAGGTGAGACCTGGAGAGGTAGGAAGGAGGTGGTGGGTTAGAGGGGAAAAGGGGGAGGAGTTGAGAAAAAGTGAAAGGTAAATGGGTAGGGGAGGGGGAATATTGGGAAAGAAGGATAGGAGGGAGGATACAAGATGGAGGGTAAGGAAATATGAAGAGGAAGGTGGAGAGGAGAGGAGAGGAGAGGAGGAAAGGGTCGGGTAGAGGGGAAGTGAGGATTTGTTGGGAATGAACGATAAGAGGTGCAACATCCTGCTCTTGCGCACATCTGATTGGACTTATTCTTTGAGGACACTTGCGGGAAAGTGATACGGTTCATTATACGATTGGTTGTTTTGATTATGATTATGAGATGTTGTGAATCTGATGATATTTTATTTGTTATATTCATATCGACATGTGCTATTGACTGGTTTTCCTGAGTGTGCAGGACTATGGACTTATTAATTATGGCAATGGCATCGATGGACCTCCTTGGACTCTGGATCGAGTCAATGAGTGGAATTTTATGGTTTGAATGTTTTTGATATTACAAATGTGACATATGACTAGATTTTATGATGTTGATTGTTATTGTTGACACGTTTCGTTGGTGGATGTCGGATGATGGTATATTGCTAACCAAAATAACATTAGGAGTAACGCAGTCACACACGACAACCAGAGACATTAAGGGAGAGGTGTGGCGACGACCCTGCCACAACCTACTATCACTCCCGTCGTGGCTTAAACTGTAGTTTAATGATTACCTAGTTTGAGAGATCCATAATGTCATGAGGGAATACTATAACAGTCGCTCATGATGATTCTAAGGGGCACAGAATAAGGTAGGGACATTATTACTTAGAGGCCCTTAGTTTCCCACAAGGTCACCTGACAGAGTATTAAGTCCAGGGGTTTTGATGTCTACCAAAATTAGTCAAAAGGCGAGTTACACCCTTGGAGCATGTAGTGGGTCTTGAAGGGAACGTTGCGCAAATAAAATAGGAATGCAGGTGAGTGGAACCCTTGGAGCACATAGTGCATCTTGAAAGGTGTTGACGATAAAAATCACAACGAGGAATTTCTCCCGCAAAGTATTGCTAAAGCCTATTATTTAAACTATGCTAATAATATATAATACTAGTAGGTGGGACCCCCTTGTAGACTGAAGGCTCGGAGATAGCCATATCACACATTTTATGTTGTTGTTTCGATACTTCTTACACAGTGTTATATGGTTGATTATGCAGTCTTGGTTTCGTTTTGACATAATGATAGGTGGATGATGCATTTTATGGGATGTTTTGTTATTCGAAGCTTTAATTTTATGTTATGATTGGCACATATTTACAGTTGTTATGTTTGATCATGTCACCATGATTTATTACCTGGCTACACCTGCACAGGACATCTTTTAGTAACAACATAAAACAAAAGCAATGGGAAAGAGACTTACAAAAAATCCAAAAGAAAGGGCCTATACTATGCTATGTTAGAAGTTATGTGCAATTAAAATGAAAACAAGTTAATATTAATCCTAACTACAAATGGTTAGTGGCTATGCGATTTGCAATTGCGTTATATTGGGCGCATTTGATATATGGTATGGTATGGAAGTTGGCAATGGTTAATATGATCTTTTGGGTGGCGCATTTGGCAAGCAATGTGGTCGCAGATTTCATTGGTTTGGAATTAATGACATGGTTGATGGTATTAGTGATCGTTGGTTGTCGTGTAATTCAAAATTGAATGTAGAGGATATGGAAGCGACATGCAGTAAATGCACACCACTCTATACTTCCCCCATCGGGCCGTCACCCTAGCATGGTTATTTTTGCATTTCGTTTTGCTGGTGGTTAAGCTCTGAGATCCAATCCTAGGAAGGAAGTGCTTGGCCAGCTCGCCCCTTTTAAATTTATTGGTTACAGGTATGGTTCTTTTCACCCATCCATGAATTTCTCTCTGTGTATGAACAAATGATGGCTTAGTAATGCTTCGGTTTGTGTTTTTCCTGAGATTTGAAACTGTGTAAATAAATGGTTTTTCTCTCTGGAATGACTGTGTGGTTGTTCGACTTGCAAGTAAATGAATTGGTTGGTTGAGTTGTGCATTTGATTATTGTTCTGTGTGGTGAAAACTGTGATGGATATCTGTAGTTTTAAGTGGATATGGGTATTATTGCTCTGATTTTTTTGGAGGGTTTCTCTCTATTTATCCTTCATGGCCGCTTCCTCACAGTTATGAGGGTAACCATGTCCAATCATTCCGGGCTTCTATGTGGTTGTTGTGTATGTTTTTCGGACTACCTTAAGGTCACTGTGTATTTTCCAGAGTCATGGTCGTGGGTTTATTACATTGTCATGGGATTATTTTTATGGTCTTGGCATAAACATATCTCAAAATTCAGTTATAGGGTGTCCATTACGCCAAGATATATGTTTATTTGGTGATATAATTTTTGCCTAGGGCCAACATTCCCACGGGTATTGTTATCCATTGATTCGGTCTTTGAGAAATACACAGAGTATACATGTGTGTTCTTTGGGGTACTTGTCACTGTTCAGTGGACATTGAATTCTCCTATACATTGTTTTCCTACACTACCTGTCATTTTACTGTTGCACCATTGCACAAACCAGGAGTTATAAGGAGCCCTGTGGTTCCACCGTGCTTGTATCGAAGGGTCTTTTCCCTTGGTTTATATGTTTGACCTCAAGTCTCTCTGTGTCATTGATGACCGAGACAACTCTTGATTACTTATTTGTATTCATTGTTACAGAGCCTGATTTTAATAATCCCCAACTGTTCTCACTCTTGTTGGACATCTTGTTCACTGTCTTAGATTGGTTGAGTGATTATGACAATTGCTTTGAGTAATTATATTGAACTTGTTTGATTGATTTGGTTGGAAAATTGTGATCGAGGATGAGTAATAATGTATAGTTAGAGGGATGCATATTTTTTGTTATTCTTTGTATCATCTTGTTGTTACAACATGGTGTCAATTTCAAGTTGGTGACTGCTATGTGTTTTACTAGTCCCGATCGGGATCATGGAAAATTGTGGAAATTATTGACTGTGATTTCATTATTTCACTGTGTGTCTATTATGGAGGCATCATGCATGTTTTATTTAATTGCATCATCAATGATGAAGCTCGGGTTTTGTATTATGGTTTCATTGCAAGTTTATTGGTAATTAAAAGGGCATTAAATCAGGCAAGTATTAGAAGTCTGTTCAATTTGGAAACATGAACTGTGTATATGTTTTATTTGGGCGATTGTGAATTATGGACAATATTTGATATTTTATAGTGATATATGATGGATAGAGATGGAGAAATGTGGTTGTGTGTTTCTTTTGATTTTGTTTGAAAGGAAAGGAAAGGAAATGAAAGAGACCAAGTATTCTCTTAACAGGACTGTTGAAAGTCATAGTGATTGTGAGTATGATTACATATTGTGTTAATTGAGAAGTTTTGAAGAAATTGAATGTGGGACAATGAACAATTTTGACACACAATAATTGTTTAATTGCTATTGGTATATTTTGTATTGAATACATAGTTGTTTTTATGGATTACTTGATTTGTTTTATGAACAATATTCATTTTTCCCTACCATTCTCTAAATTTTTTTTCACATTAGAAGTCCCCTCACTTTCCCATATTCACTATCCACTCCCTGTCCTTAAAATTAAATTTTAGTTAAGTTAAAATATGTATTATAACAGTTAAAGGAGGGCACAGGGATGAGTTACAATGATATATTCTTTTGATTTACGATACAGTTGATTGTTTGATGATTTGTTGAACAATAATCATGATCTACCCCCCTCCATTTTAACACTTTTCGCTCAATACAATCCCTCACAAATCCCAAAACCCTTATTCACCCCCTTCTCATTGTCAAGTATTAAATGATTTGTATGGATTGGATTGCATGCGTCTGATGTATTTCTCAACCAAACTTTGTTTCATATTTAAAGAGATGTCATGTATGGTTGTTGAAGAAACTTGTTGCTAATCAATAATGCATAGATGAATGATCTTTTTCAGCAGAGGCACCCATGACCAGGGTAATAGAGGAAGAGGAAATTGGAACAAGGGCCCTAGAAGGCGAAGGTTTTCTATACATTTTGATGCAGACTCGTAAGAATTGAGCCAACTATTTAAAGATGGATTTTTTAACTAGATTGAACAAGGAGTGGTCCAACCGAGGCCAGGAAGGCCTCCCTTCCAAGCCCTGTAACATCCCCAGAAATAAATTATAGTTTGAAATTTCGTAGGAAATTATTTCCATTTTTGGTAAATTTGAAATTGAATTTTTTTTGCCATTTATGGAAATTCCAAATTTCAAATTTAGTTAATTGTAATTAATGATTATGACTGTTGGGCAGAGATATGATTTGACCCAACTAACTGTTTGAATATGACACTTGTATGAAACAAAATATTTTATAATTATTGTTGATGGACAAATGGAACAACCATGTTAAAGTCAGCTGACCATGACTCCATGAGAGGGGAACATGTTGGAACTACCTCAAGGCTGAATGTGACAAGTGGAAAATCAAGAATTTGGCCATTGGCAGCCCTTGAAAATCAAGGATTTGGAAAGATGCAAAAATTCCCAAGGGGGAAAAAGACCTAGGCAAAAAATGGTTTTGGATATATAACATATGGGAGGAGGAACGACACTACCTAGTATGCTGGAGAAAGGACAATTATCTCTTGCTGTTATGAACACTAGTTTTCTGAGTGTGAGGCAAGGAGAATTTGTTGAAGCAGAAGGACTATTGCTGAGGGGATTTATGAGTTCGCCCTCATGGATTCATGGTCATGCTAGGGGGTGAATGGAGCAAGTGAAAATGGCTGTTCAGTTCTAAGGTTGGGAGGAACGTGGTTGTTCCCTTTGTCTTACAACAAAAATTGGTTTAGATATGTTCATCTATCATTTTCTGGTTATATATCTCTTGTTTTTAAATGCCTGTTAGAATACATCTATATATTACTGGGTGAATTATTGTTGTGAGTTAAACTATGAATGGATGGAACAAACGTAGGATAAACCCCTGTAAGTTTTAATTTTATGCTTCGAATAAAACTNCTAGGTTAAAAAAAATTAGACCGATTCCATCTTCGGATAGTAGGAATTTTGTGTTTATATAAGTACAAGAAATCAATTCGAAGGAGTCTTTTACTGCACCTTTGACTAAGGAAATGCTGAAGGGTATACAAGAGAGAAATATTTATACATTCGCATATTAATGTAATGAATTACACAGAGTAATAACACTAATATAATATCAATGCATGGTAAGAATAAATATTCATATAGAGTTATATATATATATTTATATATATTTATGTATACCTAATACCTGTACAAAAGTTTGATATTCTATTTCGACTTCGTTGAGATTCGATTTAAAGGAATATAAGTTTTCTGGAAATTTGTAGGTTAATTTCATACATGCATGACTGTAGGTTTCCAGATTTAAGATCCAACAGGTATTAAAATATAATGGAAGACAAACAATATAACTAGACTTAATAGGATTTTTGGAAAAGATAAATAAGAACTAAAGATAACGAATCGAATCTTTTAACGCATATGAGGTTTTGAAAATGAAATGATAGAGGGGTGAAAGCCCGATGAATTCAGGAAAAGAAAAATAAGGAACCCTTAATGTATATACATATTTCTGATAAGTTTAAAACATTATAGCTTTATTAAGGAATAATAAATTATTTCAACCTCGGTGTGAGTCAGATAGTACCAAAATAAAAGAAAACAACAGTTTTATTGACTACAACGAAGCTTTCTGAACATAATAAGACAGAAGTAATAAAACAAAATTTGGAGGACATACTTTATGGAAGTATACAGGCTAATATGCCTTATTTATAAACAATCTAGGTAAAATAAAGAACCATTGTACCATTAAGACTGGATTTAAAATCGCTATGAACCCTTGTATTTCAAATACAAGTATACAAGAGAAAATCCCGTGATTTAAACCTTATAGTTTGTTATACAAATCCAGTCAGACCAAAATTTTAAAGAGTGTCCAACCTTACACAATTACTATGTTCTCCTCCAACAGTGATATATCGACATGAAAATAGGATTTACTTATTAACCAACCGATACAGGAAATTGGGATGAAACTTCACATAATAACAATAAACCTGGGATGGAACCATGGTCTTCATTTCTAGAACTTGGAAAGCTAAGCTTGATATTTACTGTGCACGAAACCTAGATACCTTTTGCGTGAATGGTAGGAACCGACATCCAGAATTATGCGTGGTCGAAGCCTCTGCAAGGGATTTCCATTTTAAACATTAGTAAAATACAATGAAAGTAAGGCGAACGAGACTTTGAACAAAATGATAAATGATAGTAACAATTTATTTGAGAGTGACACTTAACTTAGGGCTTGGAGACCCGATGTCTTTCCCTTGTCCCGTGCTGGTTGGATAGATGTTCTAGGCCAATGGGAGGGTGGTCCAAGGACTTCCTGATGGGTACCCTCGCAATAACAGGGTCCCACCATTAGAGTTGGTACCAAAGCGTATAAATCAAACTCTTTATACAATGAAATACACAAATTGTATTAACATTTAAAATACGAATTTCATCAGTCATGCCATGTGAGTAGGTCGAAGACATCGTGAGAAAGTTACACACAAAATAGAATGCTATGTGTTAATGCTGATATTAAAACCTTCTATGAACCGACTGCCTGTATTGAAGAGAGTATTTTAATCCACGCTAAAGTACAGAGCTAACTTTCCTAGTGAAATTACCAGGTTTCAAATGGTGTATACTACCCATAGACAACGATAACAACAAGAGGAACACACTTAAACCAAGAAGTCTTACAAACTCAAATATTATATGCTGTAGGGTATTCCCTAATGAACTGCTCGAAACACAAAAGTCACTTTTTCTTTTGTGCCGAATAGGAGTGAAATAACCTTTAAGGAAGCATTATATTTGTAAGGACCAGCTAAGAGTCTGATGAAAACTACATAAGGGAGGATTCATGTTTTTATCAATAGAGGAACTGTAAGAAATGTAAGGGAAATAACGAAACCCTAAGAGTGAAATACATACGAAAACTATGCAGATGCCTATTCCTTGAATTCGGAAATAAGGAAGCAAAATGTTGAGTCCTTTCAGATATTTTGAGAATAAAACACAATAAGAACCTACTTATCCAGGAGTGGAAGCAGTCCAGGAAGTTACGAGAGAATAAAAAATTTAGGGAAACTTAACTTAAAATCATAATAAGAAGTTAGATCACGAGGGTTTCTTCCATTGTAATGAGATTCCGAGGTTCCACTCTATTATTTAAATTACAATAGCATCATAAACTTGCCAGGGAGGATGGATAATGATGTCTTCTTCCACTAGGCAAGATCAACCAAGTCGACAACCTTCCTGCTGAGAAAATAATACACAGAGCCATTTCATAGGACTACACAATGAAAATAAATTTTTTTCTTAACCCCCAGAGGAACCCTTGCTATGCAGATTAAATGTTGAGGGTACAAAGATTGGTTTGGCCATGTGATGGGGAAGAGTTGGAACGACTAGATTGGAGGGAGGGTTAGGTGAAAACCATGGAAACTAGCACACAGAGGACCTCCATTAATAGTAGGTGCAGAACCTTAACTCCTTTCTAACAAGTAAACCTTTCTTCCCATATCAAGAAAACGCGAAGTTAATGACAGTCCCTTCGTGACACGACTAGTTGGAACACGTTCACCCAACTGTTTCATTTTAGTTAACATACTGTTCAAATGAGACTTCATTGAGACATTGCTTAGTTAAGATAGAGTTAAACAAGGATCAGTGTGAGATTTCTTTACCCAAACCTTTATGTAAATGGTGACTAGAAGATCACTAACCATGAGTAATCCATCAGGGAATTCGTTTAAAGATTTGGACCATACTAAATTAATGCCAAGAATTTTATGTTAAGCCATTTAGATTCTACCATGGGGTATAATCTCGACCCCGTTATAAGTGGTATACAAATTTTGTTCCAAGGTAAAGGAGATAGACTTGCACGCAATTATAGAACTCATGTTTAAAGGAGATATTAGGACCCTAATTCCTAAGTCATATATCCATAAGTCCTCTTCATAAGTCATATATCTTAAGTCCTAAGATTCCTTATATATGAT
>SNQJ01S0004502.1:159539-178892 GCA_010110895.2 Picea sitchensis
ATTCAGAGAGTTGAGAATAACTCCAGATGATTATCCAGTGGAAAAGGCGATCTGTTGAGTTAAGACGTGTATGTGGTTGAGCACAAGGTGAACGTGTGAAATCCCAAAGTGTTGGGTGCATCGTCATGTCAACAAAAATGAAGATGATGTATTAGCCTCCTTTGAGAAAGCAGAGTTGACGAGAAGACTCCAGATGGTTCTCCTGTATGAGGCAATGGGAAAGAAGATCTGTAGAGTGGACGTGTATGTGGACGAGCATAGGTGAACGTGTGAAGATCTGGTTCTTTTGTGTAATGCTGTGAAACGGAGTTATGACATCCCTATGGATGTGCCCCTAGTGGATAAGCACTAGTGGGTATATCAGATCCTTTGCAATATATTTTTCAAGAGTCAGACCTACCTGTAACCCCAATTGTTATGTAAAGGGTACAGGTCGGCCCCACCTTAATGTGATTAATAATAAATGTAAAATATAATTAATCTGGTCAATAATAATAATAATAATAATGAATTATAAAGTGACTTAGAGAGGTCGTCCATGTTGAGCGAATAGACACTTCAATTGATAGGACAATTCTAATATAAGTAAGGGAAGATTCCCCATTGTGGAATCATATATTTCTTGTGAGTTTGGAAATTTCAGCAAGTACACTTCTTTGGAAAAAGGTGTGCACCTCTCTTGGGCACTAGATTTCTAGGGTTTGAGCAGCCTCTTGCATGCTAAGGTATTTCTTGGTGGTGAAGGTATTTCTCTTGAAGAATATAGCAAAGGATTTGGCTAGGTTTTCTTCCCTTGTTGAGAAGGGTTTCCCACGATACAGTTTATGTTCTTGTGCATGGTACTTCTTCTTATGATCTTGGTTGTTGCAACATTTATGGTTATGGTTAAATGATAAAATGGAATAAACTTCATGCTTAACCTAACACATTGAAAAATCAACATGGTATCAGAGCATAGGTCTTGAAAGAACCCATTGCACAAGCATCTACCAAGTCTCATATTTGACCAGTCATCCCTCCTCTTCTACAGAACTGTACGACCCTCCTAAGGTTTCCAGAAAATCTGTATGACCCTCTTCTTTTGGGTGTTTCAGCCCCTTAAAACTTGGACGTTGGGGCTACTTTTGGCATAGAAGAGTACGGCCTCTTCCAACGCATCTCCAGAAGCTCTCAAAACGAAATTCTGAGAAATTTTGATTTTTGGCCCTAGGGTTTCTAGGGTGCTAAAATTTCCTGTAGAATATTAATTATGGATTTCTGAAGAAACGTTTTCCTGAATCAGCAAGCATCTCTGTGATACTATCAAATTGATTGTTGGCAGTCATAAGTCCAATATAATGCAAGGTTGCAAATTTAACCTAATAATTAGGTTTTCAAAATCCAGTTGGCGATAATTTGAAGAAATCAATCAAATGAAGAACAAAACATTAGTAGAAGATAGGCTTGATGGAGAAAGAAACTTCAGCCCCTGGAAATCAAAGCTTCTAGTCGCCCTTGAAAAATATGATCTCTTGGATGTGACAACTAAATTTCTACCAGCCATAGCTACAGCTATAGAGAAGAAGATAAGAAAGGAAGAAGATGTCAAAGCAAGAAAAATAATCATCTACTCAGTAAGAGATCACCTCTTGTCTCGTATTGCCAATCTGAAGACAACCTATGATGTGTATGAAGTTTTAAAAGGAATGTTTGAAAGTGACAACACTCTCAGAGATCTTACCTTAAAGAGCCAACTTCAAAGTACTAAGATGATAAAGGGTGACTCAGTTGCACTCTTCTTTATGAAGTATTCAGATATTAAAGAAAAGCTAGAGACCATTGGGGAAATCATATCTGATAGAGAACTTGTCTTAACCACTCTCCAAAATCTTCCAAAATCATGGGAGATTTTCATTCAAAGTATCAGTGGAAGAGAAGCTCTACCAACTTTTGATCGACTATGGACAGATTTCACTCAAGAAGAACTTAGACTTAGAAACAGAGGAGTGGAAGATTCTTCGGAATAAAGTCATGATCTTTCACTTCATACAAAGAAGGGAGGAAGATTCAAAAGAAATTTCAGGAAAACATTTAAAGGTGAAAAGTCCTCATCCAATCCAGGTTATCAAAGAAGATATGCATCAGAAATTCAGTGCTTCAAATGTGACAAGTATGGACACATTGCAAGAAATTTTCCAACCAGGAAGAAAGGAAGACAATATGCTTACAATGTTGACATTGTTCGAGATCCACCTCAAAAGAGTGAAGAGAAGAGAGAGGAGAAGTATTTCCTCTAAAAATACATGACTACAAAACTAGGTAAATCATTTGATCTCTAATTTTATAGTTGATTGAATTTTTCAAGATAAATGAAGGATACTATTCCTAGTAAATAATCTCTCAAATACTTGGGCCATTATCCATGGTACAGGATTCCAAACCATATTTATTTTTTTCATTATACAAGAATAAGAAGAAACGTTGCCCTTGAAGAAGAGATAGCCCTTCAAAGATCCAGAGAGTCTCAAATGGAGATTGACAGTAAAGCATATACCTTCTCCCCCTTCGGCAGTTTAGAGGGAGACATACCTTATTCCAATTGATCCAGTTGTTCTAGTTGATATATTCAGAGATATTACAGTAGGGTATAAAAAAATCTACCTAGACTCACTCTGTAAAGAGGCAGAGAAACATACAAGCCTCTCAAGGCACACCCCGAGAAAGAAAAAGAGATCTCGAGCTATCCTTCAGTCATGAGCCACTTCATTGATGATGAGAATCCTTGTCTTAGAGGAGTAACAAGAGAACGGGTATGTAAAGATGCCATAACAGAAGAATATCAGTATGTCTTAAAAGAATGATGTATAAGATATTGTTCAGATACCAGAAGAGAATTGTGTGATGACTTCCAAGTGGATCTATAAGTTCAAACATACAGTTGATAGAAGTGTCGAGAAATACAAAGAAAAATCTATAGCCAGAGGTTTCTCACAAACAAAGGGAGTTGTCTATGATGAGACATTTGATCTAGTAAGATCGATACACTTCCATCCCTACTACCATAAATGTGATTAATAATAAATGTAAAATATAATTAATCTGGTCAATAATAATAATAATGAATTATAAAGTGACTTAGAGAGGTCGGCCATGTTGAGCCAATAGACACTCCAGTTGATAGGACAAGTCTAATATAAGTAAGGGAAGATTCCCCATTGTGGAATCATATATTTCTTGTGAGTTTGGAAATTTCAGCAAGTACACTTCTTTGGAAAAAGGTGCACACCTCTCTTGGTCGCTAGAGTTCTAGGGTTTGAGCACCCTCTTGTGTGCTAAGGTATTTCTTGGTGGTGAAGGTCTTTCTCTTGAAGAATATAGAAAAGGATTTGGCTGGGTTTTCTTCCCTTGTTGAGAAGCGTTTCCCAGGATACATTTTGTGTTCTTCTGCATGGTGCTTCTTCTTGTGATCTTGGTTGCTGCAACATTTATGGTTATGGTTAAATGATAAAATGGAATAAACTTCATGCTTAACCTAACACATTGGAAAATCAAAAAGAATTGCACACCATCCCCCACAATTTTGAACTAGGTGGACATAGATGATGGAAATGGATGTCACAGATGATGGCAAAAGTATGGAGGCACTAGTTGATGGTGACGACGATGTTGAAAAACCATGCAAGAAACACTCCAAAGTGGCTAGCTCCAAGGCCTAAGAATTTGAAGGTGAAAAGTTGCATAATGCCTCCGTAACGTATATAACCTCCCATTCAACAAAGACCACATTGGTGCCATGGGAGACTATTCCAACAACAACATGGAGGCTACAAGTGATGACATAGAGTTTCTCGTCAATGGTATTTATAGAGAAGGGTCTATACAAATCGATTGGAATTGGAGGACCAATGACATGGCTCCAAGAATCTAATCTTGGATCATAGAACTTCAATTTGGAACTATCATGGTCATATATGATGAAAACATGGTTTTCAAGAATGACGGAGAGCCCAATCTATCCCTCTCTCATCCCAATTCTCATGTCATCCCAGTGGTTGAGCTTGGGGTCATAGATATGGTCACAAAGCATATGGGGACACTACACTCATTTGTCACCATTGTTTCCATCGACAAAGACATTTACATAGAAATCATGTGGAGAGGAGGCTTGATCTACAATAGAAGACATCGTAGGTCAAAAGAAAATGAAGAAAAAAAAAAAATGTAATCTTCAATGTTAAAATCAGGAAACTAAGAAATTGAAGCATAATACGCTCTCACATAAGATAATGGGGCAGGAAGTTCCTGCTCTAATACCATGTAGAAATCTATATCTAACCCAAATCGTAAATGATCCTAGACTCCATAGAACAAAACAACAATAGAAAAAATAGATCTATATATATGTTATATGTATTTTTTATTTTTAATACAAGAGGATTCTCACTATATATAACAAGGGGAAGAGGCCCAGCATTAGAAAAGGATAATTGTGAAATTTGGGCAAATAAGGATGCATATCTAAGCTTACAACTAACACTAGTTGGCCACATTGGAAAGGTATACGTTGTAAAAGTACACTAACACAATATTGGAAAGGGATCATTGATCTGTCATTGTAAGAGCTATCATGAGAATTATTAATATGTCATCATTATTTCCATCTAGACTAGCTTCCACTTAGCTCTTGATATATTGAATTGAATAAAGGATATATCCTCCTAGTTTCATAATGGTTCCTTTGTCCATGCCAATTGACCTACTAATTCCCATGATATTTCTTATCCCCCCTTTCCTTAATAGATCAATAGCATAAAGGGATCATTAATATATCATCATAAGAGCTATCATGGGAATTATTTATTTTTCATCATCATATTTATTTGTCATAGGCCCACTATGTAATTAAAAGGAAAAAATATGTCTATTGTGTAATTAAAATGAAATAATATAATAATAAGGGGTAGTTGGCATACGACCCCTAGGAATACTCATGAGAAAGTATAAATACACATGAGTATCATTGTATTGGATATCTGTTGAATTGTATTGTCTTGTAGCAAGCATGGATTGTGGAGAAATTCTTTCCATAAAGAGTATTTGATGGTGTTACCCTACCTCAAGGGTTCTTCTCTCTATATTCTTGGTGTTGTCCATGGGGAATGTCTTAGTATTTTTGGTGTTTAGGGTTTATTTTTTAAGTTTTGTGGTGGATCCTCTCATATATATTTGAAATTTTAGTACAAGTGGTATCGGAGCTCTTTCTTGGGCATGAAGTGGTAGAATTTTTTGGCACAAAGTGGGAGAATTTTGCTTTCTTATTTTTGCAAATTTTTTATAGGAAAAAGAGGACCACATTATTTAAATTGATTCTTGAAACTTTATGTGTATAATTTGAAGAAATTGGACATTGTTGATGCTTGAATCCGTTAGGACCAAAATGAAAACCTCACGAGGATGCAAAGCCTCCTGCGTTTTTATAGAGGTGGTACTCCTCTGTCCGAGATTTATATGTGGGACTTTTAAATAAGTCTGTCAAAGGAAAGTGAAATAGATATAAAAGAAAATGGAAAATATTTTTATTTTTCTTTTAGAAAGAGAGTTCCTGAGAATGGACCAGGAAACACACACATTCATACATTTAAAGAAAATAAACAAAACTTCCTCACATCCAACATAGTAGGGATAAAGATTTTTTATCACATAAAAACTAAAAGAAAATGACATGCATGCATAAGAGAAATTTGACAGAGTAGTACATGGGCAGCTCAAATGGGGATAGTGATAGATCAACCTCAAATACTTTGTATTCAGAAAAAATGGGTTACAAAGTACAGTCGAGATTGTTCCCAAAATAGCTCTCTTGGAATTTCTAAAAAATATATAGTTCAATACATATTCTCTTAAATTAAAATGTGTTTGTCATAATGACTGGGATTGGGGATCCCGCAGACCATAAATCAAATATGTATAAGAATGAAGTTCTTAGAAAGAAGAAAGTGGGCAATGGAAGGCAGCGAGACCTGGTAAGAAGAAAAAGGAAATCAGTCTTCGATTAAACCTTTCTATTTAAAGAGGTGGAGTAACTGGATGAAGAGATTGATAAAGACATAAAGATGTGATCAGTATGAACTTACTATGATGGTATCTCATCCTTTGTCACTTGCTCGTTGATTTCCTTTTATGGCTTTCCTTGGCGGTTACAAGAACCGTCTCAATCGTCCTTTGCCCTTCATTGGTAAGCTTGTCGACATCCTTTTTAAACCACTCCTTGATGTAGCTCCTCATATGTGGCATGTTGATTTCATGTCGTATTTTCATATTGAAGAGTTTACCTTCAAAGTCCCTTAGATCAATATAAATGTTCCGCAAAGCTTCTTCAATATCTTGATTTTTAATCGAATAATCAACTAGCCAATTTTCCACGTCATCTTCACCATGCTCAAGAATGTCGTAGAATTTTTCAAATGATAACCCTTTAAAGATCTCAACTTGATCATCAAATGCTTGCTTGGTTAAGAACAATGAGTTGAGTATCAATTTGGGGTCTTGGACCTCATTGGTGTTGCCAACTATATCTGTCTCAGTTAGCTTCTTGAATCATTCTTCTCTTATGGTTATGGCCTAGCTGCATGCCTGAACAATAATATTCAGGTTTTTAACCTTTTCCTTCCAGCATGCATTCAATTGTTTTATCTGGTTCTGAGAAGGGAGATCCTCCTATATTCTTCTTAATTATGTCATATTGGTAACTTTAACACCAAATGCTACAACCGCATCTAGGTAGAAACCTTCCTCGTTTTTCAAATCTGCCTGCAAACATCCATGCAAAGTGTGTCCTCTCGTTCCAAAAGAGACCATGCTCTTTGAAATATCCCAAGCCTCTGTTATTAATTCCATTCTTTTCTTGATATTCTTTTCCACATAGCCCCGAGTTCATGTGAGAAGGCTTGTCGATCCTTTTAATTTTTCCACAGGTGTGGTAGGCTCGATCATTGCTAAAGGACTAGCAAGTACTGGAAGAGGCATTAAAGTTGCCTCCAATTCTTTGATTCGCTCCTTTAACCTGACATTCTCTGCTTCAAGGCCTCCAATAGAATTATCTAGAGCATCTCCAGTTGCTCGGTGTATCTGGGAAATTTGGGAAGGCCACATGTTCCCTAGGTTAATCTCTGAACGATATTTCCCCTTCTTATTCTTTACATTTCTTTTCTCAAAAATCAAATTTTTGGACTCGTTGTCAAAAATAGTGCTCTGAAATGCAAAAGACTCTTCTTCGTCGAAGGTCTCGATCTCAATTATTTCCATCTGAGGGTTCTGGTGAGCAGTGTTCTCTAGTTGGTCGACGTTGGGGAACACTTTCTCAATGTCAATTTTGATTTCCATATCCTCGAGGGAGAGGTCATGGATATCTCTTTCTCCTCGAGGTCCCTCCTCTTCTTGCATAATGTTTTTTCTTTTCTTCCTCAAGGGAATTTTATGAGAAATTTCAATTTTGTCAGAAGGAGGGTTCTTATATCCTCCTCCGCCTGAAGAACTGTGGGTTACTTTCTTTCTTTGGTGGGTCATTGGAGCACTGCTCCGAGATGTTGTACTCTTTGGCATGACAGCCGAGGATTGGGAAATTTTCTCACCCAAACCTTTTCCTCTCTGCTTGTATGTCGCATTGTTGTTGAGTATCATTTCTAAGTCGTCGGTGTCACAAGAGGGAGTTCCTAAGGTGATAGAGAGACAGGGGAATGGTCTCGCAACTGAATGATATGTTGGCTTGTAATATATCTCTCAGTGCACCAGGTGACCAACTCCTTACAATCAAAGACTTTCAGGAAACAACCTGCACGCGCAATTCCATACGTCCAGATTACTTCTCTCTAGGCAGAAGGGGATGAATAATAGGAATATTCCCTGGACCATTGAAAACTCTGATCCTCGCGCCTGAAAATATTTAGTGTATCTCCATAGAATTGTTTTCGAGTCACTTCCATAAGTCGACGAAAATATTCCCTTGCTCCAAATTATGTTAGGAATGAACGTTGGAGGGAGATGATATAATCCTCCATAAATCATGTTTTAATTTGTTTTAATAAGAGATCTCCTCGATCATTTTGCTTATTAATGACCATACTCTTGAACCTATATGGTAAGTTATTAGCATTAAAATCATAGTAAATGTGCATTGGGAAGGGCGCAGTGGTGGCGCGTATGGACGGGAGAAATATGTGATTTGAGACTTTTTGTGAACCCGGGAACCCACGAACCCGTGAGTCCGCAATGGTATGAGGTGTGAAATTGGCTAAGTATGGAATGGCACAGCGGTCGGATGGACTCATGTAGGTGGAATGAAACTTTGGAATTTTGGGGATTCCATGGATCAAAATGTAGATTGCAGAACTTTTTTTTGCAATGTGTCTATCACGGAACACGGGAGCATGAAAGCTCAATCCCATCAACCCAGGAACCTGTTATCATAGAATCGAAAAAGTATGGGACAGCACAGCAGTCGGTCGGACGCATGACGTTAAGTTATAGATGGAGATGAGAAACTATAAGTTCGCCAACCCAGGAACCCACAGTTTAAAAATGCGACTAAGTGTAGAACTAGAATGAGGGGAAAAGGAAAAGGGAAAAACGGGTAAGTGTAGAAGAAGGAAAAGAAAGGGAGAAAATAATTCGGGAGAATAGAAAAGGGGAGGGAATTTTCGGAAGCGGGAAATGACCTCAACAACCATAGATCTGAATTCCTCTCAAAAAAATACCCAATTTAAAAATTAAAAAAAAAAACATCTAAAATGAAGTCTAAGAAGTGGAGATATCATTGATTCAAAATATGCGATTTTTTAGGGTTTTCCTGGTGATGACCACGGATTTTGCATATTGGATATCTTTTGATAGAGTGCACAGATTTCAGCCAAACTAGTTCCATTAGATCTAGAAAATCAGTGGCATTTCATAATTGAGGTCATAATAGTCAATCCAAGAAGTACAACTAAAGTTATGATCATTTTTCAATTTCGGCCTCAAAACTTAACTATATAAATGTACTCCATTGAAAAGTAAGTGATTATCTTTGAAACCCTAGTTCTATTTTTGGAAATATGTATTTTACTAGCAAAGATGATGGCCCTAGTATTGAAGAATACATAAAAAAAAAACAAAATGAATTCAATAGGGGAAGGGTTGTGGATAGTGTTGGCATGCATGAAATTAGAAGGTGATGCAGAAACTTGGTGGAATTCTCTTAGCTATGACAAGAAATAATTTTTCGATAAAGAATATGAAAATTTATTTTTAGACATGTGGTCTCATTTTGTGAAGGAAAAGAATAGCACTAGGGATTTATTTTCATGTGACAACTTCATATTACAGGTTCATGGATGTATTCAGTAAGAGATGGTCATTGTTTTTATTAACCCGAGTTGCAAATATAATTTAATCAATGTTGACTTGGCTATAAGATTGCAAGTACCCACAAAGAATATTCAAAGCACACAACATGAAGGTGAAAATATTCAAATTTTTAAAGATTTGAAGATTACCATGGATAAATATATGTTGCATTCAAGTTTTTATGCTATAGATATGGATGATGTGGATATTATTTTGGGATATCATTGGATGGACTTAGTTGGTACAGTTAATGTTAGTGTGAAAAATAAGTTTCTAAATCTATGGTGCAAGAAAAATAAAGTTACATTGTAGGATATTTATCTTATTAAACACGGAGGGCCAAAGGAGGCACATGAAGTCCTTGCAAGAGAATTAGTGGCAATACTTGACAACACATCAGACGAAGAGTCTAGGGTTAAATCAGGAGAAGATCCTATGGAATCACTTGAAGAAAATTCAAAGGAAGGGCACAAATAGGAAGAAGAATCTACATAACCACATATTGAAGAGTCAAAGAAAGAAGAACTGATAGTTAAGATTGTTGTATATCGCCACTCACACCACATAGAGACACAATATCCATCAAGGCCAAGGCATGAATGTCAGCAAACTTTGTATGGATAAACAAGGAACCAGAGAGGAAACCAATATGGGGGAACATGGAGGACTAATAGAAATGCATAGAGATATCAAAGTAGTGCAATGAAGACATTGATCCCAAGAAAAAACTAGAATCAAGATCTAGGAAAGGTCATAGTTGGACTCCATATCTACATTTCACTATGATGGATGGAAGCTCAAGCATGATATCAATTGACTACATTTCTTAGTATGTCATATTATATGGCTTATTCCCATGTTTCGAAGACAAAACATGAGGAGGGGAATGGAATGTAATGTACCTAGGGAGGATAATATGTGGTACTTAGAGAGGTACCCAAGGGGACAATGAATGTAATGTGATCATAATAATGGAATAGTCCCACTATGTAATTAAAAGGAAATAATGTGTCCACTACATAATTAAAAGGAAATAATATAATAATAAGGGGTAGTTGGAATAAGACCCCTAGGAATAATCATGAGAAAGTATAAATACACATGAGTATCATTGTATTATATATGTGTTGAATTGTATTATCTTGTAGCAAACATGGCTTGTGGAGTGGTTCCTTCCATGTGGTTCCCTACCTCAAGGGTTATTCTCTCTATATTATTGGTGTTTTTCATGGTAAATTTCTTGGTATCCTTAGTGTTTAAGGTCTATTTTTTAAGTTTTATGGTGGATCATCTCTTGTATCTTTGAAGTTTTACTACACCAACCAATGTGGCCACTTGAGGTAGTATATTAATGCAAAAGAAAAATATTTTACAAGATATTTTCTCACCATCGATCATCAGCAAATAACCCTCCATGCTCTTTAAATATAGATCATGAATCGATCAGATGTTAAGCCACAGATCAGCGTAGCCATTAAGATTGATGAGAGTATGAGTCGTCGAATCACTCTATGTCTAGAACATATTGTGACTGTCGGATTAAAAAACTATAAATGCATACTAAAGAAACACACTTTTACCTAAATACATATCAGACCAAGTTAAACTTAATTAACTCTTAAGTGTCTAAATATCCTAACACACATTGAAATTAGGCAAATGAATTTGCAATATTGTCTCTGGCTAGTACAAACTCTGCATTTACAAGCATAACATGAACAGTTAGTGGAAGGTGAACCTAAATATAGTTTGATAATGATGGTTATGAATGTTTATAGCTTCCTCTTATAGAAAATCAATTGTCCTAGTTATGAAGTTTTCCAATCAATTTTTTAATGGCATTCCCAACATGACAACTAGTGTCCAAGAGGATATTTAGCATAGATTGACTACTACTTTCTTGAGAAATTGGAGCATGTTTACCAATGTGAATCAAGGAACATATGGCATGGATTAAAATCCAATTCCTAATCATCAAAGCTACTTATGCGAGGACCATAGTTTTCCCTACAGGGCCCTTGGTGCATAATTTCATGATCCAACCAATGAAATATTAAAAGTCCAAAAGAGTCTACATTAATTTTTTTGGGGTCTCCAATCACAATGGAACTAACAAAAACTAATTTTGAGCCCCAAAAGTATGAAAATACACATTAAAAATACTCATTTATGCATTATTTTTGCTTCGTGTTTAATAAAAGGTGCCATGGTAGTAGTAGAATATATCATCTAACAATGCATTGGAAATCTCTTGATGTCCTCTACACTCATCTTTAGAAATGATGCATTTATGAGGTTATGTGTGGGAGTTACACATTTATGAAGCTAAAAAACCACAAGGACCATTTTTAATTGTATTGAATTGTTTATTCATATTTATTAACGATTAACATCATTTGAGTTGGTAAATGATGAGCATCAATTTGTCTTCGATGATTTCCTTCACCCAAGATTGCAAAGGGCCTTATTAACTCAATTATTTGTTATTTAACCTCCTCAACACAACAATTGGTAACAGATGTGCTTGCACAATGTTTTTTTGGACAAAGGTACAACCAAGGTGATGAGACTCATATGGAATTTCTCCTCCTAAGGCAAATCATTTCATCTCCCTAGTGGATACATCCCTTAGCATAGTGATTTGTTTCCCATTGGTATATATATATATATATATATATATATATATATATATATAATCGTTTATAGATGTGGAGCTGAGAATTGGTTAATTATGTAGTAATTTACTCTAGCAAGGAATTGAGCCTCTCCTAGGATAAATAGTTGCATTTCGAAGCAAATTTCCTTTCAACGCAATGATTTTTACATATGATACCTCAAGACAATAATTTTATAATGCATTTGGACCTAAGATTTGGTGACTTATGCAAAAATTATCTTCCCATCAAAGCACACTATTCCTCCAAGCCAAATTGTTGAGTTCCTGACACACACATGTTTGTTAGCACAACAATTTACTTCTCCTGGGCTCACATATTGATTTTACTCCAATTGGAAATGCCAGATTGGATGTTTTTTTTATGGTTTGACTTAGTTTCCTCCAACACAAATCATTGTATGTGATTGGTGTCTCTCTTCTCTCAAAGACAATAATTTTCATTCCCCAAGCTAAATCATTATGCTTCTTTGCTCAACTTTTACTCAAGACAACAATTTCCTCTTCCTTGGTTACTAAAGACAACAATTTCATCTCCCATCGCTTGGACAACATTTGGATTCCAATTGTATCCACGTGAAAGGATATAAATGCATGCAAAAAAGTTTATTTTCCGTAATCATACATTTCCCCCTGTCATTCCTATTGAAGGATTTGTACTTTCCTTCTATGCACTGTTGTTGTCTCTTCTACAAGTTAAGAGCACATTTTCATAGTGTTTTAACCTTTGGAAGATAATGATTACATTATTTATATTCTCAAGCAATTTGTAACAATATTTCATGGAAGAATATTCAACATAAAATCGTTTGTAGCAAGTTTTGTGCACAAAAATGGAACTTTCTCTCTCATAGTGAAAGTTTATTCTTGTCCCATGAGCTAGTGTACTTGGCACACTGGAAAGACAACTTTTCATATCGTTGCAAGAAATTTTTCATGGACACTCTATTGTTGAAGTTACATGTGCACATCACTTCCATGACTTCAACATTATTCATCGTTGATCCTAGATAAAGGTCCAAAGTTTCTCATGGAGTTCAATAGTGAAGATTGTACAAAGAAACCAAAGGATTCATGATACACACATTTAGACTATAATGCTTGTTGAAACCATTTGAATTTAAGAGTAGTGAAACTTTCTAGCCCTTGTGTCAAAGGGATTAGAGAGGTTCCAGTGTATTCTCTTAGCTTGCACTTATTCCTTCTTTTTTGGACTTGTAGTATAAGATAAGATAAGATAATTTTATTAATGTCCAACAAGTGACCATAAATAGGTCAAAGGAACTACTATATACATAAACAATACAAAGTGGGAGTGTGAGAGTAGATCTTATAAAAGCATATCTAATGTATGAAGTCAAAGACCTAGAATCTAAATTCTATCATTTGAGAAATAAGAGAATACAACATTTGGAATCCTAGAGAAGAAAGGTTCCAATCAAGAACTCAAGAACTGGAAAAAAAAAATGTCTCAATTGAAGGTGCCTAGAGAATATGATCAAGGTCTAGAGGAGCCATTTCCTACTGATGAGGAGGAGAAGTTGCTAACCTCTGAATTTGTATTTGCAGTAGGTTGATCTCTCTTACCATCTGAGGCCAGAGTGAAGAATTTTTTTATGGAGAAATCTCTGAATGTATTGAATATATAGGTACAACATGCCCCTTAGAATATGTTTCTCTATACTAAGATCTGAATGAAAGGAAAGAAGGCAAGGTATGTTTTAGGGGCAATTTTTTGCCAATTGGATATTTTTTGTTCTTTTTTTTCAAGAAATACATTTTCCAATTGACCATTTTCACTCTAAAAATTCACTTAATTTTTACATAAAATATATTAGATTGATGATATTCACCAAAACATATAAGTTTTAATAGCAAATTGTATCTTTTTTATTGAATATTCACCTATAGATCTATATGTATGATTTTTTCAATCTAAAATAATCACCTAGAATTCTATACTTGGATATAATAGTTGAATCCTTAAAAAATACTTTGGAAGAAGGGTGTCTATTGTGAATAGAATAATTGTCTTGAGTTCAGACCTAACAATGTCCCAAGGGCCTCATGGGGGATGTTGGGAGTTTACACGAAATCTCATGGATCTAGAAACTGAGTTGGAACTACTCTTTTCCTACCTCTTGGTGCCTCTATTTGTGAGCACTGGGAAGGAGGAGATGATAACTTGGTAGTGTCTACTGGTGGGTTTGGTTTAAGCATATATGATCAAATCCCAAAATCCTACCTCATGTATAAATCCAAGCACCATTAATATAGATATCTAAATAAGACAGAAAGGGAGTTTTGGGACTCCTTGAAAAGGCGGAGATATTGATCTCAGATCTCATAATAGATGGGGCAGTGGAGAATGAAATGTTCCTCCATATAAATATCTTGGAATACGGTCAACAACTTCCACCCAAAGTTGATGAGAAGCAACCTAAAATTGGATAAGAAGGATCCTAAGTATGTGCATCCAATGGAAACGTGTATATGTTAGTGAGACAATGATGCAGGTTCTATCATTTGCATGAAATGCTCAGCATGGAAGGCCATATTCATTTTAATCCCACAAGGTGGATATAACCAAGTGTCTTGAATGTACTATCTATAAATGTGATCCATAATGGTGTGTGTTAAACACCTACTTGTTCGATAGAGGATGGTCAGGGGCATCTAGGGAGTACCTAGATGAGGGGAGCCTATCCATTGAGATGCCTATTACCCCCAAACATCTAGGGATAACTAGAGGAGATTTTATCTTTTAATTCCTATCATAGAAAATATTTTTACAAATGAGATCCATGGTTCTCTACAGACAATTGACCAAAGATGCTTCCCACATTTTCTCAGCTCACTCACATTTCATTATTATGGTGCTTGACATACAAGAGGTGCATTGTTTCAATGTTTCATATTGAGTGTCAATGCCTTATGCACTTGTCATGAAAGTGGTGATCATGGATTGAATCAGATAATGGATCATGATTCTCTAAATTTTTACATTTTAATTTCTTTGTTTCACCTTGGTGATGATCATCATCTTTTAGATAAGTGTTGTCGCTCCTAGGTTTAGGTCTACCACTTGGGGGCTTTGAGAGATGTAGTGTTTCCATATCCCAATTCATACTTAACATTATCCATCCTTCTTGATTTCCATTGTCCTTCTCATGGGTTAGTTGTCATATGTTACACAAAAGGGTTTGTGCTTCATAGTCCCATGAGAAGAGCATCACCCCAAAAGAAATATAAGCTCAAGGTGAAGAGAAAATTAAAAAATATAAAATATAAAAAAAAGTCAAGAACCAAAGGAAATAAAGAATAAGTGATGCCCCTTGCTATGAGGCCATTACCCCAAGTCTTGTGCAATAAATTTATTATCTAAAGAATGATTAAATGAAATAAAACAAAAGTCAGAAGCCAGAAAAGGTTAAATAAACAAAGAAAGAGGAAAATAAGGGGTAGAAAGACATAGTGTCGAGGAAACGGAAACTAAATGCATAAATGTTTCCTCATACTTCAAAGGCACTCATGTGGATGAATATCTTAAACAAGCACACTGGATAAATAAGTTTTCAAATTTGCATCATTTGGAGATAATTTTGCATTAGATAATAACTTGATAAACCCTCTAAAACAACCCTAAAGTGAACAAAACTTAAATCTGAAATTTACTTTGATTAACCACCTAATATATAACTCACATGTCATAATATGTAACATGAGACTTAACTTATCTTGCCTTAGGAACCCTACATGCTACTAGGAAATCCTCCCTTGTTTTGGACGTGTCCTTCACTAAAATGAGGAAAGTAGTTGTCTAGGTGAAAATGGAAGCACTTTTAATGTTCCACTAGTCTTTGTACCATGTGAAGGCTTTGCACAAAGGTGCAATATTTTGTGTGATAAAATTTTGGCACCGCTACTGAGGAGAATTGAGTATTTCTCCTTGGATATATAAAGTCTATGCTTCAACCTTTTTTATGAATAGAAACCAAAGCCTTATCTAAGTATATTCATATATCAACTTCATTAGAGGAACAAAACCCTTCTTCCTTATAGATTTCGAAGACTATATGCTTGTAGGGTGAAGCAAGCATCAGTGTAAAGGCATTGAATATTCACGTTGATGACTCCACCTTCCTGATATGAAGTATCATATTGTATTTTCAGATTTCATATCAAATTGCATGTGTTCAAGTGAAGAAGAATGTCACCATGGGAATTTCATGAGAAATATAATGTTGTTGATGTTAAGTGAATTCCTGGATACCCAAATCATGTTTTGTGTAGAATGGGTAGAAGATGTTCCAAAATTTGATGGTGATCATCTTTATTTTGTTTCCTATGTTGTAAATTTCTTGAAATGCGCTTAAAAAATTATTGTTATGCATGAGAATGTGTTAATGAGATTACTTGCTTACTCACTAGAAGGAAAACAGATGAATTGGGTTATACATTCTTGTGGTCAAAAGAGTATATATTCTATAGTGGATTTCATTGAAATTTTTCTCAAGCGTTAGGGCCTTAGGTTTTAGAGGTATGAGGACATTTTTCAAGGTCTGATGATATCCCTAGAAGAAGAATCTATTTTTAATTCTATTGAAGATGATGAAGACTTCATTGAAGAACAAGAGTGTTAAGAAGAAGTTGATGAGGAAATTCATCAAGCACATGAAGAACATGATGGTCATGAGATTTAAAATATTGATGATCTTCTACATATTCAAAGGCATAAATAGGATATAGGTAGTTTTCATTTTGATGGGGATCTTATTTATGATACTGATGATGATTCTAGAGTCAAGATTGCAGAATTGTTGTCTTCGGAAAAGCCATCGTTTGCAAATGCATTCTCATAAAATTGCATGATTAATTTTCAGCCATGTTTTCTTATAGGTAGATTAGGAAATTTTCAGATTGGAGAACATGTTGTTGATGATGAAAATGAAAAATTTTATGTGGGTAATTTACAGCCCATTTTTATGAATGATGATGGTGTTTTATTTTATTCTATGAGGAATGTGTACGACAGTCAATATTCATAAATTTTCTAGCCACGTTGTCTTATGGATAGGGAAGAATTTTTGCAGTCGAATGGGTGTGATTTCAATGGTGAAAATGTAACAAAAAAAATCAGCCATGTTTTCCTCGGATTTTTGAAGAATTAATGCATGAAAAATCAACATTAATAGACCCTTTTGTGGTTTTAATTCACACGGGGCAACAAGTATTTTATAGCAAAAATTTCCAGGCATCTTTTTCTTCATATTTTCCCCAATATATCATTGAAGATACAGCGAGGAATTATGTTTTTGGTGTTGAAATATCTATGGAGCAAAAGTGTTTTCAATTTGTGGCTTGTTGTAAGAATTTCCAATCACATATAGAGGGGAAACAAGCCCTAAGTTGGGAGAAAAAAAAATCAAGATTTGAATTTACGCCCCATTTTTCATCCACATCTTTGTGGAGCAACCATGACGTATTTTTTAGATTAATTATGATTCCATATCAAGCCTTGGGAAGTGACATCATACATGAAAACCAATGAGGTCATTTCTTGAAGTATGTGGATCAACCTTATGAGATGTAAGGGTTGCATCATAAATATCTTACTTGGAACAAAGATTAATCTTCATTGTCATATTGTAGCCCCATTCAAATATGGATAGAGAAAGCTTGTAGATGCATATGTCAATCATAGTATGATTTTTTTGCTCTTGTTTGTCCTCGTGAATTGGATTCTATGTTTGTTCATGATGTAATTTTTGCTCCACTACATGATCATTTTGTATTTGACATATCCTTGTTTTGGTTCATAACTAAGCACAAGAGTAGAATTTTTTACCTCGATGAAATGCTAAGGTAGATTCATTGGTTGTATGATTTTGCGTATCATTTTATTTTCTTATGTAAAGTAGAGTAACATTGAGTAGGATAGTTGTAGGTCATTTTGTGTGATTCCTTTATACATCTTGATTGTGCTTTATTTCTTTCTTGTTTTTAGTTATTGCTTGACTTCGTGCAATCTTAGTTAGTCACATTTGATTTAGTGATGTCTAAAAAATAAAATAAAATAAAGATTAAAAGAATGAAATAAAGTTTTTTGTCACATTTCCTTTAAATTTTCCATATACCAAGGGGATCGTATTGCCCTGCCTCTTTTTACTGGTGGTTTTATGATGATATATAATAGGAATTATTTTTATTGACGCGAAGTGAAAATCTTGGAGTTCTAGAGATCTTTGGGGTTCTCATGCACTCTGCAGTGAGAACATGTGCCCATATTTGAGCCAAATGTTACTTCCAGACATCTAGAGGTAACTAAAAGAGATTTTTCTCTTTTGATTCTTATCACATACAATAGTTCCATAGACGAGATCCATGGTTCTCCAAAGACAATTGACCGAATATGCTTCCCACATTTTCTCGGGTCACTCACATTTGATGATTATGGTGCTTAACATACATGAGGTACATTATTTCATTGCTTCATATTGAGTGTTAATGCCTTAAGTACTTGTCATAAAAGTGGTGGTCATTGGTTGAGTTGAATAATAGATCATGATGATTTTTTTCCTTTTTCTTGTTCCACCTTGGTGATGGTCATCATCTTCTAGACAAGTGTTGTCACTTTTGGGTTGATTTGTACTATTGGGGGCTCTGAGAAGTGTAGCATGTCCATATCTCAATCCATACTTAACATTCTCCATCCTTCCTGATTTCTATTGTCCCACTATGTATTGGTTGTCATATTTCACACAAAATGGTTTGTGCTTCACGGTCCCATGAGAAGAGCCTCACCCCAAAAGAGTTATAAGCTCAAGGTCAAGAGAAAAAAATTATAAAAAAAAAAAAAGACAAGAACTAAAGGAAATAAAGCATAAGAAATTCCCCCTCACTATGAGGTCATTACCCCAAGTCCTATGCAATAAAATGAACATCCAAAAAATCACTAAATGAAATAAAATCAAAATCAAAATCCAAAAAAGGTTAAATAAATAAATAAAAATGCAAATAAAGGGTAGAAAGACACAATGTCGAGAAAAGGGAAACTCAATGCATAAATTCTCCCTCATACTTCGAAGGCACTCATGTGGATGAATATTTTAAACAGCCTCACATGGCTATGCAAAGAAACTCATAAATTTATTGTTGATACTAAGAGGAGGGTGAATCAGTATCAAGTACAATTTAAAAAAAAAATCAACTTATACTTCAACCAGATTATATATTCAATTATATCCAATGAGAAATTAACAATTGTAGAAGAGTTACACCAATACGCCACAATACACCATGCACAAAATATGAGA
>SNQJ01S0004502.1:190874-208728 GCA_010110895.2 Picea sitchensis
GTACTCTTTCCAATTAAATTGGTCTCACTTCATTTGTATTCTCTGTGAAGACGTTATGATTGTTTTACCCGGAACACCTGTTTATGACTCGCTTCAAGACTAGCCAAAAACCCTATCTTCCACAGAGTGTATCTCCAAAATTATAACGAATAAAGAGCTAAATTTTTTACCACATGTACCTAGATATGTCTTCTCAATATCCTCCTAATTGCACCATCTTAATCATTCTAGAAACAAAGTTAAATATAAAATGGTAGGATGACCTGTAAATAACATACCTTAGAACACATCACCAAAAGACTTCATCCTCCCTTGAAATTCGGCCTTCTTTACTTCAAATTTCCTCAGAAATTCAACTTATATCTCCTTTTTCATTAATATACGTGTGTGTGTTTAAAAATGAATGTATAATGAGATGTATTTATACCCTTTATGTCACTTCCTTTTAACATTAGAGCTGGCATGTAGTTTCTGCTTCAATTCACATTGTCATCTTCAAAAATTCATTTCTCCTCAATCATGAGGATCCACATGACGTGCCACATACCACCGGAAGTGGCATGACTTATACTATCCATCCATAGGTGTTGTATCTTCATGTGTAATTTCCTTCATGTCTATCTACTTCAATCAACTATGGGGTCCAAGAGCCAATGGCTAGGGTTGACATCAATGACAACAACCAATCTTCCAACAGTTACCCACCAAACCATACCATCTATCACTACACATACTCCTTGATTGGTTTTCTTGGGAACTACTTCTCTTCTTGGGTGTTGACACATGTAATAGGGGTTAATTATGCCCCCTTCATACCTAAACTTGGTCAATTGTATGAATTCTATGAGTTATTGTGAAGTTAGAAGATGATACTTAATGTTTCTCTATCTAATGGCATTTTCATTTTGACATGACACACTTTTTATGTTGCATTGGGATTTTAGCACATGTTTTGAGAGTGGCCAGTTTCAGGAGCAGTTATCTTTTGACAAAATTTCCAGATTTATGCAAAATCAACATCATTAGAAGCAAAATAGCCACGAGATTTATGAAATGTGGTCATAATAGAAATTCAAGAAAAAATTAACACATTTATGGAACTTTTAAAATTTGGCATGAGAAAATTATCGGCGAAGGATTTTGAGGAAGTCGTTCCACATATTGAGGAGGATGACTTGGCACTTATGGAGATTTTTCTTTATTTGGGGAGCATATTTGGAGTCTTTTACTCATTCACTCTTATATCATGGATATTGTTGTATAAGTGGTATAACCACCTCGTAGATTATGTATTTTTTACCATATCTATAGGGTTTGTAACGAGATATAGGATTTTATATTTTCTTAGGCTAAAAGTTAGGAGAATATTATTTTTATAATGAGAGGGTTGTTATATCTCTCATATAAATAGAGAATCACTTCTCATTTGTAAATCATTTTTATATGAGAAACATTTATCATTTGTAAATCATTTTTATATGAGAAGCATTTCTCATTTGTAAATAATTGCTAGAACTTATGGAGAACACTATTTGTATACTATGAATTCTATATTTTTGCTATGGATGGATAAATAGAGTGCCTTTTTTAGGATGATGTATTGTGGGTGCTTTGTGATTTCATTGATGTTTTTGGATCTAGGTTCTTTTGGATGAATCGATTTCTTGAGTAAGTGGTCTCTCTAAATCTTTATGGATTTTGTTTATGAATTATCGTAAGTGTAGTTGTGATTCTCTAGTGGTGGTGGTGCACTCTCTTTCTACTTTCTTGAACAAATCCATTCCTCAAAGCTCTTAGAAGATTACTAGTGGAGTATCTTCCCCTTGAACTAGATCAAAGTTTGTAAAGCACTAGGTGGATTTGGTAGGGTTTGTAGTGGACAACCCTAACTATTACTCTAGTTTCACTTACACGTTCTCAAGAGAGTCCCTAGATGACCCCATATGCCAAAAAACAATAGTAGGCACTAGTCTTTTCTCATCTAGTCAATCTTAAATTAAAAATTAAAAATTTTATCTTTGTTTTAAGGTAAATCTAAGGTTTTCTTGCATATTTTTTACGTAAAATTCTAGGGTTTTCTTGCATATTTTTTCCCTAAAATCCTAGGGTTTTCTTGCATGTATTTGACCTAAAATCATCTCTCTTGAAAAAACGGCCTAACTAGTTTGTATTACGACAATTTTAGGGTTGGATGTCTTGGTTTTATTAGTTTTTATAAGTTTTTGAATTTTTAGAATTAATAAGTTACTTAAACCCTAGTTTTATTCCTCATTTTGGCCCTAAATTTCACTTGTTTACAATCTACTTAAGTGGCTGAAATATACTTCCATTATAACTTGTTTGTTGTTGTAATTTCTTATCTTTTATGCAAGTTTTATAACAGCCATTAGTAATTTTCATATTTGTGTTGATTGGAGACAATTTTGCATTAGATAATAACTTGATAAACCCTCTAAAACAACCCTAAAGTAAACAAAACTCAAATCTGAAATTTACTTTGAATAACCACCTAATCTATAACTCGCGTGTTATAATCCAATGGTGGTAATTTCGGTAGTTACATAGGTGACATAGGACTTGAATTATCTTGCCTTAGGCACCCTAGGTGCTACTAGGTAAGCCTCCCTTGTATTGGACTTGTGCTTCACTAAAATGACGAAAGTAGTTGTCTAGGTGACAATGACAACACTTCTAAGGTTACATTAGTCTTTGTACCTAGAGAAAGCTTTGCACAAAGGTGAAATATTTTGTGATAACAATGCCCACTCATTGTCATACGTGTGTAACTTCAACAAACCAACAATGGACTCGCCAAGAAAAACCAACTAAAGAAATGGAAATGGCCTTTAAAGAGAAATATGCAAGGTGAGTGTATTGTAATTGTTGGCAAATGGTTTTCATTTATGTCAAAGGTAGATAGTTTGTGACAATCATGAATGCCATTAGTGGAGACTGTGAATATATCTATGTGTCATTGACCTTCTACAAGAGCCCTGTGTACTTGCCCTGAACAACAACGCCATAAAAATAAGATGATTGTGTGTGAAATAGAAGGTTTGAAGAAAAATAGAGATTGAAATATGGACGAGACGACCCTGCAAATAGAGGACGAGATCGAGGAGGCGGAAAAACTAGAAACAAGAATCTAAGGGCACAGAGGAATCCTAGGCACAGGTCAATTGAGTTTTGGCAATGGTTTTGCAAGGATGCCCAATGGCCAATATAATTGGACCTAGACAAAAGCTAAATCCCACATTCGTAAGGAAGTTTGATTTCAAAGAGTTTACATTGCAAAATAACTATTACCTAATTGGAATAAGAGCGAGTGAGCGATGAAACCCTACGCACAGAATTACCTTTTGACCGTAGGACACGGCATACCAAAGACCAAGAGATGAGAGTGTTATCGCAGTGGATAAAGTTTCGAGGGGGCAGAGGATCGATACCCAGGTAGCCTGGTGCCCCGGTGATCTAATATCGGAGTATTGGATACCATAAGAACAAAAAGTATGCACAGTACCAAAAATTTTGAGGGCTCGATACCCAGTAGGTAAAAGGCCACATCAGTGCCATGTGCAGAACCAAGTCATCTTCCACATAAGTAGACTAGATAGTCCAGACAGCCACACGAAAGCCACCTCATTCACCACATCATCACGGTGATCGAAAAACGGAGTGGCATGGTTCCACTATCTGATATCGAGAGATTGAAACGGAATGCATGAAGTTAAAGTTTTGATATCTCGGGGCCCGATACCCCAAGGAGCCCAGGATTTCAATACCTCGGTAGTGGGGTCCATGATATCATCATATATGATATCTAGAGAAAACATATGTGCAGTGTTAAAACGTTTTGCGATACCAAGGGCCCAATACCCATTGGGATAGTCTTGATTCCAGGTCAGTGCCACAACAGATGCCAGGTCAGACACATGTGGAAGCCACCCAAGAAGACACATTAGCACATAGCACAGAATATCGGATATCAGAGGAATAAAGGAATCATGTACTTTTGAAGTTATGGGGGCCTGATAGGCTGATAACCTGGTAGACGAAACCCTATGGGACAAGGTTCCATATCACTATAATGAATATTGGGAGAATGGAAGAGTAGTGAATTATTGAATGTTCTGGTGGGGAGGTGGGGAGGTGGAGGTGCCACGTCAATTCCATGAGTAACGGTATGTTTAGTCCAGGTGGCATGGGGAGATTGAGCCACTTGTCAGGATAGGTGTAGTCCACATGGAGACAATGTGTCAGGGCATGTATTGGTGCCACGTCGTATATGATATCGGAAGTTTGTTGAAGCTATGAAGTGTTAAAGCTCTAGGGGGGCCAATACCTCGATGGTCTCGATATCTTGGGAACTCGAAACAAATCAAGATCGAATCACACAATTAGGTACCAAAACTCTTTCTTTGGCTGGTGTTATTCTTGCAATGGTTTTGGACATAAGGAAATAGATTGTAGAACAAACATAAGAGGCGGTTACATAAGGGACAACAACAGAAACACCCATGGATTCTCAAGGAGAAATTACAACTCGTTTTCCCCTTTGTTGAACTATAACATCATATGTTATAACTAAAATAATTATGGGCATATAGCAAAATTTTGCAGTAGTGATTTCAGAAAAAATCAAAAAGAGAAATCCCCAACAATCATGGAAAGAAATTAGGAACGAAGGGAACAAAAGAAAGAGAAATCCTTGCTCATTCAAGATTTACTGCGTGCACAAAATAATAAGGATAAGTGGTATATTGACAATGGGTGCTCTAGTCACATGACATGAGATAGAACAAATTGTATCACCCTGAATAAGAATGAAGGCAGTGTTACCTTTGAAGACAATGGAAGTTCAAACATAGTTGGAAAGAGCACTCTCAGTCTTGAAAATGGAAGAGCTAAGATTGAAAAGGTTCTATGTGTTGAAAACTTGAAGCATAATCTTCTTAGTGTGAGTCAGATGTGTGACCAAGGACATACTCTTACTTTCGACTCTCAAGAATGTAAGATCGGAAAAACAAATCCAGGCAAGTTGGTTGCAAAAGCAATTAGAACCCCAAACAATGTATACACTATTGATGAAATCAATGGAGAAAAATACTTCATGGGGCAAATAGATGAAATTTGGTTGTTGTTGATGTTGAGGGACTAAAGAGTCCCCAATACCAATATCTCGACCTCCTGTGTATCTAGGCGGGAAGAGACGGGAATGTCACCCTGGGTTTATAGCCCCAACAAGAAAACACATTAAACTCTAGGCTAAATCTCTTATAACATAAATTCCAAGCATGGAATCCTTTTGCTTTGTATTTTCTTTTTTTTTAATATTTGATTTTTGTTTAGTTTTGCAACTTTACAATTTTGTATTTGCTTTTGTGTATGAGTTCATAAAATTGAAATAGCAAAGTTAAATAATAACTTAAAAGAAATTAAACAACTAAAGAAAATATGTACAAGAAAAACTATAACTTGATAATATTTTGGTATTTATTTTGTAAGAAAGTAGACTGAGAAAAAACTAATGAAGAGTTAAAATATGCTAGTGCTAAAGTGAAATAATTAAAAGAAAGGCATATTTAACAAGAAAATAATTTAAAGATTATCAAAATAAATTTTAGTAACTTTGTTGTGTTGTAATACTTTTTAGTTTTCTTTAAAAGTTAAAATGTCCTAAATAATAAAAGAATTAAAACAGTAAAGTAAGCTAAGACAATAAACAAAAGTTTGTACATATTAAAACTAATTAAGAAAAATAAAATGAGATAAACTTATATACACTATTTTACAAAAGCAATAAATCCATTAGGTTTTTTTTTTTTAAGTGTTGGATTAAGAAAAATATGAAGAGAATTGATATTAAAAAGAAAATGAACAAAGAAACAATTTTAGAGCGTAAGAGAATTTGATCTTTATTTAAAAATGTTCCCTATACAATTCTTGAACTTTTAGGAATTTACAAGTATCTACGTAGACTTGGGCCAGGTATTTAGCCTTCAGCCATTCTAGAACAAAATTACAATAGAAAGACCAAGAACAAAAGAAGAAGAAAGTTGAGCCAAAATGAAATGGAGCAATGGTGGTGATAACACAAGGTGAGAACCTGCATATCATAAGTTGATTAGCGTTGAATAAAATCAGGCCTAAATGCAACAAACTAACAAGTAAACTATTCACCTTATGAGAACCAACCAAGCTCATCCTCGCTTCATCCCTTCGTTGCTTCACAAGACTCATTGTTGCCAACAATTTCGTCAATCCATGTTGAATATATACAGGATGAATGATAATTTAAAGAATAAAACCTTGTTGCACTCCAAGCATACCTCTTTTAAAGCTTCTTTTTTTTTCTTGTTAGCAAGATGCTTGATGTTTTCTTTTATAATGTTTGATTGACGGTTCCATCAGTTAAGGTTGATCAAAGTTTTAACAATTGAAGCCCATATGGGTTTGAACTACCGAGATATTAAATAATATGAAAAACTTGTTAAGTAATTTAGTTATTCCAGTCTTTTATATACATGTAAATATTTGTGTGTGTCTTGGGAGAGATTTGTGTATCTCGTCGGGAAAATTACGAGCGGAAATAATGGCCATATGCGTGTTTTATTGTTGAATCAAAAGGATTCATAACACCTTCAAGTAAGCATTGTTAATTTTTCATACTGAAACAGTCGAGCTACATTTCTCCATCCTCGCATCAAAGTGTTCATCCTTGATAGATCTCCTATATCAACAATTTCCCTCTCAAAATTTCCAGCGCTCTACTTGCACCTATGCTTCAGTTAGGTCTTTCTGAGCTTTCTTCCTACGATAAAATATTGGACAATCACGACTTGTACAAAGAACATCTTGGTGCAGAGAGCCTTGGCACCACTGACATTGTGTCCATAGTTTACCAAAGAGCATTTCTAATTCCCTCACATTTGCAATCGTTTTCTGATAAAGTTTTGCTTCTCTTCCTTTGCAATGTGAACAAAGTGTCTGATATTCTCTACTGATAGGTGTTTTACCACCAATACAACTGAGTTGTTTCTTGGCAAATTTCATAATTCCACTATTTGAAGGACTTGATATGGAAATTTCTCGTGTGTGGCTACCATGAAGAATCTCCTTGCTTGCATTCTTCAAAATGGGCTCAAATATTCTCAACAGTGGCTTTCTCAGTTGATTCTCCAAATAGTATTGTGGATCAATAGGGATGTTATTCTCCAGGACATAAATTGGATCCTTGGATTTATCATATGCCTTGGCACCTTTTGCATCCTTTATGATGACGTATGGAACATGATCACCCACAATTGGAGCAGTTGCAACATCCCTCTTCTGCATGCGCTTAGCTAGTTCCACGTGTGTTGCCTTGACTGCATAGTCATCTCCAGCCTTTGTTAGACCCTTAGTTATCATCAAAAGTGACAAATACATTATGTTCATTAACAAGTCAGAAATAGTGCTTTTGACATACTACACTGCACCAGGTATATCACAATCAATGAGTATTTTGTGAAGACACTTTGTAACCAAGTTCTTCACGAACAGAAAATTGTCCCTTCGTACTGTTTCAATGCCTTTAGTATCCATTTTGTCATAAGCATATGGCTTTGTCCACAACATTCCAACGTATCTTTTCTTACAACATTCCAACGTATCTTTTCTTGATGATCAACAAGTATGGATAGTATATTTTTTCAAATTCTACTTTAATAGGCTTTGTGAATGTACCACTAATATAATTTGAGGCTTCCCTCCCTAGTGTCATGGCCTCTTCTATCGTTGGTATGCCAAATTGTATCATAATTGAATCTGTATCTCCATATACAACATCAACATTGTATTGGTAACCACAAACTATTGTGAACCTTTCTTCAACTAGCCTCTTTATGCGTTATATCATTTGACAGCCATAGCTTGTCACACTTAAAGAAATCTCCAAACAAGGCAATTGCCCAACAGTAGCACCAGTAAACCCATAAACTAAATTTGCAATGATCTTCAAAGCCAGTAACTCTTCCAGGATATCTGGTAATATGCCCTTATGTAAAGTTGGCTTGAAAAAAGTGTCACCCAATGGTGTTTTATTTACACACTCTAGCTGGAGATTAAATTTTTCAAAGTCCTCTGACCTCACCAAGCTGCAATAACAAAGATTATATGCAATCATGATTGATGGATACAAGGATGAAAAGTCCAGAGTTGCAATTGGCTTTTCGTAGAAACCTGATTTTGCCTCCAAAACCGTCGCACCTTCAAAAGTGTCATGTCCATAGCTTTGGCCTTTAATGTTTGGCACAAGAAGATTCTTAGTATTTGAGATAAAACCTTGATGCTTCGACCCCCGGAAAGCAAAAATGACAATGGCACACCGGTAACACGAGCCATCTCGAGCCATCTCTTTATATAAACATCAGTTTATCCAAGAGTAGTTGTGGAGGATAAGCATCCTTATGGTCGATTAAACAATTTCTCATAACGGTGCCCAAAAGTATAAAGGGACTTATAATACCTTCAATTATACATCCATAATAAAATTTGGAAAGGCTTATACGTGGATGGTTGGAGCGTTTCTTCGCATCATACTTGAAATAATGTTGAGTTTTATGAGTTGAGTCATTCCATAAAGGAAATAGGATATAGGACCTCACGTAATGACTTTAAAACATGAACTAATTCAATCCATTTTTTTATGAATAAAGTAAAGATCCTTTATTTTAATAATAATAAAGGTGTCATGTGGAAAGGGGCATGGAGGATATGACATATTTGTTTTTGGAATGGTATACAATTATGCCAAGGTTATAACATGAGATGGCATAGAGTAAAGTTTATGAAATAATGCTATAATTGAAGGTGAAGGGAAAAGGCATGAGCAAGAGTTTTGGAAAGTGGATCATGTAAACTAAGGAAGTAATATATTTGGTGAAATAACATGGTCTTGATATATATTTTTTAATTCATTATTTCCTTTTTTATTTGAAGGTTATGTGGGTAAAGAGAAACACATGATAATAGGGTTTGATGTGTAATAGTTAAAAATATATGACATGAATGTCTCGCTTATAAGTGGAAATGGAATATGAGAAGTGAGAGAGAGTCGAATCTACGATAGTTCAAGAGCTTTAACAACTTATCCAAGAACATTGCGCCAACTTTAGCATGAAAGTGAATGAAAATTTGTGCAAGCATTTTCATTCGAGGGGGAGCCTGGCAACGCTTTGTCAGCTAAGTATTGTTGACCAAAAATGTAGTTAATAGTTGTGGCATAAAAGAATGGGTCATAGGAGCTTTGACAACTTGGTAAAAATTAGTACCAAACAAGCAGTAAGAGATATGTCAAATATCACAAAACCCTCAAGCATTGTCTACAAACAGTGCCAGCATGGAAAACAATCAAGGGTGAGCTTCAAGACAAAGGAATATGCAACATCAAAGCCATTGGAACTTGTGCATATAGATCTTCGTGGACCAACTAGAACAAAAAGCTTGCAAAGAGAAAGTTATTTTATGTTGCTCATTGATGATTATACAAGAAGGACTTGTGTTGCCTTTCTTAAAAATAAATCTAAGGCATTTGAAAAAATTTAAGCCTTCAAATCTTTAGTTGAGGATGCCACTGATCTGAAAATCAAATGTTTAAGGTCAGAGAATGGAGGTGAATTTACAACTAGTGAATTTGAGGAATTTTGTGAATCTCATGGAATTAAAAGACATTATTCTGCTACAAGAACTCCTCAACAAAATGGACGAAGAACAAACATGTACAAGAGATTGCTAGAACAATGTTGAATGAAGCAAGATTATCAGACAGTTTTTGGAGAGAAGTAGTTTATACTATTGTTTACATTCTATACAAAGGGAAAATCATAGTCAACAATGACAAAACACCCTATGAATTATGGAAAGGTTGACCAGCATCTGTTAAAAACTTTAGAATATTTGGAAGCAAGTGTTACATCAAACGAGATGATGAGGATCTAGGCAAGTTTGACTCAAGAGCATATGAAGGAATTTTTTCTTGTTATTCGACAAGAAGCAAAGCCAAATTAGATGTTACAACAAAAGACTACATAAATGCCAATTGGAAGCAGAAGAAATATATTACAGCAAAGTAGAAGAAGAAGAAGAAGAATGCCAAGATTCACAAACACCATCAAGGTTTGTGCAAAAAAATCATTCATAGAACTTAATTCTTGGTGATAAAAATGCTAAGACTCGGACCAGGAGAAAAATGGCAAGCATTTCTGAACAGGTAAATCTCTCTTTACTGTCCAAAATGGAGCCTAAATGTTTTGCAGAAGCCATTAATGATCAACATTGGGTGAATTCTATGGAAGCAGAGTTAAACCAGATTGAGAAAAAACAAACATGGGAACTTGTCCCAAGACCCAAAGGAAAAAATGTGATTGGTACATAGTGGGTATTCAGAAATAAGTTAAATGAAGATGGAAAATTAGTAAGAAATAAAGCAAGACTAGTATGTAAAGGGTATGCTCAAGTAGAAGGTATTGACTTTGAAGAAACCTTTGCTCTTGTTGCAAGATTGGAATCCATTAGAATGTTTTTGGCATTTGCAAAATTTAAGAATTTCAAAGTATATCAAAAGAATGTCAAGTCAACATTCATTAATGGAGATTTAGAGGAAGAAGTGTACATTGAACAGCCTAGAGGTTTCTTATTATCAGAAAATGAAGAATATATTTGTAGATTGAAGAAAGAAATGTATGGATTAAAGCAAGCCCCCAGAGCATGGTATTCAAGACTTGATAAGTACTTATAGAAATAAGGTTTCAGAAGAGGAATAGCATATAGAAATCTCTACATAAAAATGAGTCATGAAGATATGTTAATTATTGTGGTATATGTGGATGATATCATTTTTGGAAGTAATGATGATCAAATGAGCCAAAATTTTGTTGAAGAAATGCAAAAAGAATTTGCTATGTCCATGCTTGGAGAATTGTCATTCTTTCTAGGATTGCAAATTACTCAAACCAGCAAAGGCATACTCATTTCTCAGACCAAATATATCAAAGAAATGTTGAAGAAGATTGAGATGGAAGACTGTAAACCTGTCAGTGCACCCATGGTCATTGGTTGTAAGATGAGTAAAGAAGATGAATCAAAGGAAGTAAATCAAACTTTGTACAGATCAATGATAAGCAGCCTTTTGTATGTGACAGATTCAATACCAGATATCATGCAGGAAGTAGGGATGGTTGGAATATTTCAAGTTGCACCTAAGGAAACACATGTGTAGGTGGTGAAAAGAATATTCAGATATTTGAAAGGGACATTGGATTTTGGTTTATCGTATCCCACAATTAAAGACTTTACTCTGACAGCTTACACAGATGCAGATTGGGAAGGTAGTATGGATGATAGAAAGAGAACTAGTGGTAGATCATTTTTCCTAAGAAGCATCCTAGTGTCCTGGTTTAGAAAAAATCAATCCTCAATCTCTTTATCCATAGCAGAAGCATAATACATTGCAACAGCAGCATGTTGCACACAAGTACTCAGGATGAAGCAAACATTGTAGGACATTAAGATAGAGTATGATCAACACATATCAATTCTAACAATACCAGTTCAATAAACATTTCAAAGAATCCAACCATGCATTCAAAGACAAAACACATTCCAATCAAATATCACTTCTTAAGAGAGTGAGTCATAGAACAAATTGTCAAGCTAGAATATATTGGCACAAAGGAACAGGTTGTTGATATCTTTACAAAACCTCTTCCTAGAGAATCATTTGAGTATCTCAGACATAAATTAGTGGTGGTACCTATGCCATTGAATCACTGAAGAACTACAAGAGGAGCACAAGCTTGGGGGAGTTGCAGAAAAAGAGCAGGTTGTTGGTTGCAGAGCAGAAAATAAAGAGTACAGTGAAAGGGGGAGAAAATCCCTTTGCCATTGATGTCAAAGGGGCAGAGTACAGTCAGCTTAGATGAGAACAAAATGATGAGATCTATGGTTGCATAGACTACAGGATTTTTAGGTTGTGTTGTCATCAATGACAAAGGGGGAGTTTGTTGGCAAATGGTTGTCATCGATGTCAAAGGTAGATAGTTCATGAAAATCATGATACCACTAATGGAGACTGTGAATATCTCTATGTGTTGTCTGCGAAAATCATGATACCACTAATGGAGACTGTGAATATCTCTATGTGTTGTTTACCTTCTACAAGAGCGTTGTGTACTTACCATGAATGACAACGCCATAACAACGAGATGATTGTGTGTGAAATACAAGGTTTGAATAAAAATAGTGATTGGAAGATGGACGAGACAACCCTGCAAATAGAGGACGAGATCGAGGAGATAGCAGAACTAGTAACAAGAATCCGAGAGTGTAGAGGAAGTCTAGGCACACGCCAATTGAGATTTGGAAAGGTTTCTTCAAGGATAACCAGATAGAGACAAAATCTAAATCCCACATTCATAAGGAAGTTCAATTTCAAAGTTTGCATTGCAAAAGCAATCGCTAATTTAATTTGAATAAGAACGAATCGGTTTACGAAACCCCTCGTCTACAAAGTTACCTTGGACCGTAGGGCCCAGATACCCTAGGACCTGTATATTGGAGTGTTAGTGCAATGGGTAAATTTATGTGGCGCTGACATCTCGTGGGACCGTGGGGTCAATAACTCGTGCGGAACTAAGGCCCCAACCGATCCGACATATCTGGGAGACGGATAACGTGGAAAACAAAAGTATGCACAGCATCAAAATTTTGGGCCCACACCGCAGGTCGATCGCACGCCACATTAGTGCCACACATGGAACCACAAGTCATCCGCCACGCATGTTCTAGATAGTCTGGATAGCCAAGAGGAAGCCACCTCATTCACCACATCAGCACAGTGATTGAAACATGGAGTGGCATGGTTCCAATATCTGATATTGAGAGATTGAAATAGAATGAATGAAGTTAAAGTTCGGATATCCCATGGGCCCGATATCCCGAGGAACCCAGGAGGTCATTACCCCGATAGTGGGGTCCATGATATCTACATATCTGATATCTGGAGAAAACGTATGTGTTGTGTTAAAAAATTTTGGGGGCCCGATACCCAGTGGGACAATCTTGATTCCAAATCAGTGCCACAACAGATGCCACGTTAGATACATGTGGAATCCACCTAAGCAGTCATGTCAGCACATAGCACAGAATATCAGATATCGAAGGAATAAAAGAATTGTGTACATTTGAATTTTTTGGGGGGAGATAGATTGATTGCCTAATAGATGGAACCCAACGGGACAAGGTTCCATATCGCTATACCAGATATCATGAGAATGGAAGAGTAGTGCATTATTGAAGGTTCTGGTGGGTCGGTGGTGATGCCACGTCAGTGCCATGAGTAATGGTATGGTTAGTCCACGTGGCATGGGGAGATTGGGCCACTTGTCAGAGTAGGTGTATTCCACGTGGAGACAATGTGTCAGGGCATGTATTGTTGCCACATCATATCAGATATCAAAAGTTCATTGAAGTTGTGATGTGTTAAAGCTTCGAGGGGCTAGGGGCCCGGGGCGGGCAATACCCCGGTGGTCTTGATATCAGGGGAATGTGAAACGAATCAACGGTTGAGATTAAATCAGAGACCGGGTCAGACGGCTCATGTGCGTCGAAGTTATGTAGTGTGTTTGGTTGGGTAAAGAATGGGATCAACGGTCGAGATCAATTCAAGGACTAGATTGAATGGTTGTTGAGTGTCAGGGGTATGGTGAGTGTTTTGGTGGCCAGCAAGTAAATCGACGGATGAGATTGAATCCAGGATCAGATCTGACAGTGGTTGTGCATTGAAGTCGATGTTGTGTGGCCTGTGAGCATATCGGGAACAAAAACAAGGGAGCTTGTGTCGATTTCAAAGGACTAACTTTATAGCAGGATTTTGAGGAAAAAATGAGGAATCTAGAGTTGACCCTTGAACACAATTTATTTTGTTATGTGGACAAATGTTTGAGTGCATGTGCTCAATAAATGATGATGCCCAAAGCCATTATTTTGTGTGTAGAATTGAGAAAATACGATGATGCGAAGAGATGTGAGGTAAGTGAGTTCTGAGATGGAAAAACCGAGAGTGTAAGCAATGTTGAGTCTCTAAGATGTAAGAACAGAAGAAAAGAAGAAAAATTAAGTTGTCATGGACAGAAGGAAACGAGTCAAGTTGCAGATGTAGAAGAAGGTTGGAGGTGCAAGGTCTAAAAGAACCTTTGAAGTCAAAATCGATTGTGAACTAAAAGGGAATGATGTAACTGGAAATTCTAAAATCAACAAATTGTAAATTGGTGGAGAGTGTTGTGATAGCAAAGACTAAACAACAGATTTGTACAGGTGAAGGATTTAGTATTGTTGATAGTTTAAGGAGATTGGTGTCTCCTGCAGGTCGGTGCCTGCAAATATAGTAGTTGTAGGTTGGAGGCTATAGGCATTGCTGAGTTGGTGCTCAACTAAAGAGATTAGTGTCTCCTGGAAGTTGGTACCTACAAACATTGTAACAGTAGGTTGGTGCCTACACGTTTTTATAAAAGAAATTTTTTGTGGTTTTCTCCTGTTATCACATAAAGTTGTCAAGGTCACAAGACGACCAAGTCTTTTGTTTCAAAGGTATCGTCCAAGCACAACATCCAAAAGAGGTATGTTTCAGTTTTGAAGTACAAGCAACCAGCAGGTTTGATTTTCCACGGTGGAGATCCCATGTGTCGTTCATATTAGCGGCTCTCAGATAGTCGGAGTTTAAAAGTCATGCAAGGATTAACGACTAGCCAAGCATCCCAAAGTCCCAAAGTAAATATGAGCCATTGAAGGTTGAGGACACCCGTCACCAGATCTCTCACTTCGGGAATTCGACACTTCAAAGAATTGCGCGAGCAAGCAGGAAAAAACACCCGAAGTAAATCTCAGTCATCTAAAACAAGAGGACACGTAGTGCCAGATCTCACACTTCAAAAATTTGGCACTTCGGAGGATTGCGTGAGCAAGCAGAAGAAAAAGGCTCGAAGCCTGAACTCCTGAAGTGAATCTCGGTCATCCAAATCAAGAGGCCACGCATCACCAGATCTCTCACTTTGAGAATTCGACACTTCGGAGAATTGCGCGAGCAAGCAGAAGAAAAAGGCTCGAATCTTGAACTCCCGAAGTGAATCTTAGTCGTCCAAATCAAGAGCCCATGCATCACTAGATCTCTCACTTTGGGAATTCGGCACTTTGGAGAATTGCACGAGCAAGCATAAGAAAAAGGCCTGAAGCCCGAACTCTCGAAGTTAATCTCAGTCGTCCAAAACAAGAGAACACATGGAGGCAAATCTCGCACTTCAAAGGATTGCGCAAAAAAGAAGAAGAAAAAGGCCCAAATCCATTGAGAGTCGTTGATATTTGCAGAAGGAAGCAGGGTCCATCCAAGAGCAGCATGTGGCATCAAAAGTAGGGCTTTCCCAAATGGCAGATTGTAGTAGATCGACGACCACACTTCATTGTGGGGATGGAACATGCTCGAACAATAAATTTCTAGAGCGGTCCCACAATCGAAACCACAGTATGACGAAACGGCTATGTGGCGGAAGGTGGTGAATTGCGGGGCCAAAATCGGTGTGGATCCAAACTGCCTTTGACGGCCCTGCAATCACGTGCGTGTTCAGTGTCAAATCTGAGAGCAGCACGTGGTCGCCCCCTAGTTGTCAAGCCGCGTGATGCAGGAGCATCACCGACTCATCAAGTGAGCCAGCGCGGAAGCGGAAGACAGCTGGATAAGCCAGCATAGATTTTGAAACTGCCTTGGAAGTTGTTGCGCGATCTTAAATGAGTCATTTAAGATGAGGCGCACTTTTATATTATAATGGACCTTGAGCAGATAGCTCTCGTCCTTAGTATATAAGAGGCATTTAATATAGTTAATGCAGGTAGATAGGATTTTAATTCTAGACTAGACAGTTTTAGGAAGCAGGAGGGAAAACGGATATAGACACCCTCATTGTACATTGTAACATTATTCTAGAGGAGCAGGAGAGCAAGAGCAAGCAGAGAACTATGTAAAGAACACCCATGTACTGATATTTGAATTAATAGAAGAGCTTTGATTCAAATTCATGGTTTTTGTGTCCAATTCTCTGTATATTGATGTTGGTGTGGTCGTGAATGTTTGCTTCCAGTTATACATTGGCTTTTATATGTTGTGTATGTGATTTCATGGTTGAATTGAAGTCTGAAGGGAAGAAGAAATTAGTTTGAGCCAGAGGATTCCTGCAAGAAGTGCAGTCGAATTGTCCGCAAGGAGTGCGTTGACAGAGGGTTCAAATAGAGATAACTTTGATCCTAGTTCCCCCAGAAGTGAAATTGGGTTATAGAAGCCGTGCAAGGAGTGCGCAGGCCAGGAAAAAGTTTCAGGGTTGCGAACCTGAGTGAGTCGTCGAAGGATTGTTGTTGCAGGTGTGAGCAGAGTCAAAGACTCCAACACTTAGACGTGGTTGAAGATTTGCCGCAAGGAGTGCGTGCAAAAGGGGTTTTCTTTCTGAAGACCAAAAGTTGTGGGAAAAGTTCAGGAAGGATAGGCCTTCAAGTTTGTCGAAGGACAGCGCAGACGAGTTGTGCCTGGAAGGCTTGCAAGAAGTGTCATAATTTACGTGTAAGTTGACGGGTTTCGCAGAGGAACACTTAGTCATTCAGTGGATTATGAAAAGGAGAACAGACAGTTGAAATTCTCCGAGGAGATTTCGCGAAGTTCTGAGGGCTGTTAGATCTTGCGGAGGTGCAAGGAGGTTACGGCGAGAATGTCAAAAGGTTTAAATCTCAGGAGGGGGGAGATTCGTTGATCCAAGTCGATCAGGACCATTGGATCTACACGTACATCGTGTATCGGGGTTCGGGTTATCAGAATTTTCGAAGACAGGATATTCTTGCCATTTGAAATCGCGATACGCGATTTCCCGACAGTTAAAAGATATCGTGGGCCACAGTGGAGTTAGTGGAGAACAGGTGGCGCGAGTTATTAGAGCTCGGGGAAAGTAAAGTCCCGAAACATTGGGCATTAGGATTCGCGATCCCGCGAAGTCCGATATCCCAACGAGGTGATGGGACCGTTGAAAAGTCAAAGCAGCGAGTTCATCGGAGGTTCGGCATATCGGGACTCGGGACTCGAAAGACCGAGCTTCTCGACACCACGAGTGTCGAGATCCCGATAAAGAAAAATCCCGACAAAGCAAAGGAGGAAGTCAGCGTTGACTGGCCATCGGGTATCGGGGATTCAAGAGCCCAGTGATCGACCTTTGACATCGCGAAGTCGCGAAGTCCGATTCCCCGATAAGTAAAGAAAGGGGACCGAGCGATAGTTCTGTGGGTGCGGATTTCCCGATAGGGAAATAGAAGGACATTGAGTTCTTCGGGCCGAGAGGAGAGAACATCCTGTGAGCGGGCGTGCCTTGAGGGTGCGGCTGCGTCAGTTGTGGTATCAGAGCAAGAAAATTTCTTTTCTTTCTGTAGCAGAGAAGAGGAGAATTTTCCATGCCGCCAAGGAGAGACAGACAGTCACCCGATCCAGAGGATAGGGAGGTACGAAGAAGAGGCAGGCAGGTAACGAATCGAGAAATGGAGAGACAAATGCGTGATCTCCGAGCAAGACTCGAAGATATGGAGACAGCGTAAAGACGCACAGCTAGTGTGGGGAATCTTAGTGATTCAGAAAGCGAAGCTGAGGCTGAACGTGAAGAGGAAGTTGCAGCCAAAGATGCATCAAACGAGCGTTTGATCAGAGCTATTGCACGGATGGGTGCAAAGGCAAAAATGGACATTCCAGTTTACGAGGGAAACTTGGATGCAGAGGAGCTTTTGGATTGGATTAGAG
>SNQJ01S0004502.1:208738-227106 GCA_010110895.2 Picea sitchensis
CGACTCAAGGGCAATCAACAAAATAACCATCAGGTACAGGTTTCCATTACCGCGGATGGATGATTTAATGGATTGCTTGAGCGGGGAAAAATACTTTTCAAAGGTTGATCTGAAAAGCGGATATCACCAGATTCGCATGAGGGAAGGCGATGAGTGGAAGACGACCTTCAAAACCCGTGAAGGTTTGTATGAATGGCTAGTCATGCCGTTTGGCTTGACAAATGCGTCGAGAACCTTTATGAGGTTGATGAATGAAGTCCTGAAGGATTTCATCAGGAAATTTGTCATCGTATATCTAGATGACATACTGATTTTCAGTAAATCAGTGGCAGAACACTCGAAGCATTTGGCTACAGTGATGCAGAAGCTACAGCAGGAGAAGTTGTTGATAAATATGAAGAAGTCCTCATTCATGAAGACAGAGCTCATTTACTTGGGGTTTGTTATTTTGGCTAATGAGTTGAGGATGGATCCGGATAAGGTGGAAGTGATCAAGAATTGGCCATCACTGAGAAATATTTTTGAGGTGAGAAGTTTTCATGGTTTGGCTAGTTTCTACCGAAAGTTCATCAGGAATTTCAGTGGGATTAGCGCAGCGATGATGGATACAGTGAAGAAAAGACATAAATCTTTTCATTGGACTAAAGAGGCTGAGAAGAGATTCAATCTATTGAAGAGGAAGATCATGGAACGACCAGTGTTGGTGTTGCCGGATTTCCTGAAGACATTTCAGGTGAAATGTGATGCAAGCGGATTTGCCATAGGAGCGGTCTTGAGTCAAGAAGACAGGCCGATAGCATACTTCAGCGAAAAGTTGAATGAAGAGAAATTGAAATACTCCACGTATGATAAGGAATTCTATGCTATCATACAGGCGTTGAAAAAATGGAGGCACTATTTGATTCTGAAGTAATTTGTTTTATATAGTGATAACCATGCCCTACAGTTTGTGACTCAACAGGAGAAGTTGAATCAGAAACATGCCAAATGGGTTGAGTATATGCAGAATTTCACATTTGTGATTAATCATATTTCTAGTACTGCTAACAAAGTGGCTGATGCTTTGAGCAGGAAGTGTTTGTTGTTGCAGGAGTTCCGAGTCAAAACGTTGGGTTTTGATGATCTCAGGGACATGTATGCAAAAGATCAAGATTTTAAAGAAGCGTATGAAGCAGCTGAGAATCAAATTCTCAGAGATAGAAGCCCGTGGATAGAATACATGATCCAGGAAGGATTGTTGTTCATAGGCAATCAACTGTGTATTTCGAAATGCTCCATGAGGGAGAACTTGTTGAAGGAGAAACACAGTGGTGGATTGGCAGGACATTTTGGCCATGACAAAACATTCGCAAAGCTGAATGAGTCATACTTTTGGCCAGGGATGCGAGCAGAGGTCAAGCGATTTGTAGACAAATGCAGGATTTGCCAGCATTCAAAGGGAAGGAAGCAGAATGCAGGATTTTATCAGCCATTGCCCATACCAGAGAGGCCATGGGAGGCGATCAGCATGGATTTCGTATTGGGGTTGCCAAGGATGCAAAGAGGATTTGATTTAGTCTTTGTGGTAGTGGATAGGTTTTCTAAGATGGCACACTTCATTCCATGCCAGAAGACCAGTGATGCGACTCACATCGCAAATCTGTTTTTCAGAGAGGTCATTCGACTTCATGGGTTGCCGAAAAGCATAGTTTCGGACAGAGATACGAAATTCATAGGGAATTTTTGGAGGACCTTATGGAAGAAGCTGGGGACTAGTTTGATGTTTAGTTCAGCTTATCATCCTCAGACGGATGGACAAACAGAAGTGGTGAACAGAAGTCTGGGAGACTTGCTGAGAAGCTTGGTGACAGAGCACCATAGCAGTTGGGATAATATATTGTCGCAGACAGAGTTTGCATACAATGATTCAGTGAACAGGAGCACAGGTTGAAGCCCATTTCAGATTGTGTATGGCATACAGCCGAGAGGGGTTTTCGAACTGAGGGATTCGGAACAGACTGCTACTAGCAGCGCTAGTGCAGAAGAATTCGCTGAGGTGATGAAGGAACTTCACAGCAGGGTGAAGGAGCGGTTGCTGAAATCAAGACAGGAATATAAGCGCAGAGCAGATCAGCATCGGAGACAACTTCAGTTCGAGGTTGGTGAATTAGTTCTGGCACATTTGAGAAAAGAAAGGTTTCTGAGGGGAACATACAACAAGCTGAAAATGAAGAAAATCGGACCATGTAAGGTCTTGAGAAAATTCGGAGAAAATGCTTATGAGATCGAGTTACCGAATGGGATCGGAATATCTCTGATATTCAATGTCGCAGATTTATATCCATATAGGACTGGAGAAGCAGAGACCCTCTAGAGTGGAGGCCAAAAGAACTTTATTATCGATGAAGAGAAGGATGGAGATCAATACATTGTGAAGGAGGTAGCTATCCTCAGGCTAGATATGCTCGTGGAGAAAGGATTCCAACTCATCTATGTATATCCCAAACCATGTGTGTGAGAGAGGGAACCCCTGCTTCACTCTAATGGTACTCCTAATAAACTCTAACAATCCATGAACCATGCAAAGGCATCCCGAAATAGATTCATAGAGACACATCATAGGAATGAGGAGTCTCTAAATTGCCAATGTTTGTGAGTCTCTAGAACATGGCCTCCATAGGAACTTAGTCAAACACCTTTTGAAATTCGGCAAAGAAGCAAAAATACTTTAAAAGAGCAGTACTTTTCCTCCTTTATGATAGCTCTAGGGGCGAGGATATGGTCAATGGTTTGGTACTATCAATGGGATTATTCCTATCCCTTGGCCCAAATAAGTGCCTTATCAAGTATCTTTGATAGTCTCTAATGAGGATAGTATCATAAAGTTCAAAGAGCATGTGGCCCACCATGATAGTCTGATAGTTAATCAGATCAATGCCAGACCCTAATTTGTCGTTTCAGTGGATAGTGTGGTGGGACCATGTGAGTGGGAATCCTAAACAAACCACATTGTTAAATAGATCAAGAATATTTTGGACTAGTAGATGAATGCCATGTTTGAGGAACTCTACTGGAAAATCCTCCTCATCCACTATTATGCTAGTGATCATGTCACATATCTTAGTCCAAAAACATGTGACAGACATAATTGAAGGGGGGGAGGTGACAAGTACATGGATATACCTAGGGACGTTATATAGGGTGGTCATATGGGTGAATGTGTATTAGGGGTCAAGGTCAAAGGGTAGAGAGAACTGATGGGGGAAGAGGATGAGACAAAAGGTTTTGGGAGAATGGAAAAGGGATATATGCACTTCATTTCTCCTCTAAAAGAAAAAGAGACATTCTTGTAGTATTGAATAATCTTTTATTGGTTTGGAGGTAAGTGTGGCCATTAGTCCATTCATCATTCTCATTCGTGTTTATGTGCTAGATTATAATTCTTGAGATATCACCCTAATAAGAAATTGCATATATAGGTACAATGGGTAAAAAAAGGAGAATTTGTCCAAGATCTTGATATATGGTTCATATACACAGTGTTTAATCTTATTATCTCATCCCAATGGTCATATTTATCTCTTTTTTGCCAGTACCAAGAGGTTTCCACTCCTCCGGCAAACGCGGAAGCATTCAAAGAAAACCGAAAAGCTAGCTCTGACACAAAGCCTAATCAAAAATATCACCACATCAAGTGTTCTCACATTCATAAAGCAATAGCCAAGGTAGATTTGATTCCTTTATTATATATGATTGAGACCTTGATCCAGCATGTCAACTCTGATCTTAAAAAAGTTAAGCGCAAGAGGGGAGAAGTAATCAACTTATTCAACTATGTGAACCTCCAAAGATTCTACAAATTTCCATATCCTCGCATCCAGATTTCACAAGCTTGGGTGAATGAATTCAAAATCTGCAAGGACTTGCACAAGCTAGTGAGCAAGTGGTGGAATTCTATAACTTTCAAAGAGTCACTGCGGGAGTTTACCTAGTGGATGATCTACAAGAAGACATAAGATTGTGATGATGAGTCGGTTGTATGGAGCATCAAACGTTGTGTTGGGTACTATCATACACAAGGTGTTAGAACTTGGCACCATCTTCAATTGGACATATATTATCTCAAGCAGTGTATCTCGATATCTACATAAAGCTAAAACATTGGAGTCTAGAGAATCCATAACATTTTACATGGATTCCTATCTTATGGATTGTGTTTTTTCAATATAGATTTGTCTATATTTATTCACCCTTGGGGCCCCAAAGTAGAGTTTGTTCATGTTCATTATCCTATGTTATGGAGATCAAAATATGGACAAGAAAATGTTGTGATATGTGATAATATCAAATAGTCAACCATGACATGTGTCCACATTTTAATGCATCCACCATTGAAGTGGTAAAGTGGATGGACAATTGGTACATAGAGGAAAGAAGCATTTATAACAAGGTATATAGATGCACCAAATCTCCTCATAGATTGCCTAAGTACGTGATGAATATGTTGTTAATCCATGAGACATCCTACTAAACCATTGTACATGGAGTGGCCATGGTGCTAAAGAAGCAAAGGAAGAAACCATGGTCATCTTTTCCTATCCATATTGAGTCTTATGAGTTAAGAGACTTTTACCATGCTAAAGATATAGCTATGTAGTTGGATGTGTATCGTTTCTTTAAAGAGCCACTCAAAATACATGATCCTCTCCACATGGTAAGAAATTATCTCAAGGACCTAACACTCATGCGGGGGTTCTATCATCAACATGTTGAAGAGGAAGAGATATTCAGGATGGACAAAGATCAAGAAAAGGTGGAGAAAATAAAGGGTAAGAATATCCAATGGAAAGGACAATCTGTACATCCAAGACTATCAAGTACTACTAAAGCAACTTTCAAGAAAGTGATCAAAGCCGCACAACATCAGCACAAAAGACATGTAGAACCAATAGGAACATGGGGACATTATTTCAAAATATGTACAAGCCAATACAATGAAGGAAAGTAATGGACTCAAGATATTGTCAGAAATACCCATTACCAGTAAAGGAACCAAGCAATCAAGTCCTAAAGAGTTGCAACATCAAGAGGGATAAATAGTTGCATTTGGAGAACAATTAAGCATTATGGCAGTAAGGGAAGAAGGCAATATTGAAAAAGAACAAGAAGGTGCAAGTTTGATATAGCCAACCAAGCAATTGGATGAGCATATTGGTTAATACAATACTTGAGTGTTCAACAACCCAGAGAAGAAGAAGGTAAGCAGCGATATGAATCCTTCTTGCTTGACATCCAAAGTATCAAGAGGTTGACATGCAAAAGGATGAAAGGTAAAGATGCAAAGATAGATGTACAAGTTATGAAATAAGTTTCCCTTGATGTCAAGGACACATAGTTGCTTTCCATAGGCACCTCTTATGTTGCATTCATTGCAATTACCAATGAAAAACTCCAAAAAATGTACATAAATCTCAGCCAAAAATGATGAAATCTCCAACCTCAAAGAACAAATTAGAATCCAAAGCATAAAATCAAGTAGTGCAAAAGATTTCACTGAAGTCACTGACTCACTAGGGAACACCTTATTCAACCCAATCATCAAATATTATATAGACAATATAGACATGTGTACCTTCCAAGGTTCAAGGACGTTATATAGTACAACAATTGATCAAAAAATAGTCAAGATTCATCGAAGGCAATTTTAGTTGATGAAAAGCACCATGTGTCAAGGAAAATACATGTTAAATCCAAATAAAATTTCGTCTTGGAATAAGTTCAAGGTAGCAAGGTTGCAAATGGAGTTTATTTTTAAAGGATCCATTGTGCAAAATGCACAAATAGAGATGGCCACCCTGAGACATGGCATTTCTCATTCGATGTGAGATTCACAAGTGGTTAGAAACATGATTATGCATCCTCACTTGTGCCACAAAGGAGATATTGCTTCATTAGAATATTTTGAAGAAAAAGTGGACCAATGCATTCAATTGAAGAAGACTACAACGCAAAGCATCCAAATAATTGATAAAGTAACCCTTCACCAATATATCATGAATCCCACAAAGCAGCGAGAATTGCTTCACAATGTAATCATAAGAAAATATTTGAATTCGAATATATATTAGCTATGGTCAAACCCAAGGTGGGACACTAGTTTTTACAAAGGCGAAACAATTCGAGGAAACCATTTCTTGGCTTAGTGATTTTGCTAAGTAGCTTGGCCCTTGAGAAAAGTTGTTTATAAAGTCAACAAGTCAAACTCAACACTTTTCTTTTAAAAATATTGAATAGTCAAAGTGTGAAAAAGACAAAGTTTGTGATGAGTCATCTAAGGTAGGTGAAGAGTCATTTAAGGTGGTTGAAGAATCACATAGGGAATGTGAAGAGTTAGGAAGTTGGAAGGCCAATGAACATGAATGAAATTTATAAAATAGAATTGTTGCCTTCAAGCAAGGGGTTCTCTTGTTGACATTATAAGCTATCTTCATATGTTAATAAAGACATTGTTGTTAGCTATTGCATTTTATACTTTCATCTAAGGTAGGTGAAGAGTCATTTATGGTGGTTGAAGAATAACACATAGGGCATGTGAAGAGTTAGGAAGTTCGAAGGCCAATGACCATGAATCAAATTTATAAAATAGAATTGTTGCCTTCAAGCAAGGGGTTCTCTTGTTGACATTATAAGCTATCTTCATATGTTAATAAAGACATTGTTGTTAGCTATTTCATTTTATACTCTTGCAAAACTATATTTGGTTGTGGATTATTCTCTCATTTCCTAGTTCTCTTGGTGTTTATGTGCATGACCATTCTAACTTCTGGACTATTCCCTTGTTAATGGTGTTTATTCTCACATATATTTTGCTTGCAAACCACCGAATCTATGAAGCAAGGAATCTCTTGATAGCTTGTTGACTATTCTCAATTACTTAGAACCTCTGATTTTGCATATGCTTTTGCTAGAGGACTACTCTCCCTACCATTATATGTTTAATCACGTTTCATTTTAGCCCAGTTACTAACTAGTTTTGGGATAGGTAAGTGTTCTTAGCAATCAAGTCGTTTCATATTGGGATGGAGTTATGAGGCTTTGATCTGGGTTCATTTCTAGTCACAATAGTGGACTATTCTCTTTTCTATCAGTCACATCTCCAGATTGTGTTCATTGCTCCTTTTTCTAGGATTTAGTTCACCGCATTCCATACTACAGTCTTGCATCACATATTAGTTGCATTTCATTTAAACTCATAAAACCTAGATTACAACAACCAAGCGAAAGGTCTAATTAGGTCCTTTTGTCGAGTAAGTCTATGTAGTTGACAAGGATCATTTTCCCATCTCAACACATAGATTTGCATCAAAATAAAGCATTTAAACTATAGCTTGTTGGTAAGGAGAAGATAGGGTATGATGGATACCATGTTAAGTTCTCTTATGATGCAAATTTTGTATCCCTAGAGTGTAGGCTTTCTCGTTGGATGGTGAGGAGAGGTGTGTCGAATACCATGTGTTAGCACTAAGTAAATTGCTTAGGTTGAGGGGACAACTTACAAAGGTAACCACAAAACCACTTCAAAACTGATAACTAGCCCTTTCAGTTCAGAGAGGGATCGCTCTTGTCACTTCGTCTCTTGGAAGATGGATCTTCTCTAAAGGTTTAATGAGTAGGTTTTGATTTGATGAAATATTTATGGAGATTGTTGGCATGAAGGAAAGGAACCTGTTGGGCAATGGAGTCAACTCTGAAAAGAATTGAAATAATGTTTGGTAGGTAGATTTCTCAAGGAAGCAAAGGCAAGGTAGGTGATGAACTTTTAGTCTTTTAATTTGTTGTGATAATATGGAAGAAAAAAGAAACATATAACATCAATCAGAGCACCAAAGAGATGAATTTTGATGACTTAAAAAAGAAGAACATAGTTCAAAATTGTTTGAATCTAAAGCACCATTTAGATGAATTTCAAACCCTTTAACATCCAATTTTAAACATATGAAAGGTTGCAGATGAAGGGAAAGAAAACTAGAAAAACATACATGAAAGGAAACACATACTTCAGGTCATCACCACATGAATCTTTGGTATGAAAAAATTATGGACATCTCCACTTGTATTCTTTCAAATTCAGAAATTGTTACAATGATCAGTATAATTTGTCCTTTGTGCTTCTGCCAACCTCGAATACATCAAAACCTACAATATTTATACAACAATTCATTTCATTTGGTTTGAACCGATTACACTAAAATAGAAAATTTCAATTTACAAAATATGGGATTTGCGGATATTTATGCAATTTGGTCCTTTATCTTCGTCCTTTGACTTTGATTGTATCTTCATTTGATTTGCTGCCTTTTTGGTCGACAGCTAGAAATCATTTACTCGATCTTGGGAAATTACATTTGGTCTTGCCCAATCTGACTATTTCCTTCCATTGCAATTCAAATGGAATCTCATAATCTGTCATTTCTTTCATTAAAATTTCCAAGTCAATACAATTGGCATATGACATGATAGGTAGACCAAGTTTGATTGTCTTAAACTGATTTAGAATGTCGAAATATGTACTCAGTTTATCAACTAAAGTAGCCCCTTTCGAACCCTCCTCCAGGGATTCAAATTTGGAGTGGTTCATTCTTGACTGAGTCAAGAGTGCATTATATTCTTCTTGATCATGCAACTTACCTTTACCATCCCAGAATGATGGAAGGCCCTTTATGAACAATCCTTCAAATAAATTCTTGAAATCTTGCACACTTTGTTCCATCTGTGTTGTTTTATTCAGAATTGATTTCAAAAGATCATGTTTTGCAATAACCCTTCTGGCCCAAATGATCAATGTCATCATGTCTTTTATCCCAATGGTCTGAAGATCTACAGGAGGAACTGAGTTGAGAAGATTAACGTCATTTGTGCCCATTCAGATTGCTTTTGGATAAAGTCTCATTAACAACAGTGCATCTATGTATGGTTGTGATTGCTATATTATCTTTATCACTTACAAAATTCAAATATGATCTAAATTTAGCAGCCTCAGCAGCTATAGAATGCCATATGATATGTTTAGCTCCTTGCAGCAGACCTTTACCTCTCAATCTTGAATTCAATTTATTAATCTTCTCCTGCAAGACTACCTTTTCCTTTTGAACTTGGGATATCTTTTCATCCTTTGTGCACACTTCTTGCTCCAATTTCTCCATGTTTTCCTTTAATCCTTTGATCTCTCCTTTCAGACTGACTTGTGACATACCATGAACAATGTCTTCAGTGGTTGATCCAGTTCCTGTCGTAGGGGCTAAAACCATGGCTCTAGTCACCAACTCTCCAATTTCTCCATCTTTTCCTTTTCCAGCTACAAAAGCTTAGCCTTATAATCCAGTGCTTATTTCCGAAATGTTTCTCTTTCCTACTCTAAAGCTACCAATTATATTGTATGTGGGTATTATGTAGCAAGCATCTTCAACTTTTTCTTCAAACTCTGAATTATTTTATCTTTTTCATCCAATAAAGACTTCACACCTTGAGAACCTTCATACTCAAGCCTTTTAATTTGAGTTTTCCAAGCTTTGTTGGCTGCTTTTTCCTGTCTTAGATGTCCTTCTAATTTTGTAGCTAAGGATGTCATCTTTGAATTTTTCAAATTTAAACTCAAATAATCAGAATACAACAAATCATTGGTTTGCTTATGGAATTTCACTTTGTCAAGGGCACTTATATCATCATATTTAATTGTAATCTCAGACACTTTACCCTCTACAAATGCAATATTAAAAGTTTTCTTTTCAGTATCTCTCACACCGAACAAGGAAGCTTTATGTTGAGAAACTTTTTCCACTTCAGGAAACAAACCCCTCATTTCACCCAAAGCCACATTTATTTTTTCAGCATATTGTTTAGCCAGATCTTCTCTGGACTTATAGGCTGTATCATGTGCTTTATCAAAATAATATTTTTCAATGTGAAAGGCTCTTGAGCTGCCCTCACTTTCAAGCTGACTTCTTTCCTCAATTTCTACAACACTGGTACCAGTTTCCACAATGTTCAAATTCACTTGATCTTTAGGTCCTTCATCTTCCAAATCTACAATCTGCTTTCGCTGAACAATTTTCATCTTCTTTTTAGCAATTTGTTCAACATCAATATCCATAGTCTCTAAAATGCTTATTTTGTTGTACACACTGGATTTGGGAATTTTAATCACCAATGTTTGAGGAGCTTGATGTGTTTGTACTCGTTGCAAAGGTGCTTCCACATCAACACTTCTAGATTAACTAATTTTTCCAAGCCTTCAACATTCTCATGTTCATAAGGTGCATTTTTATTCATCTATCTTCTCTTGGATATGATATGATGTGGATCATATTTTCTTCCTTGTATTTCTGAAAAACCAAAATCTTTGAGTTTTTCCTTAACCTGCGATAAACATGACTTGGAATTAACAACAAAATGACCAATAACAGAGGAGAATTTAATGTTAGAGGCTCTGTGCAATTTGATGAAGTTCTTTGTCTCATAGATGATTCTCTCCCTGATGAACTCAAGAGCAAAAATCCTAGGAGTTAGGAATGCAGGTAACAAGTAAGGAGACTCATGAAAACAATATACCCAAATCACTATTAAATGCATAAAAAGTACCCAGTCTCCTACTCTGTTTTTTGGATTTGGCTACATGTGAATCTTCATGTCCTCCAAAACTCTGGGTAAACTTGCATTAAAAATCAAAGAATAGATTCTTGACATGACCTTGTTGATGAATATGAGCAAAGTGATTCTTTTACATTCAATAGATACAAAAGTTGCTTCAGGGATTTCTCCATGGTTACTTGCTAAGAAAATCTTTAACAAATATGTATAGTATCTAAAATGTCTCAAAGAGTGGAAACTCACTAGTTGCTTGTGAATGGTGTCAGCTAGAAATTTATCAAAATTAATTCGGACTAACTGACCAGACTTTGACTTGAAAAAAATCAAAAGAAAACTAAGCATAACTTCAACAACATATTTATCACTATCTAAACCTAGGACCTGACTCAACAGGGAATAGACCCACTGAACTTCAATGACCATCATGTTGATACTCATTGGTAAGGACAAAATCTCTGACATTTGTTCAGGTTTAATGATTTGTTGTAGAAATTGACTTTTGAGCTCTGACTGACATTCTCTGTAAACCCTAATCATTTTTTCTTCGTTGAATGACTTAGAATTAAAGGAAAATGCTTTTGGTATATTGAGTGACTTTTGAATTCACAGACTATCTATTCTACACAGGACTTAAGACGCGTGTTTATTGACAATTGCCCTTTCTGAATGGAAATAATGCTCAGCGCACCAACCTACAAATTCGAGAAACGAGAAAGAAAGCTCGACAGCGTATGGGACAATGGAGGCCTGGACTACTTCTAAAAATGGAATATTCTTTCCCTTTATATCAGCCAAGTTGCCTCAAGACACAGAAATGGGGAAAATAGTGATATTATGATCAAATACCTCTGCACCTATGTCAATTAGGGCATCCTCATTACCTTCAGGGTCTTCCTCTGCTACCGACAATACTATGGGATCCATGGCGACGGGATAAATACCTGGAAGTGAATTGTAATGGTGCAAAGTTGGGCTGCAACAGAAAATGGCAGTCGCGACAGTGTTCCAACGATCCCTGTGTTTGAAAATAATAAAAAATGAAAATGTCAAATCAACATTTTATACTCTTCAATTTGCGGAGATGTGGATTGGCGGTTTTGGAGCAACCCACTTGTCATTCTGCAATCAACCCGACGTTGACATGTACTCCTCGATAGAAACCACGGTTTGAATTGTGGGACCGCCCTTTAAAATTATCCATCGCGCAACTTCAAATTCCGTAATGCTTCCTAGCCGTCGATTTTGATGGATCATGATCAAGGTTATTTCAAGCCCGATCTAATTAACTTTTTCGCCAAATTTCACTACTTTATGTCATTTTTAACCTTCCTGTCAATTTGTCATGCCTCCAAACTGTTTAGCGCCTTCATTAATTTTAGAATCCTGACCCCAAGACATAAAAAAAAAAAAAAATATTGGTTACTAACACCATGTTGAATCCTTCTCTTAGGATGCAAATCTTGTATGCCAAAAGTGCAGTCCTGATGGACTGTGAGTAGAGAGGGAGTGATAGATAATTTGTTGAACTTTTCTTATAGGATGCAAACCATGTCAACCAAACTTGAAGCCATGCTTGTTGGACAATGAGAAAAGAGGTTGTGTTGGATACTCGGTTGAATTTGTCCCTTAGGATGCAAATCTTCTCTGTACAAAGTGTAGACCTTGAAAAGATGGAGAATTAATCCCTAATCAATCAAACAAATGGCTAACTCGATTCACCAACACAAACCCTATATTAATTATTAAGCTCTTGCTCTCTGTGTTTAACTGCTAATGTGTAAATAACAATGATTGTGTTTAAGAACTTGATGTAAGAAATCTACAATCACACACACAACAAGACACAAAGTTATTCTAGACAAAACTTGTGGGGGCGAATTCCAACTCGAAATCGCTTGTTGGACGCTTTTATTAATTCTCGAGGAAAATACATATTATGAAGGTTCCAATCTAAACTTTTAACCCTATGCCGATAACTCTCATGTCCAAAGGCCCAACCACTGGTTTTCATTGCTTGTAAGTTCCCAAAAGAGTAAGTTGTCCTATATGCATACATGGGCATATTTACTTACCTTAACAAGAAATCATTACCATCCAATTACATGAAGCAACAAAATCATTGTTGATAGCCCTAGGGTCGTCAAGTTATGTTGTCTTCCTACACTTATGCCCAATGCCACATGGTAGGCATTGGTTTGTTGGGTTGTGGTCATGAATGAATGGCCAACAAGAGAGTCATCGACAAGGGATCTATTGACAAAGGGGTTGTTGATGGAGGCATGATTGACAAGGGAGTCGTCAAGAAATGGATGGTCAACAAAAGATCCAACGACAAAGAGGTTAGAGAGCTGGTCAAGAATGGATCCATCGACAAAGGGGTCGTCAACAAAGCGCTAAACGACAAGGAAGTCATCAACAAAGGGATTGTTGACAAAGGAATGGTCGAAAAAGGAGATATCAACAAAGGGGTTGTTGACGAAGCGATGGTTGAGTTGTCAATAAGGGAAAATGTGGTCACAAGAAGCTTTCAAGGCACCATGGTGAATTTGGTTCACTCTCCTAAATCTTGCATAAGATTGTAGATCATCAAGGCCTAGAAACAAAGCAAAACATAATTAGCTCTATCCATTACTTCTAACAAGCTTTCAATAAAACCCAACAACCAAACTAGCATTCTTTGTAATTCCTTGTAGTTTATATTGAGTGATCTCATAGAGATTGTTGTATTAAGTACTTCTCTACAGAATAAAAGTATAACTTGTGAGTAGGYCCATATAGTGTTGAAYAATTTACRACGACCTTTTTACCATGTTTCACCCAAAACGTAATATATAAGAAGCTTGGGTGAATTGCACATTCTTACACATCTTACAAGGTGCTTTCCTCCATCCTTGTAATCCTTATTCCATCACAAAGGCTGAAACTAGTTTTTCACAGCATGTATGTCTAATATTCACTGTAACACATTGGGATCATCTGTTAACTTGAAAACCCTATCTAAAAAAAAAGCTCATGCAACTCTCATGATTGGGTTTGCATTGTCGCCAAAAGAAGTTATGATGTGAAAATAGTTTAAATAATACACCAAAAAATTAGCACGAGATCCCTCTACAACAATGATCAACAATTGGGCAACACTAAMAGGCAATAAATCACTGGCCAGTCCACAATGGCCCTCACTCATTAAATCCTTGTAAATTGGATATGTTTAAAATTTCACGGGCCAGTAAAGCTATGGCAGTAAATTTTCACTTGTACCTTGGGAATTGGTCAAGCTACTAATAACAACGTAGACCATATGAACTCTCAAGTTTAAGGATTACTAGATGAAAAGCCAAAAATTAGTAAGCTGCAAGTTTTGGGGGAATTCCAATAGGTAAAAGATATCAGTTTGATAAAAGTATGGTGAAGCGTGAAGAGATTGAGCAAAAAAAGTTTGCTTCAAAGCACGGTGTCAAGGCTGGTAAGGGAGGCACAACATGAAATGCATCATGATTCATCAATTTGGATTCCCCAACAAAAAAGCAAGCACTTGAACAATGGTGCAGTGAGTGAAACAATCATTAACATTGGAAGGTGGGCTTTTATTCAAATAAAGAGTGTTTGTTTAACTAATGGAGAGTAGTGATATAAAAATAGCTGGATTCTCTTGAACCGTTGATGGTTAATGCAGTATGATACTTTTTCAGTTAGCTTATTCATTTATTTCTGATGAAAAAATCATGTACTTGTAGTTGAAATTTACCTCTTGGTGGAAAGGACGTGCTCTTCCATAAAAAGGCTTCGATAGAAACCTTTTCGTTTGAAATTATTCTCTTCCTTCTCTTGTATTAGGGAGAACTGCAGCAATGAAGCATATATACACTGAATTAAAGAGCGCGTTTATTTAGAATACTTGTCACTCTCCTAAAATTAATGTTGCACTCAGTTTCAGGGATGGGTACTTCCCTTAAAATTATTCTCTTCCCTCTAGGATTAAGGAGAACTGCATCAATGAAGCATATGTACACCGAATTGAAGAGTACATTTGTATAGAAATACTCCTTACTCCTCTATAATCTATGCTGCACTGAGTTTCAGGGAAGAGTAGTTCCCTCGAAATTATAATCTTCCTTTTCTTGCATTGAGAAAACTGCACCCATGAAGCATGTATACACTGAATTAAAGAGTGCATTTGTTCAGTACGACTCATCAGTCCCCTAAAATTTATGTTTCACTGATTTTTAGGGTCGGGAACTTCACTCACATTTTTCTCTTCTTTCTCTTGTATTAAGGAGAACTGCATCAATGAAGAATATATACACTGAATTAAAGAGTGCATTTGCTGAGAACTACTCATCGTTCCCCCAAGATCTATGTTGCACTGAGTTTTAGGGACAGGGTATAGAGGCACAAGTTTTCAGGAACTGAGAGAAGGTGTCCCCTGATTTCCAGGGTGGATGGGAGGATTGAGACAACAAAAACATATATTAAAAAAGGTTATCAAGAATCAATATTTTAAAAGAGACAGAAATACAAATTATAAAATAGTAATACATAAAGTAGATGAGTTCTAACACTATATATATTCACTCTTTTCAATTTATGCATATGCGGCCAGTAGTTACTTTTGAAAAACAAGTCCATACCTGTAAACTAGTGATCCACGTTGGATTGTGTATGAGGGATTTGTTACTATATTTTCTGCTACTGCTAAAAATAAATAAGGTTCTTCAAATAATGCCAACATGCATAAATGAATTTCTTCAATTTCCACCTCAGAACAGTCGATTTTCTTTGAATCGTGCACTGGGTAGTTTGTTTTTTCTGTTAATGCTGGATAGAGTTTTAACTTTTACCCCTCCTTATGGAAAAACTATACAACCAAAAAGAATTCTACATCTGGCTAGAAGGTTATAGCAGCATTTTTGTACTGCTGGGTAGAGTTTTGCCCCTCTTTACACACAAAAATAAATAAAAACGAATGTACTATCAATATGCTAATATATTCAGTCTTTTCAATTTATGCTAGGCACTGAAATGTCACCTTTTGCAAAATATGTTTATAGACCATTATTTGCCTTGCATGTAAACCAGCAATCCAAGTTTGGCTGTGTGATATGGGGTTCATTATCATATATTATGTTAAAGACAACATACACAAATGAGTTTCTTTAAATACTACCAACATGCATAAATGAATTCCTTCAATTTCTGCCTCAAACCCATCAATTGTCTTTGAATTGTGCGCTGCATAGTTTCTTTTCCTTTTTTAACTAAATTAGCACTTCCTAGATACCGTTTTTGACGGGGGTTACCCAGACATCCTGAGGACACAATCAATAGATATCTGGTTGTCCCAATCGTAAATGGAGACATCCGTGAAATGTCCTCAATTTCCCACGGGTATATCCCTGGGAAACAAGACATTCCCTGCCATCCCCAGTCCCCGAGGGAGGACACTAGAGATGTGTCTTCAGTGGAACATAGCCTAAATGCAGGAATTCAATATAATTTCCCATGGATAGCCCTCACACAGAGTACCTCGAACTAAAACATGCAATTAAAAGTATGAAAAATATACTACAATAAAATTGCCATTCATAATTGTTTATTTCAATCCTTTAGTTGACAAGTATATGCAGAACAAACATTGAAACACAACCTGTGCCCACTATAAAGTTTTAATGGAAATTAAAATGAATAATAATAACCAATAATTTTAGATAGAGAATGGCTACAAAAGGATAGGCAGTCTGAAATACAGATTAAATCATCCGGAATGATCTTCAAAAGATGTTTGACAGACAGGCAAGTAATAAGTATCTAATTGCCAGTACTTTTGCTTGATACCCTCCCATACATTTTCCTCCAAGCAATCTTTTACCGGTAAGGGGATGAACTGTGTGGTGTATCCTAGATGTGCAAGCTCGAGTGCAACCAACTGACAGTAAACTACATGAAAAAATGCATTATCTCCACAAAGGCCATTGAAAAAAGAGTAAATGCCTCCAGGCTTTAGCAGTTTTGGAAGGTACTCATGGAACTCCTTCATATCTTCATAATATTCACCATATGTATCAAAAAAAACCCCTGCACGAGGAGAAAATCACTTGTCAAGTAGAAAACATCATATAATTTGTTTGGGAGGACTCAGCAATTAAAGAATCACAGCAGTATAGTCCATTAAATTGCATCTGTGACTATGATTCAAAAAAAAAATATGTGTTTGTTTATACAAAGTATTTTACAATATAGAGATCTTCATTCTTACAACATTGTTTTTCATTCTTACGACATTTTCCACTATTTTATGATATTTTCCCCGATGTTGCTGATATTTTCGTTTTCGGACCCTTGGCGATATTTTGCCGATGCCGATGTTTGCAACACTGATATATATATATATATATATTATGCAGTCATTAGACTTGCCAATTCTGGAAAAGCTCAAGCGATTTAAAAAAGGCCGAGTGGCATTCCATTATTGGCTGCTAGACATGAACAGAATGTAGTTTAGCCTTAGGAAACTTAAGTGAGACCTGTCTCTGTAGCAGCTTTTCTTCCTCATATTTTTTGTTAATGATGATAATGTTAAAACATAAAAGGCATTCCCTTCTCAATAAGTTTTGCAGATTTTTACAATTGTGTTGAAAACCACTATAAAGCACTTTGGTTCTGTAAAGAGATTAGATTGATGTTTAAGATTAAGAAGGTAATTGAATAGGAATTTTTTCAAACATTTAGTAGCCAATCCAAGTCACTACTATCTGATTGTTTTCACAATGCTCGAGGTGTTGGGATGGTTGAAGCACTAGACTTGAATGACTCTTGGAAACCCATGTACAATATGTAAAAACTAAGATGACCAGAAAAAATGAGAAGAACAAGAGCAGTAACCACAAGGATCAGCCCTTTGAAATGCTGCAGTTCCTGTTTTTTTAACATAGAATTTTTGCTTGTTGTAATGTTGTTGCTGAAAATACGATTATTTAAATCACTAGAAACCCAAATCAAAACCCATGTTTTGAGCTGCAACTTGTACAACAGATTCAGATTCAGTGCAATACAAAAATAATGGATGGGAAGAATGATCATAGTGTCCAATCATCGATTTCCATGATTGTCAAAACAGAAGATACATTCCCAGAATTTCCCCAAAATCTACCAAGAAGATCCCTGAAATCTCTGCTCAGAACATCCCCAAAATGTGTCTGGAACATCCCTGAAATCTGCCTGGAATGTCTTGGGGACGGCCAGCAAGTCCCTGAGTCCCCGATGGAGTCCATAGCAGTTTGGGGATTTTTCTTAAGGGTCCCAAAGTCCCCAAAACATGGGAACGGCGGGCGGGTACGCGGTTTTTTTTTGGGGGGGGGGGCAGATACCCGTGCAACATAGGAAATATGTAACTTCAAGACAACAGAAAATCATGGATGTGAGAAACTCTTTCAATAACTTGCAATTGAGATTGGTGTCGGGAAGTAGATTTCAGTTGTGGGAGTGACTCGCTAGATTTCTAAAAGAAAGCATGCTAGTTCTGAACATCAATCGCAGCATTTAACTTCAATTGCAGCATTTTGTTAGAATATATAAGATGGTGTGCTCGTTTTACCACGACGATACCCTCGTCTCCCAACCACAGGCCGAAGCCTCCCTCCGAGCACCTTGACCTTGACCTGAGAATTCCTCCGGAAGCAAACCCTAGGCTAGATAGCCAAACAAAGAGCAGCGCATCTCTCCCCAAGGATAGCGCATCACAAAAA
>SNQJ01S0004502.1:231384-247627 GCA_010110895.2 Picea sitchensis
AATTCTGGTCGACTTCTTCTCTTGGAGGCTAATAGCCTAATATAAATTATATTCTTGAGCCGACAAGGCTTCTAGGGTTATTAGCCAAATCATTAGGGTTTCTCTTGCTTCCCGGAGTCTTCTATTCTCATCAGGTTCACATGTAGAGGTAAATACCTCCCGCAGCTACCATAATATTAACATAGTGCACATATCCTAATGTAGGGTACCCACCTATAATTATGATTCAAGCTTCAAATGATGAGTCAAGCTTCAACACAAGTTTAGGCAAAGCACATAAAATAATTATGTCTAACAACCTCATAACATTAGTGAACTTTATAAACTTTCCTAATTTTACCATGGAGGGACAACCTTACCCTCATTACGTGTGTCAATTCCTAGGACATAAAGTATTTCTTAGGTGACTTGGTTAGAGATAGGTAAAATGATGAATAACATATGGAAAGGGAAAGGCATCTTTATGTATTGACCCTCAAAGTCATATGTAATGATGTCTAATGTCTATGAACTGTTCCAACTAGCTTTTAAAAGTTAGGAATATTTATTTTATACATTGCAAACCTTTAAGAGGAAGACTTGCCTAGAGTTATCACTCAGGCACCTTTTTATTACCACCTTTTTATTTATTTTTTTAAATTTCTCAGTCCTTTTCTTTAGATATTCCTTTTTGGCATAGGACTTTAGGGGGTGAGCCCTTTTGATGAAGTGGCATAGCTTTAGTCTTATTATTTTTCTTTATTTTTATCACTTTTTCTCTTTCCTCTAGCCATTTTTGGCTTTATTTGACTTAGGATGCATTTTTCCTCAATTTCTTCATTAGACCTTGTTGTATGACACGTGAAAATTCAAACATAAGCAGGGAATATATAATTTTTATGAACGTGATGGAAATGGAAGAGAAGAGATGGAAAGTGTTAGATATGGGTAGTGTCACGTCCCCACAGTGTGCCTTGCAATCGTGCACCTCTTGAGGGTGTGTGACACCACAACGTTTCACGCTTGGATACTTGGCAACACTAAGGTTACTTCCGTCTAGACTACTCCTCTTCACCTAGAGCATACCCATACTCTATTCTAGGCTACCGGCAAGTCACACTCCTACTCTAGTGAAACTCTTGTATACTTAGATAATTGTTAACAACTTTAACACTTAGTCATATTTAAGAATACATCCATGAACATGTGAATCCAAGAGAACGACAATGAAACAACCAAGAGAAACATAGATATAGTGCAGGTGACACAAATCGTGCCTAACACCCGACTAAGTCTTTGTTATTGTGAAACAATTAAAATATGAGCACTACTGGCTCGGTTTACAAATTTAGCAGAGTCACACGACTCGCCTCACCTCACCAAGACACTCATAAATAGATTCATCCCACCAAGACACTTTTCTGCAACCGTCTCCTAAACTTCCTGTGATGCACCTCAAACGTGCCTTCAACCACATACTTGTTGTCTCTTCATTTTAAAAGATTTCAAATATTTTGGTTATGCCTCACACATGCCTCCAACAGATCTGTGTTTCCGGAATTACCCAAAACCAACCCAAGAGTAGCTCGCCCAACTTTGTCTCACTGAATCCTCTTCAAGGCAACATAATTCCTCAGGTTTTAACTCTTCCGTTGTTGGTGTGAGTTGAGTCTCCTCCTCAACCAATAGAGCCAACTTTCCTTGCATTGGAAAGTTCTTCATAAAATGATTTTGCAAATAGAGGTAACACTCAATCAACCTACCTTTCCTCAAAAGTGGTCTGGGTTGATTCTTTGTTGTTGTGCTATCTTCATGTAGGATGCTCTCCTCCTCGAGTGCTCCCAATGAAGCTGACGACAAAGTCTCAGTCCTCCTCATCAAGGCCTTCGATTTTTTGATCTCGAACTTTATCTGTGCGTCATATTAGTCCATCCTCTCTAAAGCCTCTTCGAGTTTCTCGAATCGTAGAGTTACATTGTCTCTCTTGACCTTCCAAGCTTCGTCACTTGCACCGTCCATTTTGTTGCTTGACCCTCGTCAGTTGGTATTTTCAAGAGTGTTTTTGAACTCCTTTGCACTATTCCAAGTCTGTAATGAGTCATGCAATCATATGCACACCCAAGTGCTTTGTTCACCCTCACGAACTAGGCTCAAACCACCTGTGACGAAACAACCCACCTTGTTGAGCCATTCACCAAGGTTTCTGCCCAATTACCTCTACGTTCGGGTATGCGACAAGGTCTGCAATACTCTTGTGTTTGTCTGCCTTGCCCAAGTGCTCGACTTACCCATGAAACTCTTCTCTTGGCTTGCTCAAGGGGTGCACCTAGGTCTGTTCCCAAGTCATGACTTCGTTCGCAAATCTTCCTTTCACTTCAGCCACAAACCACCAAGTATGTGCTCAGGTTGCTTTTGCGATGGGTCAGTCCGTCGGACCCTCCCCAAGCCTACACCCAGACTTTATTTCCAAACAAGTGTGCCCCTCCCCTACCACTGCTCTGATTGCAATAGTGGTGAAGAGCACTAAATTGTTTCTCAAGTTTGTTCTAATACCACCTATCATCGAGATAGTGGTAAAGAGCTCACTGACCCTTCTACAAAATCTGTTATGAATCGAATATGATACCATTTGTCACAAGTCTAGACTCATCGCCCATGAGCATCCCATACCACCCAAGGAGTCTAGTCACCAAGCAACACTGGCATGACACATGTTGAGTTTTGAGGGGATGTTTTGGTGTATTTTCATTTTATCTTTATGTTGGAGGCTATTTTGGGGGTTGACCTAGACGTATCCACCTTGTTTCATGGATTTATTAAATTTTAGGGGATTTAGGGAGGAAAAGTGTTAGGGTTTCCTCACATATAAAGGCTAGCGCTCCCTACTTTGTAAATCATAAAATCACACTTGTGGAGAATCACTTCTCTTGTCTTCTATACTTATTTTTCATCATGGAGTACTTATGTGCACCTCTTGGAGAGTGATCTTGTCGATGTTTCTTCATATTTTTATGGATGATTCATGTTCTAGGGTTTCCTCATGCTCAACGACTTGGCTAGTAAGTGTTTTTTCCAAGTATTGATGGTTTGTTCTTGGTGATTTAAGTAAATAATTTATCAAATTGGTGACCATTTGCATGTTAACATGTTCTCCTTGGATAATTATGTTTTGGAACCCTAGGAAGGTCTGAAAGTGAGATCCCTTCCCTAGTTTTCATTCATTTTAAGCTTGTTGAAGCATATAAGGTTGATTTTAGGTCTTTTGATTGTACTCTTCTAGACTTACCCCTATTGATTAAATTCTAGAGCTTGTGATTGTACTCCTCTAGGGTTTTTTCACCTTGATCCTTTGTTGAAAGCCTTAGAAAACATAGGACGACATCTAGGGTTTTATCCTTGTATTTTTCTTTCCTTTACTCTCCATAGAGGTTTCATTTATAGACTCCATATGTACAAGGAACTAAGACAACACTAGTCTTTCTCTTTTGTAAGTGACCTTAAAACCCTAGCTCTCTCTCTCCTTGACATCTTGTGTTAGAATTGTCTTGGTTGCATTACATCTTTAATTTTAGGTCATTATTAGCCCAACGTCTAGGGTTTAGTTGAATTTTTGACCTAAAATCATCTCTAACATCATTTATCTCTACATTATTGCAATTTTTAGCCATTAGGGTTTGGCATCTTGTGTTTATAAAAAGAAGTTTTATGCTAGTCTAATTCAACAAGCATTGGTCATTGTTTTGATATTCTTTTAGCTTGTATTTAATGCCTCTTTCATTGCATTCTTTACTAGTTTAGGACTGTTTATTTGTTTCTATCGTAAACTTGTCATATGCTAAAGCGAATCATCTCTTTAGTTAAGTTTTATTACAAAATTTTCTTTGTCTTTGATAGCTAGTGTTTCGAGGTATTTACTTGATTCAATTGTTGTGGTGGATATATCTCATTGTCTTAGAAACACCCCTCACACACATTGAATTTGCTTTGTCTAAATCACTATGACCTTCCCTTGAACCTTGACCTAGCTAATGGCACAATCAAGTCTTGAATTTTCATATTTTCAGATCTGATAATTATTTCCTTATGATTTCAATACAAAATTTCCTTTCATGCCATAGTTATCATAGAATAACTATACATTGAAAATATCAACTATAACAATGCAACAAAAATAACAAGATATAGAAATATTAACCATGCACAGTAGACACAAGAGCACAAGAATGTATCTTGGGAAACCAAACCTTGGGAGAAAACCCAACAACCTTTCTTATAAAAGAATTCAGTCCAAGATATTACCAGTACATCGCCATCAATAGATCAAAATACCATATAGAGAATGTCCTTCCCAAGCCTAGTGCCACCAAGAGCTAGTGTATCAATAGAATAGCCAAGATACAACCAAGAGAGAGATTCTCCATATGTAGCACCTCTCCAAGTGTAGCGCATTCACCAAGATAACAAGGACTCCAAGAGATAGTGAAAATTTCACCACTGCAACTGACAACTCTCTAGTTCACACTTGAAGAGAATAGCTATGTATTTCCAAATCAAATGACTCTTGCCTCTATTTATATTTGTCCAAGCGTCTTTCTTTTTCATGTGGGGGCGACTTCTCTTCTTGGATCTTCAATTTCACTTTATTGTTTTCTGTCTTTTACTTGTGGAGGCCAACTTCTCTTCTTGGTTCTTCAATTGCTTCCTGGGGTTTCTTTAATGGTCAGATGGGTCTTCTTGTACTTTTTGGATTTTTTTTCTTTCATAGAAAGGTTTCCCTTGAGCATGGTTGGTGTAATCTTCTCTGGCATGCACCCAGTTGATGTATACTTCTCCCACATAGCACCTCAAGTCTTTTTCAGTCCTTTTCAAGTCACATGATCAAGGATAGAGACTATACCTGGGCCATTTTCTTTAGCCAAGTCATATGGCCATCTGAGGAGAATGTTTGCCCAATGCTAATACATGGAGAACATCAATGCCTTGGGCCATTCTCCTTGGCCAAGTCACATGGCCATCTGAGGAGAATGTATGCCCGATGTATATGTACCTTGAGTCTTTTTCGGTCCTTGTCAAGTCACATTATCAAGGATAAGACTATGCCTGGGCCATTCTCCTTAGCCAAGTCACATGGTCAATATAAGGAGAATGTCTTCCTGATGCTGCCAAAAACATCAACATCAAGTAACCAAGATTAAGGGGCCATAGAATTTTCTAGCCTTGCTATAGGATCCTTTGAGGTTACTAGGGAAGCCTCCCTTGTGTTGGATCTTGATCCTTCATTAAAACGAGGGAAGTAATTGCTTAGGTAACAGTGGCGATTACTTCCATATGTTATACTTGTCAAGCATCTCATGAAAGTTTTTCACAAGTGATAACAATAAAGATTGGGTGATAATAAACAACTCTGAAAATTGATAGAAAAATGTTGAATCACAAATCATTTTAGATTTAAAGAGCCAATCGAACAAGCACATAAATTTCCAGAAACAAATGTAAAGTGTCAAATACCTCAGGTTACTGAGAGAAATGAATGCTAAAGTGAAATAGCAATCCAAATTATGTAGATACACAACCATAAATGAAATGCTCTGAGGCGTAAGTTTGTTAAATCCTCATGTATGTAATACAAGTGCACCCAGAATTCAAAGAAATAGTCCAGTCATCACATGAATCATGAATCCCATTCGCTGAGTGTGAGTTACTTCAGATTTGTAGTGTTAACACATGTGATTATTTGAAAATTATGGCACATAGTCATTGGGAGCCTTTAAACCATGAAAATTTTAAGTGCCCAGATAGTCTGTAACCGAATTCTTAGGACTTATGCCAGCATTCAAATAAAGTAACAATCCATAAATGATATGGCACCGGCAGAAAATAAATTATCAAGATTTTAATTTCAAGAATTTACTCCAATGTTTAGTACTAATACTATTTAATGGAATTTTCATGGTGAGATCAAATGTTGAAGTAATTACTAGCAGTGAGTGACTGAGATGTTTAATACTTAAAATATGTTCAAAAAGGCTAATACGTGAGCTAAGTCCTTCTCACTTAGTGTGTCCTTGGAGGCACAATGCCTAGGTTCAAAGCCCACGCTGTCACTTTGACTTGAACCTCTTCTGTGTAGGCTTACTCCTAGGCAAGCCAAGGGGGGTAGACCCTAGTTTCTAGATAGATTAAATTTTAAGTTCTAGGAGTTGGTTTTAATTAGTTTAAGGTTGGGGGAAAATCTAGCCTATGATGCAAAGGAAGCAATGCAAGATGCAATGATTCAATATGACAATCAAACCTTTCACTAGGACAGCTAAGACTAGTGCCTAGGATTGGGCAATGGGGTCAACTAAATTCAAGGGAGGTTGATTACACAAGATTTACAATTAGATACAAACTTGATACAAGATTACAATAAAGAATATCTAAATATTACAACAAAGTATACTAAACACAAGATACAATGGATACAAATATGTTAACTAACAATTTGCTTGTATGTGCAAGAATTAAAGAGATTTTGAGACAAGATGACCATCAACACATCAAGAAAAGCATGATCACAATAGCACTTACTCCATTGGACTGCTTATCAATGGCATAAAAGATACAATTCACTCAAGACCCAGTCAAGAGAGTGCCTCCAAGTGGATCCACATCTTTTTGAGGGATCACACCACAAAATGAATACCAATTAAATGAAAGATACTTGAAAGAGAAAGTGCTCCAAAACCAAATATGACCACTTAGATGATTAATCCACAAAACATAAGCTAAACTTGCATGTAAATGTTTATGTGAAGGGGTGCTTGCAAGTGTTCTTTAGATGCCAACCATAAAAGATATACCAAAATGATGCCCAATGTTGTAGTGGATTAAAGAGTTGATTAAAGATTATTAAGTGATGAGTGAATCCTAGCTAAGTGTCAACCCAATACTTCCCCCCGCTTGTACCAAGTAACTGTTGGGTGCTCAAGAAGTATGGCAAGAACTTATACCCTAGCTCCATAGGTCAGCCCAAGGAAAAAGAGTACCTCCCAGAAAGGTCGTCGCGCGTCATGAGACCGTCCCCGGCCTAGCACCTTCCGTTGCTTCCTCTAGTCCTCGTTTAAATGGTAGAAGTTGGATCAGTAGAGGTGTCCTATTAAGTCTAGTTGATTATTATGCCTATGGACTAAGAGGTTTTAGGTGATTAGGTGTGTTTAGATGAGTTTTACTTTCCCAAAAAGTGTCAAAAAAGGCCAAAACCGAAACTTAAAAGCAACAAGAAATGAAGTTCTAGATTGTTAGATTATTGCATGTGAAGCATATAGAGAACTTGAAAATAATGTTGAAATGAAAGTGATTACTTTTACAAAATTTACATGCCCATAGGTGTTTGCAAACTTGAAAAGTAGATACTTAAGAAATAAGATCTTGTAATGAAATAGATTTAGTTTCCTTAAACCATCACCATTTGCCAATGAACATTTGCAATAAGATAAAAGCTTGGAAAGTAAAACTTGCAAATGAAAGAGATTTTAAAGCAAGAGATATAAATCTATGCCTCCATGGGCTTAAGCTAGTATTTAGTTGTGTGAGATATACTTCTAGATGACTTTAATCCATTAAGAACAACATAAAAAATAAACAACTAAACTAGCCATACTATATTGGGGGTTGGCTTTGCCAACTTCTCATCCAAGGTGTAGGCAACAAGGCATGCAAAACTTGAAATGAAAAACAGAAAATTCAAACCACTCACAAAGGCACAAGGTGGAGGCAAGCCTTCCTATTTTGTGCCAAAGGGGGTTGGAAATGAAAAATCTAAACTGAGACTAAAGCAATCCTAGCCACACAACCTTGCCCTAATAAAAAGTGGGGCAAAAAATTGAAAAATTGCATAAATTTAAATTTTCACCCTAGCCTTACGATTTTGGGGGGTGGATTTTCCAAACTCACACCCAAGATGTAGGCACTAATAAGATTTACAAGAACAAAAAACTAAGTACAAGAATACAAGCCTCAAGGGACTCCTGAGGGCTTGCTACAATGCTAGAATGAAAAAAGAATGGTTGGGTGATGTTACCCAATCAAAAGAGAGGTCCTTGGTGTGTTTTGTGACTAAAAATAGACAACATAACCCCTTGACCTGGTAAGAACTTGCAAAAATTAGCAAGCTATTGCTTGCTAGAAATGTTGCAAAACACACAGAAAAGTTAAGAAAATTCATGGTTTTCAACAGAAATTTCCTACATATAAATTTTAGAAAATAGTATTGATTTTTGACCTATCTAAGAGTGTTAGCAAACCAAATCTGAAGTATGTATGTAACATAAAATTAGAAAGGTAAAGCTATGAAGTTTAAATGGGCTACGAGGGTAGATTCTTACTCGAAGCTATCCCAACAAAACCCTTGAAGCAAAACTGCAAACTTTGAAACAAAATGTGAGATATGAAAAAACAATGAGATGAATAGATAAACAACATAAACAAAATTTATATCATTAGTTATTCAACACATCTAGGCCAACAATTACACTATTGCCTAACCTATCCTAGCAAACAAAGTTTACCCAAAAGATCTACTCAAAATCCCACAAAATGCACAAAGGAACACAATCACCTCATATGTATTGAAGAACCAAGACACAATATTGTACTCCAAGATCTTCCAAATCCTTTCTATTAATCAAAAGGAGATATTGCAACAACGAATTGCTCCAAACCTCTCAAGAGCAAAATGGAATGAGAGCAAGATGGACAATGAGAGAGAGAGATGGGGAAAAAAAATGGTAGCATAACAATAGATCAAGAGAAGGTGAGATATGAGTGAGGGAGGGGTTCTATTTATACTTGGGAAGGCAAAGATACCCCTCTTGGATGAGTTACAAGTGTCACACATCAAAGAAAAGTCACTTTTAGGGTTTTGGTAAGTTAGGGTTTTAGCATGGATGGATGAAGTGGAAATGAGTTGGAGTGAGTTGGAAAGGCTTTGAAAAGTCAAATGATGAGTTGTAGGGTCTAGGGAGGCACACCAAGGGATAGAATAAGTCTCTCATTAATTAATTTATTTATTTTTTACTTTTTGGAGACTTTCTAGAAGGGGGCACACCTCTCTAGGGAAAGTGACGTTTTTTATTAATGGATAGGTGAGGGGGTGACGTGAGGGTTGGAAAAGGTTAGGAATCATCTTTCTCATCATTTTCCATCTTTAATTTACTCCATTTGCTCAAAAATTACAAAAATGGCATTTTTCATATGTCATGACTAGCAATTAAAATTGTTATTTTCACTGACTTGGACTCCCTGTGGACAAACACCTAGAAAAAGTTGTCCAGTTGAGATGAAACTTGGTCCAAGGGTGTAGGGGGTCACATTCCATTTCGTTTGAGCACAAATACCCCTAGAAAAATCCCAAGGACCTAGTTTTTACAATATTTACTCTAAAATAATTAAAATTAATTAATTAAATTACCCAACCTTAGGCAATTTTAATTAATTAAAAAAAAACTATCTAGACTCGACAGAATTCCACGAAACTTTCTAAGATGTCATACATGGTCATTTACATCATTCATAAACACAAGCTACCAGAGGATCAATCCATTAGAACTCCCTTCACCACTTTGGAGGAATTATTTTGTGGGAGTGAAAAACTCAAGGGAAATTAATAAGGCTGAAAATCCTAATTAATAACCGGAGGATAAAAAACACTCGGTGAAAGGACCTCTCCTAATGAAGAAATACCAAGATATAATTGACCTAACTATGATCCATGCAGACCTATTACATTATTAACCCATGCAGGGGTGCATAAATTCCAATTACAAAAATATGTGTTGGAGGCCAAAAATGCCTTGTAGAACCAAATAGTATCTGACTTGGTAGCATCTGATGATGCATATCTTCATGGTACATGGAGTTGACCCCCTAGTTGAATAGGCGGTCAACATCTGGATCCACATGGGGACGTGTGTTTTCTCTTCACACTTGGGAATGAGAGCATACGAGAATCCAGCATCTACAAAACAGAGTGCTCACCAATACCGAACATAAATATACATATATATGACAAATGAAATGCTATAAACAATAATTACATAAAGAAATAACCATTGTACAGCATCTAGAATTTACAAAATGAAACTATGATACAAAAAAAAAAAAATCTAAGTACATAATGACATAATGAATGAAATAATATGAAATTGAAATAAGGAGAAGGGTTAGAGATACGTTACAACCATCCATGCACTGGATGGAATGAATCCACAAGTGTTTGAAAAATACTTGTCCAGGATGACTCACAGAAGATCCCTTCCCAAGTTTTATCAACTTGGAATTTTTTGAGAGGAAGAACCAACCAAGAATCATGCCCCTTCCTCTATCCAACTAAACACTGGAATATGACAAGTACTGTAATATTTTAATACTTTGATGCTCATGACTGTCAAGGTGGAAGGTCAACCAATACTCATAATGATATGACATTGGTAAACTGAAATCACCTTCCCTTTCCTCATAATTTTGTATAAAATCCTCTTTTGGTTGAGAGGTCGAAAATGAACATGTCAAAAGAACCATAACATTGTTTTCCTCAAGGTTGTCAAGGTTCTCCTTCAAAGAGATTGGTTCCTCGGGAGGAGGTTGGGGGCTTGAATCACCTAGATATTCCACTGATCCGAAATCGGATTCAGAAGCCTGTTAGGGCATGAAAAATGCTAAAAAATGAAAGTGCTTAGAATCTGACGAAACCAATGCCATTGCGTCTGTCTCGTCTTCCCGATTCCGGTGGTATATTTACTTTGTCAAACGGACTCCGTATGCGAAAGTTATCACGTTTTGATCGGAAGCCCAAACAGGTAAAAAGTCAAAGGTCAACTGGTCAAAAAGTCAACGCTGATGACATTAGCATGCTGATTGTGTAGGNTGTGTCATCACAAATGCCGAAATCCCGATGGGAGGTTATACGGCGGTGGTCTTATGGTAAGCGGTCACATAGACTATTGTATAGCATAGAGGGCTAATGCGTTAGGAACATATCGGGGATCGGAGAACTGCGAGTTCTGAGAACTCGTGAATTACGACAACGGAAATCCCGAAACTCCGATAGGAGTAGCCCCGTACAGAAGGTAAGACCACGGTCGTAAAAGCAGTAAACCACAGGCTTGGCCAGGGGACTTAATGCGTAAGGAGCGCATCGGGATTTGGAGGATCGCGAGTCATGGGGGTGAATGAGTTTTGACTTTAGAAACCCTGAATCCCGATAGTGAACCAGGGATTGGCATTTCGCTAAGGCAGGTTTGTGGGAACTTCTCAATTGCGGGAAATTAACCCAAAAATTTTAAATTATGATAGTGGATGTGTTACAAAGACAGAACAAGAATTACTTTCAATAAATTGAACTTTCAGGACTAACCTTGTGTTGGGCGTCATTTTGTAATGCTATTCTCCGGTAATAATAAAAATCATATTTTCAATTAAAAACCTAAGAAGTTAAAAGAAAGTGATCCTACAAGAGGGCATAAGCATACCATCATAAGATTCCAGCTGAGGAAGAACATCTTGCCATCGGCCAAATATTATCTTCACATTGGGCTTGTCTCCCCATCCCGTTGCGTGCATTCGAGCATAGACATCCGGGTGAGCTTCAATTATAGTGTGAGAAGCAGGTTTATACTTCTGTATAGCCTCATCAACCAGACCCATGCCGAACCCAACATTGAGAATGTGCCCACTTTCACCTCCGCTACACACCGCCCTTGCATGAGCTTCCATTAATGGCTTCTCCCAGGCCATCATAACGCCTTTGTTCTCCTCGTCCAGGAGCTTATCTTCACTATAAAGAACTCGCTGTTCGAGATATTCTGTGTTAGAGTTTTGGGACCTTGTTATTTTTCCTAAAACTAGCTCTGCCCGCATTCCTGCATTAAGAAGTAGGTCGAAGGCGTCCTGGTGACCGGCTTCCATGGCGAAATCACCAGCGGAGAGGCCGGAGGGATGAAGGGCATTCCAGGGGGCGCCGAAGTCCAGCAAGCATTGAACGACCTGAGAATGGCCGTGTTTAGCAGCGTGCATGAGGGGTGTAAAGCCATCTGAATCAAAATAGGTTACGTCAGCCCCGCCGTCTATAAGCTCCTTCACTCTTATGTAATCGCCTTCAACCGCTGTTTTGCAAAGCTCTTCTTCTGCTCCCATGGTTACAAGCTTTACTTAAACCTTTGAAACATGACAGAGTCTTTATATAGCTTTTCCCCTGTAAAATTTGTAGTCTGTTAATCAATTGCTATAAATTTTCGCACTCGCATCCACCTGAGCAGACTCTAATGTGCAAATATCCAATGGAACTTAATGTTGGATAAAGCACACTGAAACGATGTTATTTATTGAGAAAATAATATAGTTTTGTGAATTTTTGGGAAGCTCATTTCCTTCGAAGGATTTTTTTTAGGAGCGTATTTTTAATTTGGGAGTACACTTAAATTCTCACTTTGTATGTTGGAAACGTGAGTGCACACAAAATATAATTTGTTTTACAAGTTAATTGTGAATAAATAACTAAAAAGATAAAACAAGATAATAGAATAGTAATCAACAAAAACATAGATTTAAGTGTTAAAACTTTGATAATATGTCAAGGAAACATCTACAAAGTAAGGTATTGGTATTTGTATTGCTCGGAAGTAAAGATTACAATCTTCTTAGAGTAGGTTTACAAAACTTACTAATGTCTCTTGGGGCTACAGAGATATATAATGTCTTCATAGGTGTCATCGTTACATGAATTGTCATCGTTACATTTCATCTATTTTGATTGTTATAACAATTCCAACAATCTCCACCTTGAAAACAAATTACCTTATACCTTGTGTTGGCAGCCATTTTGCATTTTTATCCTATCTTTATAAGCTGCCTACACAAGTGTTTTGGAACCCTTGATTCTCATCGCAATCTTTTTAATAAAACAACACTATTATCTTGCGCATTTGCACAACTGCCTTTTGTTCTCGTTTTCATGAATGCAAGYGTGAAAACCTTGAATTCGAAGTCATATCGATGGCACTAAAATCATCATTGGATTATTATGGTCACACAGTTGGCAAGACACCAAAATCTTTACTCACTTTGCATTTGTTAATATGACTTCATTTTATAGTGATGCAAGGTATTCTAATGATTGTCATTGAGTCCTTGATACAATGGTGGTTTGATGTTCTATAGTCTTTCATCGAATTCTTTGGTGCGATGGTTTCATACAATGCATAGGTTTTATGGTCAAATCTATGGTGCTAAATTCGAAATATAGCTTTGTTTTAAATCATACAAACATTATTGCTTGTGCAAATATTTGGGTCGACTCACCATAGTTTTCAATAATTGTTTAATTGACATTGCTTTTAACACATTGCAATAGTGATCACCATAGCACTGTCAATTGTACATTCGATATGAATGTTTTGCATGGATTGTTTTGTTCCACCACCCTTGCACACTTAGGCATTAATGTCTGCCTTGTATCTCGGGTTACCTCTGTTGGTCTTGGGGAATGTTGTTAGCTCACGGTCCTGCGTATACCCTATCCGTTTACCCTGCTCACTGTGTGTTCTGTCCTATGGCACCTGTGGTGCGCATAGAACCTAATGGCATCCAAACGTTGTTGTTATTCGACAATGCTCATGAGGATTTGCAGAAGAGTGGTTGGTTGGTTTTTATCCAGAAATTTGAGGGTTTCAACCTTTCGGTCGCCCAACAATTTGCCCTCACGTTCGACAGATGCAGGGCTAAGGTCGGAGATATCCAACTCGAGCTAAATGAGGAATTCCTCAGCTCAGCTACAGGCTTACCAGCTAAAGGGCATAGGTGGTTTAAGAATTCAAAAGTGGACGAGGTGCTATGGCCGCTCCTATTCACATCAAGGAAGATTGTTAGTTGTGATAGAGGTATGCCTATCACTGCCCTCAAGTCCAGATGGCATGATCTTTTAGCAATTGTTAAGCAATTTGTGACCTGCGAAGGTCGTTATGGTTTGGTGTTTCTTTATCATCTCAGGTTGCTAATGAATTTTATAGACTACCCTCTAAATATGCCTCACTACCTCCTACGCAACCTGTATAAAATGTCCAAACGATTTAAGCGTGAGAAGGCTGATAGCAGCCTTTTCCATCACTGCTTGATCAAAATCATTATTGTCCATCATTTGAGCCTTAGTGGTGACTGTTGGCAAGCCTTCCTATCAAGGAATGGCTTTGCCACCCCCAAGTGTGTTCAAGTGGATAAGACTGTGGTCGCTGAAACCCTGGTTGGGCCTGCTGTGCCACCTCCTACCCTTCTACCCCCTGTCAAACCCTCGAACTACCCCAACATTGACCTACCCGATACTATGGCCGACCCCTGTTCTAAAGACAATACACAGACCGTCAAGAGGTCTGTAAGAAAGAAAGGCAAAGGTGATATTGGTGTCAATAGTAAGGGAAAGAAGAATGCACGATGGATATCTAGATGTGCTCGGAACAAGCCCAAACAGAGCACTGACCAAAAGCCTATTGTTCTGAGCGAGGACTCGGATTCTGAGATTGAACGCTTTTTGGCCGAAGAATACCCTTACTCTCATGGCCTTTGTTCTGTGGAACCCTATGACTATGTTTCCAACGTACCTCCGTGCCTCAAGGATAACCCTAACTTCCCGGGAATTAAGCTTCACAGTGAAACCCCTAGTAACTCGAAAGAACCCTCGCCTGTAATGCCAAGGCCCGATCAACCAGTGTGTACTCAATGCAATTCTTGGCTTGAACGTTACTACACAGACGTTCCTCTGTTACAATCTAGAATTAAATCATTAGAGGAACGAATTACTGTGTTGTCAAAGGAAAGGGATAGGCTAAAAGCCAACGAGAAGAAGCAAAAGACTACGGGTTCAATTGTCTTCAGAAATGTTGAGGCAGCTACGGCCTTTGTCAACTCAAAGTTATCCTGACTGAAATGTTTTCCCTACAGCCCAGGTATGATTATTTCAACATCGATTTTGGATGATTTGGTTTGAATTAGCATAGTCGATTGTTGTTTGCTCAGAAATAGTTTTGCTTTGATAGATTTAAAAACGATTATGTTATGATCGAATTGCCAAGAATGATTTCGTTTTGATTATGTTTGCATTAAATCGATACAAAAGATTTGATTGCTAGATCGATTACAACTATGTTTTGATTAAATCGGTTTAATACGATTGTGTTGTTCTAGAATTAGTATAACGATTGTGTCGGCCTTGAGTTAGTTCGATTCGGTTCTGTTTGGTTTGATTCAAAAACGATTATGTTGTTTTGGAATTAGCATAGTCGATTATGCATGTGATGAATTAATATCAAAGATTGGTTTGCTATATCGAATTTAGTCCTGTTTTGATTTAATATGATTTGGTTGTTTTTGAATTGATATAAACGATTTTGTTGCGTCTAATTGGTATCAAAGATCTGTTTGATAGATAGCATGCATTCCTGTTACCATTCGATTAATTCAAATATGATTCTGTTAGTTTTGAATTGGCATGAATGATTTGGTTAGTTTTAGCGTTTTTTTTGTAATGAAGGATTTGTTTAATAGGTTGAATGTATTTTGTTTATCATTTGGATTGATTTGAAATGATTCTGTTTGTAAATATGACCAGCTACAGAATCGTGAGATTTTGTAGCTAGTCATAAAATTTAGATTTTTGTTAATTTTACAAATAAAATGTTATCTAAACTTGTTTATCCTTGTCCACCTACAGGTACATACGAATTTCAATGGCAAATTGGAAATGCTTTGGCAGTTTAGAACATTCTTTTTTTTGTGATATAGTTTTGTTTTAAGTTGTTAGTCATAGGCAGAAATAGAAGACTTGGGAGATTGTTCTCAGATTTTTTGTAAACTGTTTTTGATAATTCCCACAGGGATGTTTTACCCTGTGGCCTTTATATACTCATTAATTTTTGTAAAGAGCCCATCACTGTTGGGAGAACTGGACTATGGATTTATGATGATACAGACTCGGATGGAAGTGGATCTTTTGTAACAACTTTAGCTTTCAATTTATCATACTTTCGTTCAGGTTTTGTGCATTTTAATTTGTGATCAAGTTATTGACTACTTTATATATCAAGACTTGTTACAGGTTAATGCGTTGTGATTTAAATTTTGTCCATATCTTATGTATCTCGTTTTTTTCGTACAGCAATCACTCTGTTTGAATTTAATTAACAGAAGGTTTATCTTCTTAATTAGATGAACTGTTTTATATAGATCTTCGCACAGG
>SNQJ01S0004502.1:253156-297294 GCA_010110895.2 Picea sitchensis
GCAGACCTAATACATTATTAACCTACGGAGGGGTGCGGAAATTCCAATTACAAAAATATGTGTTGGAGGCCAAAAATGCCTTGTAGAACCAAATAGTCTCTGACTTGGTAGCATCTAATGATGCATATCTTCATGGTACATGGAGTTGACCCCTTGGTTAAATAGGCGTTCAACATCTGGCTCCACATGGGAACATTTTTTTGATCTTCACACTTGGGAATGAGAGCATACGAGAATCCAGCATCTACAAAACATAGTGCTCACCAATACGCAACATAAATATACATATATATGAAAAATGAAATTCTATAAACAACAATTACATAAATAAATAAGCATTGTACAAAATCTAGAATTTACAAAATGAAACTATGATACAAAAAATAAATCTAAGTACATAATGACATAATCAATGAAATAATACGAAACTGAAATAAGGAGAATGGTTAGAGATGCGTTACAACCATCCATGCACTGGATGGAATGAAGCCACAAGTGTATGAAAAAACCTTGTCCAGGATGACTCACAGAAGATACCTTCCCAAGTTTTATCAACTTGGAATTTTTTGAGAGGAAGAACCAACCAAGAATCATGCCCCTTCCTCTATCCAACCAAACACTGGAATATGACAAGCCGTGTAATATTTTAATACTTTGTTGCTCATGACTGTCAAGGTGGAAGGTCAACCAATACTCATAATGATATGACATTGATAAACTGAAATCACCTTCCCTTTCCTCATAATTATGTATAAAATCCTCTTTTGGTTGAGAGGTCAAAAATGAACATGTCAAAGGAACCATAGCACTATTTTCCTCAAGGTTGTCAAGGTTCTCCTTCAAAGAGATTGGTTCCTCGAGAGGAGGGTGGGGGCTTGAATCACCTAGATATTCAACACTTTCAAACTCAAATTCCTTTACCTCCTCAAAATAAATGACTGACTCATCCATGGATTCATCCGAAATTTCCCCATGAACCTCCTCATCTTTTTCACTGTGAAGCTCACGTTCAAGGGGATCCAGATACTCAATATAAGTTTATGTAAAGTTAGCTTCCATGATTTCCAATTGAGCTTCCATGGACATAAATTGTTCATTCATGGCTTCACATTGTTCTTTATGGGAAAACTGCATGTTTTGAATGACTTCTTTAAGCTCCTTAATGGGATCTAGTGGAGCATCTATATTTATATCTGAACCAACTGTTTCAATAGCTAGAAGATTTTTCCTCTTCCATTTTTCCATAAAATCATCAACCAATTCATTGTGAATTTCATCCCGATCATCCCCAAATCTATCCAAAAAGGCATGCAACAAATCTTGTATGGTCTTGAATGTATTATCCTCAGAATCATGAAACCAATTATAAGCATACTCCTAGCAAAAAGTCATGACAAACAATTGTATTAAGACATCCTCATAAATAGGTGGGTCACACCATTCATCAATACATTGCGTGAAGGCCCTGATGTGAGCACTAGCATCACCGTAATTATGATAGTTAGGCAAGTTATCAATAACATCTTCAGATGTATCATGAGGATAACCAACAAATCCTAAAAATTCAATAGGTTTATAATAACCACCCATTTCTAACTAGATCATTTAAACAAAGGTCTAAAGAAAAGGACTGGGACCCAAGATTACTAAGGACCCAACAAGAAGGGAAACATGTTAACTTCATCCAGAAACTTTTTCATGTTCAAGGATGAAACAACACAAGCTGTGAGTTCCTTCTTGAAGAATACTTTTTCAAATTATTTTAGAGTGGAGTCGCCAGATGACCAGGTTTATCAAACAAACAAGAGCATGAGACAAAGCAAAAACAAAAAGAAAACAAAAGTTAGATTATTAAGTTGGAACAAGAATTGGATTTCAGTGAGTGCTTCTTCCCCAAGACTTTCAAGCGGCCCACAAGGATTGCTCCTTGAAGTATACTTGACAGATATTTTCAATGGAGTCGCCACTTGGAAAGGAATCACACAAAATCAACCAATGCAAGTTCAAAGAAATTTTTAGGGACTAAAGTTTTTTATTGTTTAGTTCTTAAAAAAAAAATTAAGTCGTTTTTACCAAGGATAAATGACTTATCCTCAGCAGCGACGCCAAAGATGTTGTCGTCCTTATACACACTTGCAAATGTGAGCTAAGTGCTGCTCACTTAGTGTGGCCTTGGAGGAACAATGCCTAGGTTCAAATCCCATGCTGTCACTTTGATTTGAACCTCTTCTGTCTAGGCTTACTCCTAGGGAAGCCAAGGGGGGTAGACCCTAGTTTCTAGATGAGATTAAACTTTAAGTTCTAGGAGTTGGTTTTAATTATTTTAAGGTTGGGGGAAAATATAGCCTATGATGCAAAGGTAGCAATGCAAGATGCAATGGTTCAATATGACAATCAAAGCTTTCCCTAGCACAGCTAAGACTAGTGCCTAGGATTGGGAAATGGGCTCAACTAAATTCAAGGGAGGTTGATTACACAATATTTACAATTAGATACAAACTAGACACAAGATTACGATAAAGAATATCTAAATGTTACAACAAAGTATACTAAACACAAGATACAATGGATACAAAGATGTTAACTAACAATTTGCTTGTATGTGCAAGAACTAAAGAGATTCTGAGACAAGATGACCATCAACACATCAATCCAAGCATGCTCACAATAGCACTTACTCCATTGGACTGCTTATCAATGGCATAAAAGATACAATTCACTCAAGACCCAGTTAAGAGAGTGCCTCCAAGTGGATGTGCAACTTCTTGAGGGATCACACTACAAAATGAACACCAATTAAATAAAAGATGTTTGAAAGAGAAAGTGCTCCAAAACCAAATATGACCACTTAGATGATTAATCCACAAAACATAAGCTAAACTTGCATGTAAATGTAAATGTGAAGAGATGCTTGCAAGTGTTAATTAGATGCCAACCATAAAAGATATACCAAAATGATGCCCAATGTTGTAGTGGATTAAGGAGTTGATTAAAGATTATTAAGTGATGAGTGACTCCTAGCTAAGTGCCAACCCAATACTCCCCCCTCTTGTCCCAAGTAATTGTTGGGTGCTCAAGAAGTATGGCAACAAGGCCTACCCTAGCTCCACAGGTCAACCCAAGGGAAAAGAGTACCTCCCGGAAAGGACGTTGCACGTCGTGAGACTGTCCCCGGCCTAGCACCTTCTGTTGCTTCCTCTAATTCTCGTTTAAATGGTAGAAGTTGGGTCAGTAGAGGTGTCCTATTAAGTCTAGTTGATTATTATGTCTATGGATTAAGAGTTTTTAGGTGATTAGGTGTGTTTAGATGAGTTTTACTTGCCCAAAAAGTGCCAAAAAGGGCCAAAACCGAAACTTAAAAGCAACAAGAAATGAAGTTCTAGATTGTTAGATTATTGCATGTGAAGCATATAGAGAACTTGAAAAGAATGTTGAAATGAAAATGATTACTTTTACACAATTTACATGCCCATAGGTGTTTTCAAACTTGAAAAGTAGATGCTTAAGAAATAACAGCTTGCAATGAAATAGATTTAGTTGCCTTAAACCATCACCATTTGCCCATGAACATTTGCAATAAGATAAAAGCTTGGAAAGTAAAACTTGCAAATGAAAGAGATTTTAGAGCATGAGTTCTAAATCTATGGCTCCATGGGATTAAGCTAGTATTTTGTTGTGTGAGATCTACTTCTAGATGATTTTAATCCATTAAGCACAACATAAAAATTAAACAACTAAACTAACCATACTATATTGGGGGTTGGCTTTGCCAACTTCTCATCCAAGGTGTAGGCAACAAGGCATGCAAAACTTGAAATGAAAAACAAAAAATACAAACCACTCACAAAGGCACAAGGTGGAGGCAAGCCTTCCTATTTTTTGCCAAAGCAGGTTGGAAATGAAAAAGCTAAATGAAGACTAAAGCAATCCTAGCCACACAACTTTGCCCTAATGACAAGTGGGGCAAAAAATTGAAAAATTGTAGAAATTTAAATTTTCACCCTAGCCTTACGATTTTTGGGGGTGGATTTGACAAACTCACACCCAAGATGTAGGCACTAATAAACTTTAAAAGAACATAAAACTAAGTACAAGAATACAAGCCTCAAGGGACTCCCGAGGGCTTGCTACAATGCTAGAATGAAAGAAGAATGGTTGGGTGATGTTTCCCGATCAAAGGAGAGGTCCTTGGTGTGTTTTGTGACTAAAAATCGGTAGCATAACCTCTTGACCTGGTAAGAACCTGCAAAAACCAACAAGCTATTGCTTGCTGGAAATGCTGCAAAACACATAGAAAAGTTAAGAAAAATCTTGTTTTTCAACAGAAATATTGATTTTTGACCTATCTAAGAGTCTTAGCAAACCAAATCTGAATTATGTATGTAACAGAAAATGAGAAAGGAAAAATTGTGAAGATTAAATGAGCTATGAGGGTAGATTCTTGCTCGAAGCTATCCCAACAAAACCCTTGAAGCAAACCTACAAATTTTGAAACAAAATGTGAAATATGAAAAGACAATGAGATTAATAGATAAACAACATAAACAAAATTTCTATCATTAGTTAATCAACACATTTAGGCCAACAACTATACTATTACCTAACCTATCCTAGCAAACAATGTTTACCCAAAAGATCTACTCAAAATCCCACAAAATGCACAAAGGAACACAATCAACTCATATGTATTGAAGCACCAAGACACAATATTGTACTCCAAGATCCTCCAAAGTCTTTCTATTAATCAAAAGAAGAGATTGCAACAACTAATTGCTCCAAACCTCTCAAGAACAAAATGGAATAAGAGCAAGATGGACAATGAGAGAGAGAGATGGGGAAAGAAAATGGTAGCATAACAATAGCTCAAGAGAAGGTGAGAAATGAGTGAGGGAAGGGTTATATTTATACTTGGGAAGGAAACTCTACCCCTCTTGGATGAGTTACAAGTGTCACACATCAAGGAAAAGTCACTTTTAGGGTTTTGGTAAGTTAGGGTTTTGGCATGGATGGATGAAGTGACAATGAGTTGGAGTGAGTTGGAAAGGCTTTGACAAGTCAAATAATGAGTTGTAGGGTCTAGGGAGGCACACCAAGGGATAGAATAAGTCTCCCATTAATTTATTTTATTTTATTTTACTTTTTGAAGATTTTCTAGAAGGGGGGCACACCTCTCTAGGGAAAGTGGTGTTTTTTATTAATGGCTAGGTGAAGGGGTGATGTGAGGGTTGGAAAAGGTTATGAATCATCTTTCTCATCATTTTAAATCTTTACTTTACTCCATTTTCTCAAAAATTACAAAAATGACATTTTTCATATGTCATGACTAGCAATTAACATTGTTGTTTTGACTAACTTGGACTCCCTATGGATAGACACCTAGAAAAAGTTGTCCAATTGAGCTAAAACATGGTCCAAGGGTGTAGGGGGTCACATTCCATTTATTTTGAGCACAAATACCCCTATAAAAATCCCAAGGACTTAGTTTTTACAATATTTACTCAAATAATTAAAATTAATTAATTAAATTACCCAACCTTAGGAAATTTTAATTAATTAAAAAAAACCTATCTAGACTCGACAAAATTCTGCGAAACTTTCTGATATGTCATACATAGTCATTTACATCATTCCTAAACACAAGATACCAAAGGATCAATCCATTAGAACTCCCTTCACTACTTTGGAGGAATTATTTTGTGGGAGTGAAAAACTCAAGGGAAATTAATAAGGCTGAAAAGCCTAATTAATAACCCGAGGATAAAAAACACTCTTTGAAAGGAACTCTCCTAATGAATAAATCCCAAGATAACCGACCTAACTATGATCCATGCAGACCTATTACATTATTAACCCACACAGGGGTGCGGAAATTTCAATTACAAAAATATGTGCTGGAGGCCAAAAATGCCTTGTAGAACCAAATAGTCTCTGAATTGGTAGCATATGATGATGCATATCTTCATGGTACATGGATTTGACCCCCTAGTTGAATAGGTAGTAAACAGAGTGAAAGCAGGTGTAATGTGTGCAAGTAAAACAAAACAATTAAATTGCACCAATAGAAACCAAATCGATTAGCATCTAAACAGAATTTAAGGAGGTCGACCAACAAATTATACTCGAGATGAACGATTTTGAGCAAGGATTAGTTCAAACTTCAAAAATATTGAGTAAAAGAAACCTATTTTCTGAAGATGAGACTTGAAGACCTAGATTGCTTGATTACAAAAAAGAAAAATGGAAGGAAAAATTAAATAATGGCTAGAAATTTCACATGAAATAATTTGCTCTTACCATTGGGCTATGGGGTCTTAAAAACCCTTGGAAATGTCCAATTCACTAAGTTTGTTGAATTCCTCTAGCATCAAATATTTCTAGAAGAACATCAAGCTAGACATAATGAACCTTACAAAACTTAAAGCGAAGTTAACTCAAAATGAAATCAACCTAAGCATCACAAAGGAAATTGTCCACTAGATCTATTGTAAATAAGCAAAACCTAGGATATTCACCTCTAATACAATGGAAACCTAATTTAAATTCAATAAAAAATAGAAATAGACTTAAAAATTGTACCAGGAAATTTTACTCGAGATGAATGATTAAGTGTAAATGCAACACCTCGTGAGTAAATGCAACCTATTTTCTGAAGATGAGACTTGAAGACCTAGATTGCTTGATTACAAAAAAGAAAAATGGAAGGAAAAATCAAATAATAGCTAGAATTTTTACAAGAAAGAATTTTCTCTTACCATTGGGCTATGGGGTCTTAAAAACCCTTGGAAATGTCTAATTCACTAAGTTTTTTGAAGTCCCCCAGCATCAAATATTGCTAGAAGAGAATCAAGCTAGAGATAATGAAGCTTACAAAACTTAAAGGGAGGTTAACTCAAAATGAAATCAACCTAAGCATCACAAAGGAAATTGTCCACTAGATCTATTGTAAAGAAGCAAAACCCTAGGGTATTCACCTCTAATACAATGGAAACCTAATTTAAATTCAATAAAGAAAAGAAATAGACTTAAACAACATACCTCCTTTGCATTATCCTTTATTGTGATGGCTCCTACCTCATCAAGCTTGCAATTCTATAACATAAGTAGCAACAAGCTTTTCCACTTTATTTCCAGCAAGTGAGAGTGAAGTAGGTGCCCATACAATGAAAACCACGAGTTAAATTGAAACCATGTGCTCATACCATATGCTAGGATAAAACCATGAGCTCAATAACATGTTCCCATGTCAAACCATGGGAGAATACCAATGAAAGTTGTAACAAATCCCTCAAAAGTGGGGCACCCTCCTCAAAGTGAGAACAATAACTAAATCTTATATGTGTGGTCCATGAAGTTAAGGAGACAAGTGCACCCTTCTCATAATGAGTAAATCACCAACTAACTCCCACATGTGAGGTCAAAGGAGACCCAAGAACAAGGGCACCCCATCAACTAAACCCACAAATCTATTAAAAAACCTCTACACATGTGAATAAACAAGGAATCTTGAGGAGCGCCCTTCTTAGAAGCTTCTAGAAGCACATGTGCTAAGTAATCTCACTTCCAAGTGGCTCATACATGCTTCATGTAATACCCCAAGACCAAGCCCCTTCTGAATTGTAATTTTTTCTTATAGGATGGTGATCCAAGTGGTTGTAAGCTGAAAGACTTATGTGTTATTAGGCTGGTGAGACAGATTCCAAGGCTAGGAGCTTGATATTTTGTTTGTATATGTAATTATGCAGATAATTAATAAAAATATAAACATTGTTGCGTGTGGACCCTCCACGAAGAAGATTTATGGGGGACTAAGCTTCACTAGGTAGGGTAAGGAAGGGGGGGCTAAGTATTGGGCCTAAGGGATAAGCTAGGGGGCTTACCTCTAGAGGAATAATATTTTAATATTATTTCCTAAAGACTAAAGTGAACATTCTATGTTTGTTATCCTAAGTTCCTGGAAAATGGGACGTGGGCTTAATGGAGCGCATGCAGCTCCAGGAAGACAAGTTTCGACATGGGCTCATGCAGCTAAAGCTGAAGCGTCAGCTCCTGTTGGGGGGTTCAGGGGGGTCATTCTGACATCATCTTTAGCCTGAGTCAGTTTCCATTTCGGTATCCTGCACGTGAACCTGATTTTGTTCTGCATTTGCATCTGCATACGAGGGCACAATGAAGGAGACCCTCACGAGAAGGTCGGCATCCTGTCATTTTTCTCGATTCGTCGTTCTTTCCTCTGCATCTAACCTCTGCCCAACCGCAGACATTCTAAAACCAGAGCGGTGAAGTCATCCTGTGTTGTTCTCTGTGAAGCCCGACACAATTGTAGTCGCCTGAGCCCTATTGAGACTTAGCGTTAGGTTGTTGCCTATTCAGGTGTCCATACCCGTTTGTTTTTCCTGTTGTCGTTAACTATTTTTTTTTTTGATGATGTTGTTGTCAACCCTACCCAGCTGTAGCTGAGTCGAAGACTAGTTATCAGACCTATGAGAAGCTCTCCCAGGTGAGAGAGTCTATTGGGAAGTGAGTTCTCCTGGAAGGGAGTCTCGTAGTAGCCACAGTACTCTGAGACTTCTGGTCCAGCCTGTTGTTGAAGCCCAAGGTAAGGGAGTTGTACTAGCCGATGGACTTGTATTAGTGAAGGTGTATCCTCCTAGGGTGGAGCAGGTGTGGGGGGAATGAGGGTCTATGTGTTGTGGGCATAACTAGCTCCTGGGATAAAAGATCCTTCCTGTTGCTTTGTGCAACTTCTTTGTTGTCCTTGCCAAGCCTAGAATTCCCTTGCCCAGTGGAGTTTAGTGCCATATCGGGGGTGACCTACTGCTGAGAGTGATGAGAAACGCGGTCTAAGGCTGGGAGGTTCATGGAAGGTCTGCACGCAGTTGGTGGATTTACTCTAGATAAAAGATAAGTATCATTATGTGTTTAATTATGTATTTTATGCATGTTGTTGCGATGTTGTATTCCTTCATGTATTCTATTGCTTGTATGAATTTCTCTTAATTCTATTTAACTCTATATCATAGCAGTAACTCTATGTTAGTTGTGTTAATTTCTTTAGAATACATTTTTTTTTTTATAAGTTGTAAATTCCGCATGGTAGCATTACCCAGTCTGTGGATGGTCGGGGATGTTACAATATGGTATCAGAGCAATGGTTTCCACGCTGAGCCTGAATGGGAGGGATAAGTGGTCATTGGACCCAAGGTTTCAAGAAGAAATTGTGTTTGGAGGACCAATTTTGAACCTCAAAACCTTCCTGAGTCCCAAGAAGTTACCTTGGCCGTGTTACGAAGCTCGGGAAGAGCAGCATTTTCGTAAAACCACGATAGAAGTGGTATTGGACCGCAGAGTAATGTGGACCTTAGGATCTGTTCGAGAGAATGATAATCCTTCACCATCGTCAGATCTAGTAAGGTGGTGAGGTCGTTAGCCGTGAATTCCTTTGGAAATCCACAGAGTAACAAAGTTTATTCTATGTCGTAGGATCTGTTCGGAAGGAAGGAAAATCCCTTACAACCGTCGGATTTGGGGAAGGTGCAGAGGATTTAACCCGAAATCCCTTCGGACTTTGCGACTTCAGTGAAGTCTGATGTCAGAAACAAGAGAAGGGTCGAAGCCCGAAGCTCCGAAGTGGATCTACACAATAGATCTGGAGAGGAGAGCTTGATCGTTGGATTAACTAAGGTCGAAAGGTCAAACGCAGCAGTGAAGGGAGAAACTCCCGAAGAGCCGAAGTGGTGAGTCATGATGTCGTCACCTGGAGGTGACATGGACACATGGGATTTGTGCCACGTGTGAGTGGGTTTAGAACCATGGATGATTGAAATGGCATTTGGAACATGACGAGTGTCACCCATCTAAATGGGCCACGTATTAGTCGCTAGTATGCCGCCATGTGGCATCCTGTGTGAGCAGGGTTAGTGGGGCCTGAGGTTACGTAACATAGTTAAAGGTTGAAGGTCCCACAATGGCATTGATCACGATACATCAATATCAACGGCCAGGAGTCATTGCAGGGACCCAAGTTGCACGGGAGATAGTTCTCCAAGTCATTCTCACAATCCAAACTCAATTTAGAAAGGCATAAGTAATGTGACGTAATGACGTCACCTAAGCTGACATGGAAGTGTTCGGGGTATGCGGATGTGAAATCTTTCGAAGACCCGAAGTACCGGAACTTAGACGCCTGAGGTTCCATAGTGAGTGTCAGTTGTAGGATGCTAGGTAGACGAGGACCATTGATCCACCCTACTGCGCGAGTCCGGTAACTTGGAACTTTGAGTGATTATTGTGTTATGATGGGAAATCTTCTGAATCCGAAGGCCGAAGGCCCAAGTAAGCACTTATTGATCTAGCTCTTGGTCACGACCCGTGGTTGAGTAGGTTGGGGACTGAGAGAAAGGGGCTAGTGCCCAAAAACTTAGCAGAGCAAAGCTCCGAAAGAAGAAATCCATGAGGATTCTTGATTGAACGAGAATCACAGAGAATGAAATCTGAATGTTTTCTTAAATCAGATTAGTTTATGAATGTTTTGGGAATTGTTAAGGAATGATGGCCTGACAAATTCTGGTTGACTGCACTTTGTGTTTTGCAGAGTTCAACAAGTGTCAGGACCGCAGTGAATTGCCACAGAGTGCAAAGAAATGGAGGAGGCACAAAATGCTTCCAGTTCAGAGAATGAAGTAAAAGGAATGGATGTCCATTTAGGAGGGGAAGAATCAAATTCCAATGGGTATGGAGGAGATATGGACAAGGAAGAGCATATGATGAAAATCATTGAACGATTGTAGAAAGATGCCCAGGTTCACCGAACTGATAACAGAAAGCTCATAAAAGCCAGGGATCAATAAGGAAAATTAAAATTAAAGTTGATGCAGAGTCTGGAAATAATCGAAAGGAAGTTGGATAAGGAGAGTGACTCAAGTAAAATAGGGAGTCGTAAGAATCTTGAGAGGAAAAGAATATCAAGAAGAATTAGCAGGCATCATCATCACTCCTTGAAACAGTCCAAAAAGGAGGCACATAGTAGCTCAAGCCCATCTCCTACCAGAAGCACAGGAGATATGGAGTGGATGAACTGAAGGGTAAAATGAACAAGATTAAACCTCCTACTTTTGACGGAGAACACTAGAAAGATGAAGATGTTGAGACATGGTTGTTGGGCATGAGAAAATATTTCCAACTGCAGAACTATTCTTCTCATGCAGAGGGAATAATTGCCATTTACCAACTTAAAGGAAAGGGCTCTGTATGGTGGGAGTAGCTTGTGCAAGTACAACATGTCAGAGAGAAGAATGTCACTTGGAGGGAGTTCAAGAGACATTTTGAAAATGAGTACTTAACTAAGAGATACTACGACAGAAAGATGAAAGAGTTCTTTGAACTCAAGTTGGGCAGCATGACCATTGATGAATATGAATGACAGTTTTTGGAATTGTTGAAGTATGTTCCTTTCATCAAGGACGATACTGTAAAAATTCAAAGGTATCTGAGTGGATTTCCATCTTCCATCAGTGACAAGATCCAGTATGATTACCCAAATACTATGGAAGAAACTTTAAGGAGAGAAAAATGCTTATATGATCAGCAAAAAGAAAAGCCTACATTCCAAAAATCTTGGGAAGACAAGAAGAAGTTTAAGAGGGAGCAGAGGAAAAAGGGAAACAAGCCACCATTTTTCAGGAATAGTCCTCAAGGGCAGCCGTCTTTTAGAGAGCCCAGGAAGGCTGAGGTGGGTGGACAAATGCCAAGACAGCCACCTATGGAATGTTGGGGCTGTAAAGGAAATCATAGGTACAGAGATTACCCCCACAAAAATGACAAAGTGGGAGTCGTCCACAATGTTCAGCAGGCAGAAATAGTAGAGGACATGGGTAGTAGAGTACCAAGGATCTACGCAGCCTTGGACAACAAGCAAGAAAAATATCAGTCGCACATGATTGAAGTGGAAGGTATGATCAACAACCATGCCTTTACTATTTTAATTGATTCAAGGGCTATCCGTAGTTATATAGATCCTAGAGTGGTGTAAAGTTTGCAATTGTCGAGAAGAAAACATGAAAAGTATTGGTTAGTGCAGCTGGCTACAGGAACCAAGAGGAAAGTCATTGAGTTAGTTAAGTCATGTATAGTGGACATGAATGGACTGAGCACAAAGGCTGAATTGAACATTCTGCCTTTAGGTTCTTATGAATGTCTAATTGGGATGGATTGGTTGGACGAGAACCATGCCATATTGGACTATCGTAATAAGGCATTCACTTGCCTAGATGAGGAAAGGAATCGGAGAATAGTCCAAGGAATTCCTAGAGTTGTTGCTATCAGAGAAATCTCAGCAATGCAGCTGAAGAAGTGCTACAGAAAAGGTTGTCAATTATTTGTAGCCCATGTGGAGGAAACACCTAAGGATAAGGTGTCAAGTATTGGATATCATGCGGTACTGAAGGAGTTTGAAGAGGTATTCCAGGAGGTACCTGGATTACCCCCGAAGAGAGATATTGATTTCTCTATAAAATTGATGTCTGAAGCAACTCCAGTGTCAAAATCTCCTTACAGAATGAGTATGCCAAAGCTGAAAGAACTCAAATTGCATCTTGAAGAACTTTTGAAGAAGGGGTATATATGCCCAAGTGTGTCACCTTGGGCTGCCCCAGTCCTGTTCATGAAGAAGAAGGACGGGACGTTGAGATTGTGTATCGATTTCAGACAGTTGAACAAAGTAACTGTAAAGAACAAATATCCTCTGTCGAGGATTGATGACCTCTTCGATCAGTTGAAGGATGCGAAGATATTTTCAAAGATAGATCTAAGGTCAGGATATCACCAGGTAAGAATAAAGGATGAAGACATCAGCAAGACCTCCTTTAGAACAAGATATGGTCATTACGAGTTCATAGTGGTTTCGTTTGGGCCGTCGAATGCACCCGTTGTTTTTATGTGCCTAATGAATGGTGTATTCAGGGACTATCTAGACAAGTTTGTCATATTCTTGGATGATATCCTAGTGTATTCCAAGTCGGAGGAAGAGCATGAACAACATCTAAGGATGGTGTTGCAGGTGCTAAGAGAGCACCAATTGTATGCCAAGTTGAGCAAGTGCTCGTTTTATCAGGAGCAGATCCTTTACTTGGGGCATATTATTTCGAAGCAAGGGATGGATGTAGATCCTGAGATGACTGAGGCCATCAGAGAATGGTCAGCGCCAAAGAATGTGATAGAAGTCAGATCCTTTATGGTTCTAGCTAGTTATTACAGAAGGTTTATCACAGGTTTCTCAAGAATAGCTCACCCTATCACTTCCTTGCAAAGGAAGGAGAAGAAATTTCAGTGGACAGAGGATTATGAGAAAAGCTTCCAGCAATTGAAGCAGTTGTTAACCAGTGCTCCAATCATGAGGATTGCAGATCCGAATGAAGACTTTGTAGTGTGTATAGATGCATGCAAAGAAGGACTGGGAGGAGTCCTCAGTCATAATGGATTCGTAATTTGTTATGAATCCATAAAGTTGAAAGAGCACTAAAGGAACTATGCAACTCATGATTTGGAGTTGGCATCCATAGTACACGCTCTAAATAAATGGAGACATTACCTCATGGGAAGGAGGTTCGAACTGAGAAAAGACCTTAACGGTCCGAAATATTTGTTTGATCAACCAACCTTGAATGCTAGACAGAGTAGGTGGCTGGAGTTTCTCTGTGAGTATGATTTTGATATCAAGCATATCAAAGGGAAGGAGAATAAAGTGGTTGATGCACTCAGCAGGAGAGTACATGAATTACATGCTACAACCATTAGCATGTACTGAACTGATATTAAAAGCAGAATTTTGGAGGTTGCAAATACATATTTGCAGTACAGGGATTTGGTAGCAAAGCTACAGCAAGGTAAGATGCCACAGAAAGTGGAGATTTATAAATTGGAAACTAATGGAATACTTATGTACAAGAACATAATTTATGTACCTAATGTCCAGAACTTGAAAATTATGATTTTGCATGAGATGCATAATGTGCCTTATGCAAGGCACCCTGGATATCAGAAAATTGTGGCAGCGGTCAAGAGCCATTATTTTTGGCCAAGTATGAATAAAGAGATTGCAAAATACATCACCAGATGTATGGAGTGTCAGAAGTTTAAAGCTGAGCACAGGCACCCAACAGGGTTACTACAACGCTTACCCATTCCTGAGTGGAAGTGGGAGGTAGTGACAATGGATTTCATCACAGGATTGCCCAGAACCGGCAAGCAACATGATTCAATCATGGTGGTGGTGGAAAAGATTATAAAATCTTCCCATTTTATTCCATTAAAGACTACTCACAAGGCAACTAACGTTGCTGATATTTTTATGAGGGAAATAACACGATTGCACGGTATTCCCAAGACAATTATGTTTTATGGGGACCCGAAATTTACCTCAAAGTTCTGGAAAGGGTTGTTCAAAGGATTTGGAACGAATCTGAACTTCAGCACTACTTATCATCCTGAATCTGATGGGCAGATAGAGAGGGTGAACCAAGTGATAGAAGACATCATAAGGATGCATGTGATGGAAAAACCGTCTAAATGGGAAGACTACCTACGCTTGGTAGAATTTGCCTACAATAATGGGTATCAAGCATCACTGAAGATGAGCCTGTTTGAAGCACTATATGGAAGAATGTGCAACACTCCAGTAAGTTGGGATAATCCAACTGATAGAGCAGTAGTTGGGCCAGAGTTGCTCAAGGAAATGGAAGAACAAATGCTGAAGATTAAGCAGAATTTGAAAGTTGCCCAAGATAGGCAGAAGCGTTATGCTGATAAGAATAGAATTCATAGGGAGTTCAAAGTCAGTGATCATGTTTTTCTGAAAGTAAAAGCTAACAGAAGTTCCCTTAAGCTGGGAAACTGTTCCAAGTTAGCAGCCAGATTTTGTGGGCCATTTGAAATCCTAGAAAGGATTGGACCAGTTGCATATATGATTGCATTGCCTACATCCATGACTGTACATAATGTGTTTCATATTTCATTGCTTAAGAAATATATACCTGATGTTAATCATGTAATCAATTGGAATGTGATCCAGGTGGAACATGAAGGTGTATTGCATGTGCATCTGGTGTGTATACTGGACCAGAAAAGCAAGCAGCTCTGAAATCAATCCATAGGAATTGTAAAAGTCCAGTGGATCTGGTACGGTCCTGATGACGTAACATGGGAGCATGAAGATGCTATGTGGGCAGAGTACCAGCATCTTTTTGAATATTTTGGAAACCTTGTTGTTGTTTTGTAAATAAGTTGCACTGAGGACAGTGCAAAAATAAGGGGAGGGGATTGTAATACCCCAAGAATGATCCCCTTCTAGATTGTAATTGTTTCTTATAGGCTGGTGAGCCAAGTGGTTGTAAGATGAAATATTTATGTGTTATTAGGCTGGTGAGCCAGATGCCAAGGCCAAGAGCCTGATATTTTGTTTGTATATGTAATTATGCAGATAATTAATAAAAATATAAACATTGTTGCGTGTGGACCCTCCACGAAGAAGAGTTATGGGGGACTAAGCTTCACTAGGTAGGGTAAGGAAGGGGGGGATAAGTATTGGGCCTAGGGGATAAGCTAGGGGGCTTACCTCTAGAGGAATAATATTTTAATATTATTTCTTGAAGACTAAAGTGAACATTATATGTTTGTTATCCTAAGTTCCTAGAAAAGGGGACATGGGCTTAATAGAGCGCATTCAGCGCCAAGAAGACAAGTGTCGACCTGGGCTCATGCAGCTAAAGATGAAGCGTCATATTGTGTTGGGGGGTTTGGGAGAGGTCATTATACCATCATCTTTCGCCTGAGTTGGGCTGCCATTTTGGTATCTTGCACGTGAACCGAATTTTGTTCTGCGTTTGCATCTACATTCGAGGGCACAGTGAAGGAGACCCTCGTGGGAAGGTTGTCGTCTTGTCATTTTTCTCGATTCGTCCTTCTTGCCTCTGTGTCTAACCTCTGCCTACCCGCATGCATTCTGAAACCAGAGAAGGGAAGTCATACTATGTTGTTCCTTGTGAAGCCTGACGCAATTGCAGTCGCTTGAGCCATGTTGAGACTTAGCGTTAGGCTTTTTTATTTTCAAGTGTCCATACCCATTTTTTTCCTATTGTCGTTAATTGTTGATGTTGATGTTGTTGTTGTTGTCAACCATACCCGACTGTAGCTGAGTCGAAGACTGGTTATCAGACCTGTGAGCAGGTCTCCCAGGTGAGAGAGTCTGTTGGGAAGTGAGTCATCCTAGAAGGGAGTCCCGTAGTAGCCAGGGATGATTTTAAGGATGGACATTTATTTTAAAATGTAGAAACCTTGGTGAATATTACTAATCCTTCATATGCTAACTATAAATGTTTGGCTATATTTTTGTAAAAATATTCAAATTTCTAAGGATTTTATATAGTTTTTATAAAATTTTGGCGATTTTTAAAGTAAAATAATTTTATCCTATAGAATTTGGGCGAATAATTTTTAAAATAGCGAATCTCTTTTTTGGAAAAACCATGGAAAATTAGCACATGAGCGAAATTTAGCCCCTAAAATCATCCCTGGTAGTAGCCACAGTACTCTGAGACTTCTGGTCCAACCTATTGTTGAAGCCCAATGTAAGGGAAGTGTACTGGCTGATGGAATTGTATTAGTGAAGGTGTATCCTCCTAGGGTGGAGCAGGTGTGTGGGGAATGAGGGTCTGTGTGTTGTGGGCGTAAGTGGCTCCTGGGATAAAAGATCCTTCATTTTTCTTTGCGATACTTACTTGTTGTCCTTGCCAAGCCTAGAATTCCCTTGCCCGGTGGAGTTTAGTCCCAGCTCGGGGGTGACCTATTGTTGAGAGTGATGAGCAGTGCGGTCTAAGGCTGGGAGGTTCATGGAAGGTCTGTACACAGTTAGTGGATTTACTCCAAATAAAAGATAAGTATCATTATGTGTTTAATTATGTATTTTATGCATGTTGTTGCGATGTTGTATTCCTTCATGTATTTCGTTGATGTATGAATTGCTCTTACTTCTATTTAACTCTATATCATAGCAGTAACTCTATGTTAGTTGTCTTAATTTCATTAGAATACATTATTTTTTTTATAAGTTGTAAATTCCGCATGGTAGCATTACCCGGTCTGTGGATGGTCGGGGATGTTACACTTCATATGATGAAAAGCATGCACTATGCTGATGTGGACACATATGTGATGATGCAACATCCTCGTTATCATCCACTTTGTTGTCATGGATCCCATTGCAATGACATGGATCCCAAGAAAAATGACATGGATTCCAATGTGAGTAGATGTGACCAAATATAGGTACACAGATCCCAATGCAAGTAAATGGATCTCGAGGTATAGTGCACATATCCTAATGTAGGCTACCCACCTATAATGATGAGTCAAGCTTCAACACAAGTTTAGGCAAAGAACATAAAATAATTATGTCTAACAACTTTATAACATTAGTGAACTTTATAAACTTTCCTAAGTTTACCATGGAGGGACAACCTTACCCTCATTACGTGTGTCGATTCCTAGGACATAAAGTATTTCCTAGGTGACTTGGTTAGAGATAGGTAAAATGATGAATAACATATGGAAAGGGAATGGGAAATTTATGTATTGACCCTCAAAGTCATATTTAATGATGTCTAATGTCTATAAACTGGTCCAACTAGCTTTTTAAAACTAGGGATATTTATTTTATACATTGCAAACCTTTAAGAGGGAGCCTTGCTTAGAGTTATCACTTAGGCACCTTTTTATTACCACCTTTTTATTTATTTTTTAAACTTTCTCAGTCCTTTTCTTTAGATATTCCTTTTTGGCATAGGACTTTAGGGGGTGAGCCCTTTTGATGAAGTGGCATAGCTTTACTCTTATTATTTTTCTTTATTTTTATCATTTTTTCTCTTTCCTCTAGCCATTTTTGGCTTTATTTGACTTAGGATGCATTTTTATTCAATTTCTTCATTAGACCTTGCTGGATGACACGTGAAAAGTCAAACATAAGCAGGGAATATATCATTTTTATGAACATGATGGAAATGGAAGAGAAGAGATGGAAAGTGTTAGATATGGGTAGTGTCACGTCCCCATAGTGTGCCAAATTTAATGGAGTCACATGACTCACCTCACCTCACAAGACACTCATAAATAGATTTTTCCCACCAAGAATCTTTGTCGCAACCATCTCCTCAACTTCCTGTGATGCACCTCAAACGTGCCTTCAACCACAAACTTGTTGTCTTATCGTTTTAAAAGATTTCAAATATTTTGGTTCTGCCTCATGCATGCCTCCAACAGATCTGCATTTCTAGACTTACCCAAAACCAACCCAAGAGTAGCTCACCCAACTTTGTCTCGTTGAATCCTCTTCAAGTCAACATAAGTCCTCGTGTTCTGACTCTTCCGTTGTTGGTGTGAGTTGAGTCTCATCCTCAACCAATAAGGCCAACTTTCCTTGCATTGGACAGTTCTTCATAAAATGATTTCGCAAATAGAGGTAACACTCAATCAACCTACCTTTCCTCAAAAGTGGTATGGGTTGATTCTTTGTTGTTGTGCTACCTTCATGTAGGATGATCTCCTCCCTGAGTGCTCCCAATGAAGCCAACGAAAAAGTCTCAGTCCTCCTCATCAAGGCCTTCAATTTGTTGATCTCGAACTTTATCTTTGCATCATATTAGTCCATCCTCTCTAAAGCCTCTTGGAGTTTCTCAAATCATAGAGTTACATTGTCTCTCTTGACCTTCCAAGCTTCGTCACTTGCACCGTCCATTTCATTGTTTGACCCTCGTCACTTGGTCTTTTCAAGATTTTTTTGCAACTCCTTTGCACGGTTCCAAGTCTGTAATGAGTCATGTGATCATCTACACACCCAAGTTCTTCGTTCACCCTCACGAACTAGGCTCAAACCACCGTGACGAAACAACCCACCTCATTGAACCGTTCACCAAGGTTTATGCCCAATTACCTCTGCATTCGAGTTTGTGACAAGATCTGCAATAGTCTTGTGTTTGTCTGCCTTTCCCAAGTGCTCGGTTCACCCACAAAACTTTTCTCTTGGCTTGTTTAAGGGGTGCACCTAAGTCTGTTCCCAAGTCACGACTTCGTTCACAAATCTTCCTTTCACTTCAGCCAAAAACCACCAAGTTTTTGCTCAGGTTTCTTTTGCGATGGGTCAGTCCGTCAGACCCTCCCCAAGCCTATGCCCAGACTTTCTTTCCAAACAAGTGCGCCCCTCCTCTACCACTACTTTGACTGCAGTAATGGTCAAGAGAACCGAATTTTTTCTGAAGTTTTCTCTGATACCACCTATCATCGAGATAGTGGTAAAGAGCTCACTAACCCTTCTTCAAAATCTATTATGAATCGAATCTGATACCATTTTTCATGGGGCTAGACTCATCGCCCATGAGAATCCCATACCACCCAATGAGTCTAGTCACTGAGCAACACTGGCATGACACATGTTGAGTTTTGAGGGGATGTTTTGGTGTATTTGCATTTTATCTTTATGTTGGAGGCTATTTTGGGGGTCAAACTAGACGTATCCACCTTGTGTCATGGATTTATTACATTTTAGGGGCTTTAGGGAGGCAAAGTGTTAGGTTTTACTCACATATAAAGGCTAGCGCTCCCTCCCTTGTAAATCATAAACTCACACTTGTGGAGAATCACTTCTCTTGTATTCTATACTTCTTTTTCATCATGGAGTACTTATGTGCACCTCCTGGAGAGCAATCTTGTCGATGTTTCTTCATATTTTTATGGATGATTCATGTTCTAGGGTTTCCTCACGTGACTTGCCTCACCTCACCAAGACACTCATAAACAGATTCGTCCCACCAGGACTCTTTGTCGCAACTATCTCCTCAACTTCCCGCGATGCACCTCAAACGTGCCTTCAACCACAGACTTGTTGTCTCTTCATTTTAAAAGATTTCAAATATTTTGGTTCTGTCTCACACATGACTCAAACAGATCTGCATTTCCAGACTTACCCAAAACCAACCCAAGAGTAGCTTGCCCAACTTTGTCTTGTTGAATCCTCTTCAAGGAAACATAATTCCTCGGGTTCTAACTCTTCCGCTGTTGGTGTGAGTTGAGTCTCCTCCTCAACCAATAGAGCCAACTTTCCTTTCATTGGATAGTTCTTCATAAAATGATTTTTCAAATAGAGGTAACACTCAATCAACCTAGCTTTCCTCAAAAGTGGTTTGGGTTAATTATTTGTTGTTGTGCTACCTTCATGTAGGATGCTCTCCTCCCCGAGTGCTCCCAATGAAGCTGATGACAAAGTCTCAGTCCTCCTCGTCAAGGCCTTCGATTTTTTGATATTAAACTTTATCTGTGAGTCATATTAGTCCATCCTCTCTAAAGCCTCTTGGAGTTTCTCGAATCGTAGAGTTACATTGTCTCTCTTGACCTTCCAAGCTTCTTCACTTGCACCGTCCATTTCGTTGCTTGACCCTCGTGACTTGGTATTTTCAAAAGTTTTTTGCAACTCCTCTGCACTATTCCAAGTCTATAATGATTCATACGATCATATGCACACCCAAGTGATTCATTCACCCTCACAAACTGGGCTCAAACCACCTGTGACAAAACAACCCACCTTGTTGAACCGTTCACCAAGGTTTCTTCCCAATTACCTTTGTGTTCAACTCTGCGTTTGGGTCTGCAACAAGCTCTACAATAGTATTATGTTTGTCTACCTTTCCCAAGTGCTCAGTTCACCCATGAAACTTTTCTCTTGGCCTGCTCAAGGGGTGCACCTAGGTATGTTCCCAAGTCACGACTTCATTCGCAAATCTTCCTTTCACTTTAGCCACAAACCACTAAGTCTATGCTGCGTTTGGGTCTGCAACAAGCTCTACAATAGTATTGTGTTTGTCTACCTTTCCCAAGTGCTCAGTTCACCCATGAAACTCTTCTCTTGGCCTGCTCAAGGGGTGCACCTAGGTATGTTCCCAAGTCACGGCTTCATTCGCAAATCTTCCTTTCACTTTAGCCACAAACCACTAAGTCTATGCTCAGGTTTCTTTTGCAATGGGTCAGTCCGTCGGACCCTCCCCAAGCCTACACCTAGACTTTCTTTCCAAACAAGTGCGCCCCTCCCCTACCACTACTCTAATTGCAATAGTGGTGAAGAGCAGCGAATTGTTTCTCAAGTTTGCTTAGATACTACCTATCATCGAGATAGTGGTAAAGATATCACTAACCCTTCTTCAAAATCTGCTATGAATCGAATCTGATACCATTTGTCATGGGGCTAGACTCATCGCCCGTGAGCATCCCATACCACCCAAGGAGTCTAGTCACCGAGCAACACTGGCATGACCTTGCGTGTTGGGCTTAGCCAACAACCCACTTGTACCATCCAGAATACGACTCATTGGCATGTCATGACGAAACCAAGATAGGCATATTTATATGTGTGAAAGTTTGAATGCCCATTTCACCATAGGAAATGTTGCACCATCGACACATACACGTGCCTTCCCTCGAGACAAGCATAGTCGGATAACTCATTTATTAACATGCAATTGTGGTATCATCCATCTAGGATAACTCATGATAGTCACTAAAGATCATGCCCCTTCTCGTAAGGCATCTGCATACCTTCAATGCACATAACACCAACATCGCATTGTCATGGGTGATACACAATCTACCACATTTCCAAGTTGTACCATCCTTCGTCGAGAATCTTAGCATGGCATCTCGCTAGTTGGTCGCCCGTCCTACTTGACAAGGCATCCTCCTTGGTCCTCCTAGCCTACATGTCGGTATACCATCCTGACCATCTCGTGGACATCACCCACAAGCCTTGTTGATTTGTGTACCTTGGGAGGTGTTCCCCATGTGTTATCCCTTCTTAGCACATGTGGGAGAGACATTTGCCTTTGTCCTATGTAATTTATGTTCTATTTTGTACTTGACTTTGGTTNCATAACACCAACATCGCATTGTCATGGGTGATACACAATCTACCACATTTCCAAGTTGTACCATCCTTCGTCGAGAATCTTAGCATGGCATCTCGCTAGTTGGTCGCCCGTCCTACTTGACAAGGCATCCTCCTTGGTCCTCCCAGCCTACATGTCGGTATACCATCCTGACCATCTCGTGGACATCACCCACAAGCCGACCACCAAGACTACCAAAACTAGGGACTCGTTGTGCAACTTTCCAAGTATTCCTAGCGCACCCTCTCTCGGACTCATCGTGCATCTTGCCAAGTATGCGCGACACGCTCTCCATTGTACCAAACCTAGTGCACACTTATCCAACTCATCAATCAGTCACATATTCACGCCCATCGTGATAGCGCGTGCCCTGCTTGAGCAATGGAGGTCTTACATTCTCCCCCACTTGAAATTTTTTATGTCCTCGTCAATGCGGGCCTATTAGCTCATCCGATGAAAGAGGTATTGGTGGTGGTGAAGAGAGACTTCCGCAAGTCCATTCGAACGTTGCTCTGATACCATTTGTCACGGGGCTAGACTCATCGCCCTTGAGCATCCCATACCCACCCAAGGAGTCTAGTCACTTTACGATCATACACCTCTTAAGGGCATGCATCACCACAACATTTCTCACTTAGCTACTTGGAAACTTCGAGGATACTTTTTCCAGACTGTGCCTCTCCACATAGAGCATACCCATACTCTGTTCCAGGATACCGGTGAGTCACACTCCTACTCTAGTGAAACGGTTGTACACTTAGATAATCGTTAATAGACTTAACACTTAGTCATATTTAAGCATACATCCATGAACATGAAAAGCCAAGAGAACAACAACAAAACAAACAAGAGAAAAATAGATATAGTCCAGGTGACACGAACTGTGCCTAACACTCGGCTAAGTTTTTTTTATTGTGAAACGGTTACAATATGAGCACTACTGGCTTCGTTTACAACTTTGGAAAATTCAAATGACTCGCCTCACCTCACCAAGACACTCATAAACATATTCATCACATAAAGACTCTTTGTCGCAACTGTCTTCGCAACCTCCTACAATGCACCTCAAACGTGCATGTTATCCCCATTTTGTGGGATAACTAAGGAGATGATGTCTCGAGGCCCTCAGGTTGTAGATATGGAGTGTCGAGAGACCACATGAACAACAATGTCCACTTGCACATATGGAAGCCCGCTCTATCACCACCAGTTTAGATCCTTTTTCATTGCATCCACCACACCAGCTAGCTTCTGGATGACACATGGGTCTTGCTCCATGCGGTACTAGTCAGGTATTGTGGCAAGTAATTACCCTAATATTTGAGGCATTTAAACATATTGCATTTAAGTTGATTTTGATTATAGAATGATTGCTTGGACATTATTCTTTTGAACCTATTTCACCTTGATGAGTGTCATCGATTTCCTAGTAAGTGGCCAACTTTTGGGGAAGGGTGCAACTAGAGGTCCCTTGAGGGGTCATCATACCATTCCCGACCATAATCACTTTCCTCTCATCGCATTCCTATCACATTACCCTCTTCTAGGCCCTTTGACTTTAGTGACCCAAGAAGGGCATGTACCTCATTTCATGGGAAGAAGGGGCTGAAGGCCCAGGGGGATGGTTTCTGGCAAAATATAAGAGCCTAAAATATAAACCTTCTAGATGCTCGCCCAGTCATGTCTTGAGAACGATGAATTGCTTCTCTTTAAATAATTGAAGACCTGCACAATATCAAGCACATAGTAAATATCCCGCTTGAATATAAGACTAACTCAAGTGTGTTACAACACTTTACATGGTTACCCCTATGGCACTTTGTGGACCTCTTTGTTCAAGTGACACTGTGTTACTCCCCCAAAACATAATCGATTCACCATTGGGAGTGCACACGCGTTTGGATCATTGATTAATTAATAAAGGGCAATAAATGGTCTTGGAAAAAGGTTGCATTGAGGAAGGTGCAGCACACCCCCTACAAAGGCACCCATAAATGAGATAATATGAGCCCTTGTATGTCATGAAACTCATTGACCTATGAAATCTAAGCCCCTATCCACCTCATCATCCACTACATGGCCTTGAAGGGGCATCCTTGGGAACATCTCCTACTTGAGGGTTTTGGTCTACCCAATAAGACTTTTATGACACCCCTCCCATACCTAAACTTTGTCAATTGTATAGGGTCTTGGAGCATTTGTTTAATTTGATGAGGTAGTTTTTATGCACATGTTTAGGTGCCTTGTTTATTAGATGTGGTTTTCACTTGCCATGATATTTTGACTTGATATCCTTGGAGGGTGTGCCTATTTGTTTTGCAGGACCTTATTTGGTAGACAATTTTGGAGGAACAAGCCTAGCTTGGGATTCCATGGGGCTTGAATCCCACGGGGTTGATGTCAAGGGCCCACATGCCGGATCATGATGACTTGCCTTTGGAGGCATAAAAGATACCTTGGAAGCCATGACCTATCCCTCACATGCCAAACGACTTGCCTAGGAGGGGAAAAACATCACGTCTTGAGGCTTGACGTCACCTAGGGCTAGGGTTTGTGGTGATGGAGGTATTGCTCATTGACACATGGAACTTTTTGAAGGAAGGAAGCTTTGAATCATGAATAAGGGGCTTGGATGAATGAAAAGTGGCCTTTGGATGCCTAGCCATGCTTCCCCAACTCCAATGACTTGCTCCAAGTGCCAAAATGTCTCCCTAAAGGGGTGACATTATCTTATTTTAGGGTTTCTAAAAAGTGAAAATTAAATATAATTATTTGTGTAAAGGGGTAAGATAAGGGGTTTTGACCCCTTATCTTATGTTTTACCCTAATTAAGTGGACAAACTATGTTTTAGACATTTTTGTCTAAATAGGGATCATGTGAATCTCATTTGATAACACAACTCTCCCATTGTGAGAAGTATTTGGCTGATGTTTTCGCCCTCCTTGGGAAACTTTCTCTCTCTTGTGATTTTTATATTGTTTTCTTTATGCTATTGGTGGATGAAGTAGTGCGCTACCCTTCTTGGATTTTTTCTTCGGCATTTGTGGTGGATTTATCTTGGTAAGAGGAGGTTTATCTTGTCATTTCTTGAGCTAGGTAAGGATTTATCTTGTTGATGCTTCATTGCTTAGTCACAAGTTTGATTTGCTATATTTCTTGGGGAGTATAAGGATTTACAGCCCCACCATTATCTATCATTTTTCATTAAAGTTATTTGTTGCACAAGGTTTTACTAGGAGAAGTAAAAGGGTTTACACCCTCTTAGTATCTCCTAGATTAGCACTTGCTTGCCTTGGGGAGTAAGAAGGTTTACACCCCCAAGGAGATAGCATTGTTTATCTCTTCATTTACTTGATTCCATAACCCAATATCTAAAGGCACTAGTATAATTGCACTGGAGAAATAAAATATTGCATTGGTTAATGTGAAATTTTATGATTTGAAGGTTGTTTAAGTTGGAATCAATTATTTTCTCTATAAGCTTGATTGAGTCACTAGGGCGTCATCTTTGCCTAAGTACTTCTTGTTGTTTTTATAAAACTTCATCTACAACCATTAGGGATGAAGAAACCCTAACCCTTATTCATTTATAACTTGTTTTTCAACTATCAGAATTTGCCAAAAGTTTGCCACACTTGTCTACTTGGTCTAGCGCAACTTTTGGATGGATTCTTTGTAAGTTTTGGTGGTTGGATCTACTGTTGTAACAACTAGTTTTCTACATCCATAAGGCTGCAAAATATCTCTGCAAACACCTTTTGTTACAACCTTGTTTCATTGCTAAAGTATTGTGCTTTCATTCTTGAGTATCACTAGTGTTTATCTAACTCATATCTTTCATCATTGGTTGGACTTTTAGAAATTATTTAACAACTTTAGTATTTATTTTATTGCTGGTATACATTGTTGTTTACTACTACAATTAGGGACAACAAGCTTAACATGTTTTTCCACCTGACATTATACATATATGTTTGGCTTGTTCTTGTGTCTTGGGCAGGTACAACATTCTTTGCAGTTGTTCTTATCTCTTGGCAACCATTGGCTACCACTTCACCACTTTCCCAAGCCTTTGCACATCTTCTACCTTGACCTATAGGGATACCTTCCTTCATTACATCACTTTTCATCTATTTCCCCTCAGGGTCATCGGGATTCCCCCATTGAGTTGATTTTATCATCTCTAAAGTGACGACAATACCTGCCTAAGGTGAAAATGGGTAGGTGTTCTCAAAGTTGTCACCATTTGGTGGTTGGGTCGGGCTTTTCCCAACCTACAATTTGTGTGATAACATTTTGGTGTCGTTTTCAGGGAGGATTTTGAATCCTCTTCCGAACCCTAACGACACTTTGGCAATATATCCCAAAGCCTTTTCTCTAGCTTGCCTGGTGACTCCACCTAAGGGACATTCCCTTTTTCTATGAGCTCTTCTTGAAGCTCATTTGGTGACTCCACTTTCCCAAAACCCTTCCTCCTCTAAGATTTTTCCCCCGGGGAGGTTCAAACCTTCTAAGGTCTATCGAAGAAGGCCTCCCCTCAAGTCTCTCGTTGTCAAAATCCTTTTCCACGGTACCCTTCCCCTTGCTCCAATGACTCACTCTTGGGAAAAGGACCTCCACAAACCCCTTAACATGGCCACCATCCATGGATACCCCAACGCAATGTCAAAAGAGTCAAACAAGTGGTTTCCAAAGTTTCCAGGAAACAATGTAGTGATTGTTGACGATCATCTCTACACCATAGGTCAGGACATGGATAATGTAGAAGTTGAGCATGAGGATGTAGCCATGAGGTTAATGGCTTCATCATTGACTGAAGAATCTCTAATATGGTTCAGAGGCCCTTCCAGATAATCACCTCACTTCCTATGAATATTTTGCCAAGTTATTTAAGAGCAGGTAGACAACGAAGAAAGACAGTGGGATGTTTGTAACTCAATTCAATCAGATAAAGAAAAAGGAGAACGCGACAGTGAGTGAATTCAATACCAGATTTGATAGGTTATACAACCAAATTCCAACAGATTTGCATCCTACAAATAAAGTGGTACCTTAAGCTTCTTACTTGAAGCATTAATTACGCATCCAATTTCATAATCTCATATGAGAAAGTAAATCATACTTTGACCATTCAAACAAATGACGAAAGTAAAATTTACTTACTTGCACCAAGAATAATAATGCAAAACAACACTAGATTTCCATAATACTTTATAAAATTGATCCAAGTTGAAAAGAAAAGCCTCCAAGACAAGTGTGCCTTCCTTATTTCAGCTAAAATACCCCTTAAAAGGGAGCAAATTTCAGTTGCACACTCTCCCAAGTGAGAGTTATGATGAAAAATGAATGTACTTTTGTTTATTTATACCAAATTATGACCTTTAATTGACTTTTAGGTCAAAAACAGGGCTGACCTGGCCAATTTGTTACAAAAATTAAATTCTGACAAAATTAAATAAATTTGCATCTAAAATCTCCTCCAAGGGTGACGTAATGCCCCTCTAATGTGACATTGAGCCCCATATGTGGAACGTTGAGCAAGAAAAGTGAAATGCTTGGCCTCCAAAGGCCTAAGATGATGTCCACACATTCCACAAGCCTCATAAATGCCTCTAAAATGTCAAAACCCTAGACCTGGATGACGTCTAGGGTTGTCATGGTGATGTCTAGGGCTTCCAAGGGCTCACGTTAAGGTGGGAGGAGTATGAAACCTCGGGCCTAGGTATGACAAAGTGCTTCCAAAGGAAACGCCCTTATTCTTCCTGGTGCAAATCAATAATCTTTGTCATACCCCCTGGTCTGGGGTCTCAACATCCATCGGTGGGCTTTGAGCCCTCATGATGGTCCGAGCTAGTCATCCCCTCATGCATATTTGTTCACCGGAAAAAATTCTACAGAGACAACAAGTACACTCTCTAGGGGTCCATAAGTCACAAGGATCATAGTATGTAAATCATATCTAATAATTAAATCACCCAAATATGTGCATGAAACCCCCCTAACCCCCAACACATGCTCAAAGAGGTTATGCAATTTGGCAAATTTAGGTTTGGAGAGGGTCTCAAGGTATCCTATTGGGTTAATCCCCCTTAAGTATAGGGTGTTTTCCAGGTGGAGCCTAATCCAAGTCACAATAGTATATGAAGTGGCATGGGGTAGACCTTTGGGCATGGGGTGCATGTGATAATAGGAAATGTAGAGTCTTACCTTTACACGTTGTCATGAATGCAATTATTTCCTAGCCCATTCATTGCCATTTATTCTTAGCTTTCTTTTGGATTTTTCTCTTGTGCTACAATGGAATAGTCGAGGGCCACTGTCCTGGCTTGGTGACCAGAGGTGACAGTGTCATCCACAAAACATTTCACGTAAATGAGAAGGTTGGCTCATGATGAGACCCCCTTTTTCTTGGCTATGCAACCAAGAGCCACTACCCTAGATTGGTGACCAAATAGGTGGTAATGTCATACCGCTACATGCTTATGGTCATGATAGGTTGACTCGTGATGAGACATCCTATCCATCCACTAATACCTTGAGTGTTCATGTTATTTTCTGGGTCCCCTTTTCTTACTAAGAAGATTTTCACTACTTTCTCGAGGATCCATGGGCGAAGCTTCTTGAAGGTTTTAAATTTGGCTTTTAACTCTTTCCATCTACTTTTACCCTCTGAGCCTTTATCCCCTTCTTCCCATGAGGTAAGGTACAACCCTTGCTAGTGTAGCTTATCCCAATGCCCAATAGATAGGGAAGTGGAAGGGATGAGGATGGAAAGTGGTAAGTATGGAGGGAACGAATGATAAATCTTCAAGTACCTAACTAGTAACAACCCATCCTGAAGGGAAACCAACTTACTAGGGCTCCATGTCACCCTCCCAGATTTAAAAAAGGAAAAGAGAATAAATTCCAAGAAAACGTTATGAAATGAAGAAGGATTCAATACAACTTCTTAAAGTGCTTCAAATATTAGAGTGATACATACCATGATGCCTGGACTCATTACCACATGGAGAAATACCCACTGCCACTTTAGGAACATGCAAGTGTGACGAATGTTTCTGCTGACGATATGTGGATTGTACTTGAAGAAAAGAGGGGCCATCCGGGGCTATGCTTAGGTCGTCCGACACTCGATACTCCATGTCTGGAACCTGTGGGCCTCGAGACATGATATCCTTAGTTACCCCTAGGCTAGGGGGTAACATCTGGCTCCAACTCAGGGAAATGTTCTCATCGTAGAGCGCATGAGAACCTCAGCATCTCTGGTATGACCTGTGCCTTCTAAATCTCAACAAAAGATGTTAATAATACCTAGGGTGGTGATATCACCCCTCGTCCATACATGATATAAAAATCGAAATAAAACAGATTCTAATCATGACCATACATATATACAAGTGAGACAAAGTAGTATGTAAAATGCAACTACAACTATACTAACATTAAAGATAATGGTATGTACAATGGATGCAAATGACTACCTACCTTTACTTGCCTATTGATCGGATGTTAGGTGTAGTCATATAGCCAATGTAACCATCCTAGAAATACCTCATAATACCTTCCTCTATGCTTCATCATAAACCAAAACAATGACAATATAAGCACAAAAATAACATGAGTTAAAGCATGCATCATATCATAGGAAATTGTAAAGTCTAGCTCATGTAGGTGGGAGGGAGGGACAAAATTCTGCCAAATCACACTTCTAGGAAAGTGCTCAATCCATCTCAAAAAAGGATCGTGAAAGGTCAAAAACTCAAGAGGCTAACTCCAAGAGTATGAAGGTTGACTACCTTGGACCTCATCACTCCTCGAGGTCTGAGAATTGACTAACAAGAATCTAGAGGATGACTGACAGCTTCTTAGGGGAAAGTTGAAGGATCGAGATAATAAACTTATTCTTAAGGAATTCAACCTATTATCGCACAATTTGTAGCTAGGATACGAGATAGATTTAAAGAGGCAAACTGGCGTAACTGAACCAATCCTACCCAATGTCACCTTGATAGGAAGGTTCTTTCTATTTAGGGAGGTAAGGCCCAAGGGAAATGTCCTCAGTGACCTGGGGTTTTGAGAAGGCAAAGTATTTTAAGATAAAAGTTAAATTCCCCCCTCACAAGTCACCATCGAGCATATAGTTTGGCTAACAACCAATAAAGAGAAGTACAACCAAAATAGAGATGCACCTGCCCGAGACAAAGAAACAAGAAATAGATATATGCAAGCTTACTAGCTTGGTTAGTACTTCATATAATCAATGACTATCTGATATATAAGCAATTGAAAAATGAATATTGACAAAGTCAACGTTTATAAAATAGCAATGATGCACAATGTCACTTCTTCAATAAATGCTAAGAAAACGTGGCATTCAATGTAACAATCAACACTTCATTCAAGTAATTCCCTTAAATAACCATTCAATTGCTCACAAGTAGGACGATTAACTGCACAATGATGTTAATAGCAAGAGATGACGACAGGAATAATTTAGTAAGGTTAGTCTTAGGCTAGGTTTAGAATAGTTAGGGTTTTGTTCAAAGTATTAAGAGTTGTATTGATCATAGTACTAGCAGGCTAGGTCTTAGATCAGTGTGTTCCTAGGTTTAATGGAGTCAAAAGGAGGACGCAGAGGTTGAAGGATCAAGGAAGGTAGTAAGACTAAGGACAGGAGGGTCAATCCTTGAAGTGTTTCTATGGCAAGGGCTCAAGGACAAAACCCTAGTGGAGAGAGGCTCACTTTGGTGTAGGGGAACTAGGCCTCAGTTATCTCTCCTCCTTCCTTAGGTCAATGGAAAAAATGGCTAGCTCAGAAAGTGGCATAAAACTAAGACAAGAGGTTTTGCAGGCAACATGTTTCTATGGAAAATCTTTACCAACAAACCCTAGAAAAATGTGCTCATCAAGGTGTAGGGGAACTAGGCCTTGATGCATATTCTCCTTCTTAGCTCAATAAGAAAAATGGCTAGCTTGGAAGATGCAGAAAAGAGTGTTGCTAAGGCAAGGCTCTATCCCTCTTCAATAAATTGCTCAAAATCTTGACGGGGACATGAGACAAGAACCTACAATGTGTCCTTGTCACCTAGGGTTTATTTAGCAAATCATAACAATATATGCAAGAAATAACAATACAACCATTCAATTAAGAAGTTTTGCAGAAATTTACTTACATTTCACCAAGAAATAACATAGCGAACCCTAGTTGTAACACCTTCCATCAAGAAATGCCAAAAATGCCAATAGAAATCCAAAAATGCCTTCCTTCAACAAGTGCGCCTCACAATTTCAACCAAGAACACCAAGTGTAGCACAAATTTCAGACCTCACTAATGAGTGAGTGAGAGATGATGAAAAAATGAGAGTAAAAACCCTCAATTTATAATGTACCATGACCTAATTTCACTTTTAGGTCATAAAAAGGCCAACAAGGCCAAAATACTAAAGATCATATTATTTTACATTAAATGCTTAAATTAAAACCTAATCAAGCTAAAGAGAGACGTCATCCCCCTTTAAGGGTGACGTTAGCCCCTTCTAGGGCAAGTGCAGCGTCCAGGAGAAAAACGTTAGCCCTCCTTGGGCTTCTCCAACCTACCACACGTGCCAACACTACCAAATCTGTCTCCCAACGCATCCACAAGGCTGGATGACGTCGTGATCATCATGGGTGATGTCCTGGGCCTTCCAGGGTCAACATTCCAATGGAGAGGCTACAACACCCCTAGGTCAAGCTCTGCCAGTGTGCCTCTGGTGGTACATCCTCCTCTTATCTGGTGAAAAGCCTCTGATGAATCTTTGTTCTTTATCTACCCCCTGATGGGGTCTCAACATCCATCTGGTGGGCTCTTCGTCCCCATGGAGGTTCGAACTAATCATCTCCCCATGTGTACCGGTCCAACATGGCACCTATCCATCGGGCATGATCCTGCACATCAACGGCTACGCCCTCCATGGGCTCATAAGTCACAAGGATCATAGCAATGTCAATCACATCTCATCATCAATACTATTAAACATGTGAATAAAACCCCTATTACCCTAGTTAAAATCTCAAAGACATTATACAAGCCTGCAATACAAGTTTGGAGAAAGTGATAGGACGTCCTATTGGGCTAGTGTCCAATGGAAGAGGAAAGTTTTTGGAAGAGACTTCATCTGAGCCATGTAAGTGGGTGATGTGGGTAAGGGATGTCCAGGCAAATGGGTGCAATGAAAGCAAGGGAATGCAAAGTTTTACCTATGGGTGCCTCTGTAGAAGGTGAGTTGCACCTGTCATGGATGCAATTATTTCAGAGCCCAATTCATGATTTTTATTCTTTATTCTTCATTCTTTACTCTTTATTGTTTTTTTATTTAAGAGGCTAATGAGGGGACACTACCTTGGCATGGTGACCAATAGTGACAGCGTTACCCACAAGTACTTTCACAGAAATGAGAAGGTTGGCTCGTGATGAGACCCCCTTTCCCTTGGCCATGCAACCAAGGGTCACTACCCTGGTGTGGTAACCAGCTGGTGGTAATTTCATACTTCTAGGTACCCATGGACCTAATAGGCTGGCTCATGATGAGACCCCCTATCCTCTGACTAGGTCTTGTTTTATTAGTTTTTACGGGTCCCTCTTGTTTCTTGATGAGAAGCCTTTTATTGCTTTCGCGGGGATCCCTGGGCGAAGCATCTCAAGGTTTTATTCTAAGGCTTTTATATTTTTCCATCTTGCTTTTACCTTCTAGGCCTTTAGCCCCTTCTTCCCATGAGATAAAGTGCAATACTGAAAATAGGTCAACCTAGTGCTCGGACAAGTGAAATGGGATAGTTGAATGGGAAACAAGCTGAAAAACGGGTGCTATGACCGAAGTGGACGATGGCTTTTCAAAAATACCCCCAGCGGCAAACCAAAACCTACAGACACAAGCTTACTAGGGCGTCATGTCAATCCCTCCAGACATGGTCAAGTGGGCAAATATAAGATCCAAGCATTTGTTAGAAATAAAATGAACTAAATGCACATATTCAAGGGTTTTGATGATCAAAGCGACACATACCATGATACTCGAACTCATTACCTCATGGAGCAAGAACCATCTTTGACACAAGACCAAGCCAATGGTGATGGATGTTGTTGCTGCTGACAAGATAGACGCATTGAAAGGAAGAAAAGGTGGGCCCTCCAAGGCCATGCTAAGACATGTGGGCCTCAAGACATGATCTCTTAGTTATCCCTAAAAGTGGGGGATAACACAACCTACCCTTGAATTCTAAAAGAAGGCCTTTCCCCAGAGAAAACTTGAGATAAGGGACATGTTTCCCAACTACATCCTTGGTAACATGGCGAGATAAATGATTTGAAGGGAGTTGGAAAATCTTATCACAAGTATCCTGCTTCAGGCACACAATGTCCTCACCCTTATCACAATCTGAGCACGATGGTGGTTGACAATCTTCGAATAAATCCAAGTGATCAAAGGGATGTTTATCAAAATCCTCAAGGTATGACTAAAAATCATCATGAGAACATTGCACAAGGTCATCCTTAGGTGTTTGGAAAATATTTGTAACCATATCACCTCGTTGTTGCCAAGTACCATAATCAATAGAAATCTCATATGATGTTTGTGAAGGAAACAAATGGAGATGATCCTCAATGTGGTAAATGGGATCTCTATCATGACCAATCACATACCATCCATGTCTCCCAACAGATATAAACTCATCAATCACATCATCACCTTCATTATAGCTCGAAGGACCTAGCTCGTCCAAGGTTTCCTTGGCTTCTTCACCTTCTAAATCATAGAATAGGGTATCATCAAAAACCTACAAAGGAAAATGATTAACCTTATTCTCTTCTTCTTGTACAGGAGGGATGGGATCTTGGAAGGTTTCATTGGAGGGAGGAGCACACATCAACTCTTCATCATCATGTTTGATATGTTCAAGCTCTCGCTCTTCAACCAGGTCCTCATTATCTTCGGTAGTCAATTCTTGCTCTTCCTCATGGGATTTGTAACCTTCATCAGGGACCCTTTATTCAACTTCTTGTCCATCTTGGTCCTCCTCAACGGGGATAGGGTGTAACACTTCCTTTTGGAGGGTTGAAGTATTTTTATACACTCGCATGGCTAGGTCCCACCTTTCGAGGAAAAGTAAAATGAAGACTTTAATAGAAATTATACTCTTTGGGATGATATCATGCTTAACCCACTCCCTTTGGTTTGCTCCCAGAGACAATAAGAACAATCTTACTAGTACATCCTGATGTCTTACTGTTGTCTCCGAAACATATTTCAATAATTTTGTGACATGAGGGTTAGCCAGGGATGGGTTTCCATCAAATTTCGGACAATTGTCTACCAAACCAAGAGGAAAGGGGTTTGGGCATCCCAAAATATTTAGGGAAGACAACCTTTTATAAAGTGACCATTCATTCAAGAAGGTTTCCTCAAATTGATCCATGGACTTGATGCCTTTATCAAGGATACCTTCATACCAAGTTCTAGCATCATTATGAAGAGTGGATAAAAAGAGTTTCATAGCCAAGTCTTCAACATCGTCACTTATAGGATTAATTTGGAAGAAAGCCAAAAATTTATCCATATGTTCCTCAGCCATGGTTGCATCATTACTGGTAAATCTAGGCAATTTTTTTTTATACCATGAAGGCATCTCTCGAGGATAACCCAAGATTTCACTCATATCCAAGGGTTTGAAATCACCCGGGTCCCATTGAGAAACCATGGTTTCCTTTGTCATTAGTGGAGTCGCCAGATAATCCTTCTAGGGATCATCAAAGGAAGTGAGGGAATTACCTTCATTGGAGTTGCCAGGTAGGCTTTGTAAAGTAAAGGCTTTGAGTAAAAGGCTTACCGAAAAAGTGTCCTTGAGGAAAATTGACTCAGTGTTCCCCGACAACGACACCAAAAATGTTACCGCACAATTTGTACTTTCCCAAAGCCCAAGGAAAGTGGGACAATATTGGTGTAACACGGGGGTAATCCTATCACTATCACCTCAATAGGATACCCCTTTCTGTTTAGGAGAAGGATAAATCCACTCCAAGGGAGATGTCCCAAGACTTAGTGGGTTGATGAAGGGAAGAAGATAAGATGAACCACCCCTCTCTCTAGGTCACTCAGGTTGACTTTATGTCTTGAAAGATGAAGCGAGGGATGAAAGGAATGTACCTACCCTTTACCAAGACAACATCAAATGTTATGGCAGATTATGTACAACAATTTGTATCAATGCTTCAACAAGACATCAAGTTCACAAAGTAAATGTTGGTAGCTAGTGTAGGCAGTAAATAGCAAGTAGATAACAACAATAATAAAATGATAACAACTGCAATGTATCCCAGAAAATGCACTTGTATAGACAATATAACAAGGTATTTAAAGCCTCAATGATAGCACTTCTTCATATGCAAGTTCTAGAGATCTATCAATCAGTAAATGAACTTTCACAAAATGTCCAAGATTACTGTAACAACAACAAAATAAGAGTAATGATAGCTGCAATAAACCTTCATAAATGCACTTTGTAACAGTAATTTAATGCACACTTTAACTCTAATTGATAATACTTTGCTTCATACAAATTATGGGCTGATTAAAATGGTCATATAAGCTTGGATAGGTTGCTAGGTAATGGTTGTAGCAGTGATTATGACAACAGCAAGTCAGTAGTTAGTAATTTTAGGCTATGACAGCAGCAAGTCAGTAGTTAGTAGTTTTAGGTTAGGTTAGTTGGTTAGACTAGGTTAGCGAGGTAACAAGTGGAAGTTGAGTTAAATATTGATAGGTTTGTCAAGAAGACGAGGATAGAAGACTAGTTCTTTCAATAGGGTAGTGGATTCAAGGAGGGCGACTGTCCTTTAGAGCTGATAACAAATGATAATTCTTGAGTCTAAGAGGGAAAAGAGGCCTAGGAGGAGTAGCACCTTAAGTCCTCCTAGATTCAAACCTTGAGAATGGGGTTAGGCTAGGGTGTAGGCTCTTCTAGACCCTAATGTCCCCTTCTTATACTTCTTAGGGTCAAACTTCATGCAACTATAAACTTGATCAACACCTCCAAAGTGCTAGAACTTTAGGGCTTTAGAGGTTTGACAAATTAATAGATCAATTCAATAGGCTTGACAAATGAAAAGAAAGAAAGTAGTACCTTAAGTTTCTTACTTCAAGCATTAATTAGGCATGCAATTTCATAATATCATACAGTCAAGTAAACCATACATTGACCATTCAAACAAATGACAAAAGTAAAATTTACTTACTTGCACCAAGAATAATCATGCAAAACAACACTAGATTGCCATAACACTTTATAAAATTGATCCAAGTTACAAAGAAAAGCCTCCAAGACAAGTGCGCCTTCCTTATTTCAGCCAAATACCCCTTAAAAGGGCGCAAATTTTAGTCCCACACTCTCCCAAGTGAGAGTTATGATGAAAAAATGAATGTACTTTTCTTTATTTATACCAAATTATGACCTTAAATTGACTTTTAGGTTAAAAACAGGGTCGACCTGGCCAATTTGTTACAAAAATTAAATTCTGACAAAATTAAATAAATTTACATCTAAAATCTCCTCCAAGGGTGACGTCATGCCCCTCTAAGGTGATGTTGAGCCCCATATGTGCAGCGTTGAGCAAGGAAAGTGGAACGTTTGGTCTCCAAATGCCTAAAATGATGCCCACACATGCCACAAGCCTCGTAAATGCCTCAAAAATGTCAAAACCCTAGCTCTGGATGACGTCTAGGGTTGTCATGTTGATGTCTAGGGATTACAAGGGCTCACGTTCATGTTTGTTTTGCTTGGAACACTAATTGACCACTGATTATCTTATGTTTGTGTGTTACTTGCAGATTGACTTCTTAAGTTCGGCCTTAGGGTTTATATTCAATTATCAAGCATAGATCTGAAGATATAATCAATGGAAATACAAGATATGACCATTAACACAAGATATGGAACCAAACAACATAGATCTGACCTTTATTAATAATAAGCAAGAACCTGATACAATGAGGATGCAGATCTGCAATAACATCAGATAGCTCCAGTAGATAAGATATGAGTTGCTACAAAATGCTCCCAACAAGAAGATATAAGCCTCCAAAGGCTAAATACAAAATGAATATCAATATAGAAGAACCAAGGTTAAGTCCAAACCCCCCTGGCTGATGACACGTCCTCCTGCAGAGCTGAGAAGACCCAATATTTCGGCCCAGCTGAATGAAGCCTCCAAATGACTCCAAACTCGGTAGAATGATAGATCAGGGTGATAGAACCCCCCTCTTGAAGTCTCGGGCCAAAATTCTAAGAGATACTCCTCCCACTGTTGAACCCTCAAGTGAAGTTGCGCCCTCCTGAAGCCTGTCAATGTCCAATAATTCGGCCTTGATGAAAGAGCCCTCCAAATACCCTGAAACTTCCTAGAAAGATAGATCGGGACACTACAAGTCACTAGGTGAAGTCTCAAGGTCAGATCTAAAGTATAACCCCTCTAAACTGAGTAGATATGAATAGCAATACTTCCCTCCTTCTCCCCAAATCATTTCATTGCTCTAAGAAATCAATTGGAAGGAATAATTCTCTCCAAAATCACTAGGATGATAGATCAGAGACCTACAAAGAAAACCCAAGTGCTCAAATCTCCAAAAGCACTCTCAGACCTTTGGATCGAACCTCCCTACAAAGAATGATGCACCCCTTGCTGGAAACCCTCAGGGTACGACCTGCTGCTCTCCTGGATGAGTGATGTACCTATGATTGTTGTAGATTGGTGTGGGTGGAGTATTGCATTCCTGAGACCAAGCTTGGAACAAGATAGGTGGAATCTTTCACCATCAAGTTTTTCTCTAGGGTTTGTATTCTCAAAACCCTTAAAACGGTGTTCTCAAGAGCCCAAAAGAAAAATGCATAATAATCCAAGATGAGTGAGAGGTGCCCTTAGGATTTCCTTTATACCTCCTTTCTATTCCTCTGTTAAGTTAAGTTAATCCTTAGGTTCAACTCCTAACTCAACCTCAAGCGCTCTAATCCTTTTGTGAGATAATTTTTACCTTTTCAAGTCAAATTCAAATTACAACATTGAGTTTAATTGACTTTTCCCCGTGCTGCATGAGACTATAGTCTAGTGGGGATGACTAGACTATTAAGTCTCTCCAAACCTCTTCATCAAGAGGTGGGGGACATTACAGTCTCCCCTGTTAGAAATTGCTTATTCACAAGCAATTCTGAGCCTGTCTCCTGTATCACCTGTTCACTCTCCCATGTAGCATCCTTAATAGGTAGGTCCTTCCATTTGACTAAGTATTCCTTAAAGTCTGTGGCAATGGAGAAGAAGTGTGAAAATTTATTTAACATTTCCACCACCAAAAAAATATAGTCTTTCCCCTGTGCCCTTGGCAATCCTGTGATGAAGTCCATGGAGATACTTTCCCATTTCTGCTCTGGGATGGGTAGAGGTTGTAGTAGTCTTGTTGGATGTGTGTGTTCATCCTTGTTTTCCTGGAAAGTCATACACTCCTTGATGTGGCGCATCACATCTTCTTTGAGACATTTCCATGAAAACCTTTCCCTTACCTATCTGTATGTTTTGACAATCCCTTGGTGCCCTGCCACCGGTGAATCATGATATGCTTGTAGTACCTTGGCCTTGAAGGCTGACTCAAGAACCAAAAAAATTTGGCCCTTGTAGTAGATGATGTCATCTATGATGTTGAAGTTGTCATCCTATATCTTCCCATCCATCAACTGACAAGCAAAGTGGTTTTTGGAGTATTCCACCAGGAGATGGGCCTTCCAGTCAACTGAAATATCAGTCATAGCATAAATTGATGGCCTTCTAGATAATGCATGTGCCACTATGTTATTCATCCCCTTGATAAATTCAATGTCAAAATCATAGGACTGTATCTTGCTAACCCACTTAAGACTGTTGTGATTTGATCTCACTACAAATCTTACCCCTACCAAGTATTGATTGAATTTGGAAAAGGCATGCATGATGGCCAGCATCTCTTTATTGTAGATAGTGTAAAGAAGCTTAGGGCCTCTCAAATTTCGGCTCTCATACGCAAGGGGATGCCTATTCTGCATAAGTATGGCCCCAATACCTTCTTCGAAGGCATCACACTCCAATATGAAGGGTTGGCCGAAATCTGGTAAGACTAAAACTGGGCATGTGCTCATTACCTTTTTCATTTTGTCAAATTTAGACTATGCTTCTGCACTCCATCTGAAAGCCCCTTTTTTGGTCAAATCAATCAAGGGTGCACAAAGCTGTGAGAACCCCTTGACGAACCTCTGGTAATAACTGCAAATGGAAAGAAACCCCCTCAACTCTTTAAGTATCTTAGGTTTGGTCCAATCAAGTATCGCTTGGATCTTCACTTGGTGTACTTGTACCCCTTTTACTCCAATTATGTGCCCCAAGTAGAGGACCTTTGTCATTCCAAATTCACATTTGGACTCCTTGGCATACAAAGATTGGTCCTCCATGATGGTTAAAATATGTTCCATATGTTGAAGATGTTCCTCCCAAGTCTTGCTATAGATCAACAAGTCATCAAAAAACACAAGAAGGTGCTTCCTCAACTTCTTGTTGAAGACATTATTCATGCATGACTGAAATGTGGTTGGTGCATTGGTCAATCCAAATGGCATCACTAGGAATTCATAGTGGTCATAGTGACACCTGAAAGATGTAACTCAATCTTGGTGAAGTAAACATCCCCATGGAGCTCATCAATCCTTGGAATGGGATACATGTTCTTAATAGTCTTCTTATTTAATGCCCTGAAAGAAATGCACATACCCATGGTTCCATCCTTCTTCTTGACTAGCATCACTGAAGATGCAAAAGGAATGGAACTTGGTCTAATGTGACCCATGTCTAACAGTTCTTTGATGGCCTTCTCTATCTCGCCCTTATACTTCTTTGGGTGTCTGTAGGGAGTGGTGATCATTGGTTTCGCCCCCTCTTCCAGCTCTATGATATGCTCAAACCCCCTATACAGTGGTACTCCAGGTGGAATGGGTCCAAACACCTTGCTATGTTTGTCAATGATCCTCTGAATCTCAGGTGCATAGTGAGCCTTTCATTCCTTGTCCACACATACTGAAATCCTACTCTCAACAGCATATACAATGTCCTCTCTTCTGAAAATGTCCTACATGCGCTTTGTTGTGACCACCCTAGCTATGTTTCCTAACATGCCCCTAAGAAATACCTTTCTCCCACTCTCCTCTATGAAATACATCTCCATAGTCTTGTAGTTGGTGGTGATTGGTCCCAACATACTAAGCCACTGAACTCCAAGGATGATGTTTTTATCAGGGAGATCCATCACATAAAAGTCTTGTGCTAATTCATGTCTACCTAGTGTAAGCTTCATCCCTAGAATATACCTTTTACAGGGCATGGTGCTTCCTCCTGCTACCTCCACCTTGAATCCTTCAAATTCAATTGTGGGTATGTGCCTCCTTTGTAGCAGTGTTGAGTCAATGAAGTTGTGTGAAGCACCCCCATCAATGAGAACCGAAACCTTCTGTCCTTGTAGTACCCCTCTCATCATGAAGGAGTTAAACTTGGGTACCCCATGGATGGATGCTAGTGTATCCTTCTCCTCTATTGTCATGTCGTGACCTGGGTCTTCTTCTTCAACATTTTCAGTGGTATCTGCTTCTATATTCTGCAGGTGGTCGAAATATTACTCCTCTTCATTGTCTGACGTAACCTCAATGTAGTGGGCCTTGCCTCTGTCCATGCACTTGTGGGATGGATCCCAAGGCTCTTTGCATATATAATATAGTTTCTTTCTTCTTATTTCCCTCCTTGTGTTCTCATTCATCCTACCTCTTCCCCTGTCAAACCCCCTTGGGTCTCTTCCTCCTGGATTCATTGGAGGTCTTTGGTCTCTTCCTCCTGTGTTTAGAGGTGGTCTAGGCATAAACTTAGATTTTTTTGTTGGGCCTAGATCCCTCGTCTTCCATATAGCATCCTGCAAGTTGGTAGGCTTGAAATCCTTAACCCAACCCTTTAAGGGTTCCATCAAACTCTCTGTGAAAAGCATCATGACTCTTGATTGTGACACGTCTTGTACCATGACTGCTAACCTCTGAAACTCCTCAATATAAACCTTCGGTGAACCTGTTTGTCTGAGTTGTGTGAGTTCCCTGAAATGGAGTTCTAGATCCCCCTGGTCAAACCTGTCAATGAGCCTTTGTGTAAATTCTATGTATGCCACTATCTGATGGTGACCAAGTGTAGATAACCCATGGTACCACTAGTCATGAGCTTTTCCCTCCAAGTACATGGTGGAAAACTTGATGGCATATATCTCTCTCATAGGGTTAAGTTGCAGGTAAGTGTCTAGTTTTTGTACCCAAGCTTGTGCAGTCATCTTGGCCGAGCCATCAAAGTAGGGGATCTCCATTTTTCTAGCCCTACGCTCTAACTCATAATTGTTCCTGTGGTACAGCCTGGGTTTGCTTCTGAATTTCAATCCACAAAATTGATCTAATGTGATTTTCCTTTGAACCAGTGTGCTTAGTGAGTTGTACTCCCTGACAAACTGATCAAACTGATCATCAAACTCGTCTGGGTTGTTGGGTTGTGTGTGCTCATACACGAATGAAGGAAAGTGCGGCCTATGGGTGGTCTTGCTGTGTGTTTTCCCTTGTGGGGAACTTCCTCCATGGCTCTGTCCTTCAGTATGATAATAGGGGATATTCTCATGTCGATGTTTATACCCTCCATGAGATCCACTGGCTTGTTTGTTTGCATATTTTTCAGGCCCCTTTCCTCCATGAGTCAAATCCAATAGTACCTGTGAGATCATATTCTAATATGAAGATACCTTTTCTAAGGTCTCCCTCAACTCACTCTGAATTTTGTGTGATGCCTCATGGATTTCTTGTAAGTGTGTGACCAACTTACTCTCTGTCTGGAGTATGGACTGACGTAGCTCTTGTGTCAAGGTTGCTAAGACCTGTGGCTCACTATCCTCACCTAAAATTTCCATATCGGCCTCTGGTTCACTTGCCTGCCTCCTACGCCTACCCATATAGATACCACTGAAATTTTGCATGCATTGATCCCCACTGGCTAGGAGGATAAACGCTCTAATACCACTATAATGTTCCCAAGCCAATTTTTTTCGCTTGGAACACTAACTGGCCACTTATTATCTTATGTTTGTGTGTTTACTTGCAGATTGACTTCTCAAGTTCGGCCTTAGGGTTTATATTTAGTTATCAAGCATAGATCTAAAGATATAATCAATGGAAATACAAGATATGACCATTAACACAAGATATGTAACCAAACATCATAGATCTGACCTTTATTGATAATAAGAAAGAACCCGATACAATGAGGATGTAGATATAGAATAACGTCAGATAGCTCCAGTAGATAAGATATGAGCTGCTACAAAATGCTCCCGATAAGAATATTCAAGCCTCTGAAGGCTAAATACAAAATGAAGATCAATATAGAAGAACCAGGGTTAAGTCCAAACCCCCCTGGATGATCGCACGTCCTCCTGTAGAGCTAAGAAAACCCAATATTTCGACCCAGTTGAATGAAGCCTCCAAATGACTCCAAACTCGGTAGAATGATAGATCGAGGTGATAGAACCCCCCTAACATCAGATAGCTCCAGTAGATAAGATATGAGCTTCTACAAAATGCTCCCAACAAGAAGATACAAGCCTCCGAAGGCTAAATACAAAATGGAGATCAATATAGAAGAACCATGGCTAATTTCAAACCCCCCTAGTTGATGGCACGTCCTCCTTCAGAGCTGAGAAGACCCAATATTTCAGCCCAGCTGAATGAAGCCTCCAAATGACTCCAAACTCGGTAGAATGATAGATCGAGGTGATAAAACCCCCCTCTTGAAGTCTCAGGCCCAAATGTTAAGAGATTCTCCTCCAACCGCTAAACCCTCAAGTGAAGTTGCGCCCTCCTGAAGCTTGTCAATGTCCAATAATTCAACCCCGATGAAAGAGCCCTCCAAATACCCTGAAACTTTCTAGAAAGATAGATCGAGACACTGCAAGTCACTAGGTGAAGTCTCAGTGTCAAATCTGAAGTATAACTCGTGATGAGATCTCCTATCCATCAACTATTACCTTGAGTGTTCATGTTATTTTGTGGGCCCCCTTTTCTTTCTGAGAAGCTTTTCATTGCTTTCTCGAGGATCACTGGGCGAAGTATCCTGAAGGTTTCAAATTTGGATTTTAACTCTTTCCAGTTACTTTTACCCTCTGAGCCCTTAGCCCCTTCTTCCCACGAGGTAATGTACAACCCTTCGTAGTGTAGCCTATCCCAATGCCCAAAAGATAGGGAGGTGGAAGGGATGAGGATGGAAAGTGGTAAGTATGGAGGGAACGTTGATGAATCTTCAAGTATCTACCTAGTAACAACCCATCCTGAAGGGAAACCAACTTACTAGGGCACCAAGTCATCATTCCAGGTTTAAACAAGGAAAAGAGAATAAACTCCAAGAAAGCGTTATGAAATGAAGAAGGATTCAATACAACATGTTCAAGTGCTTCAAATATCGGAGTGATACATATCATGATCCCTGGACTCATTACCTCATTGAGAAAGACCCACTGCCACTTCAGGACTAGGCCGGTGTGATGGACGCTGCTACTAGCGATATGTGGATTGTACTTGAAGAAAAGAGGGGCCCTCTAGGGCTATGCTCAGGTCATCTGTCTCTCAGTAATCCATGTATGGAACCTGTGGGCCTTGAGACACGATCTCCTTAGTTACCCATAGGCTAGGGGGTAACAATTCCCCAAGTCAAGGAGTGTTTCCTAGGTGGACCCCCCTCTAATCCATGTGGAGAAGATGACGTGGATGGGGGAAATAATTTTGGGAATGGGGTTCATGTCATTCAAAGTATCATAGTGTCTCATTTATGGGTGCCTTTGTACAGGGTGTGTTGCACTTTCGTTTTCAATTCATCCTTTTTCCAAGCCCATTTAATGGCATTAATTAATTAACGTCCAGAAGAACTAGGTACGCCCTGTTGGAAATATGGCTACAACAGAGATGACGCAGATGATCAAGGTTGTCATTGATGGCAATCGGTTATGGAGCAGTCAAGGATGTCAACACGCACAAGGAATGCTGAATCACA
>SNQJ01S0004502.1:319783-358556 GCA_010110895.2 Picea sitchensis
AATTCCACACGTGTGAGAGGAGAGAGAGAAACACAAAACACGTGTGAAGGAGATGGACAGACCAGACAACACACGTGTGATAGAAAAAGGAGGTTGTGCGTGAGGGCATATCCATCCCCAAACTCACCTCGTCCACTCTTGAATCTAATTCAACTCTAACCTTCGGGTTAGCCTACAACAACCTCCTCTCTCTCCTCAATCACTAGTGGAGAATCATGTGAGCTAGAATATCTCACATCCTCATAAAATTTCACATCTCTACTCACCACAGTGTTTCATAGTGCTAGAAGATCAAACGTGTAAGTTGTAGAAGTATCATTGTATCTAATAACGCAAGATGCGATCATAACATATTGAACCTCCAAAGAATCCTAACCACCTATGAATCTAAAGAAACTTAACTTTGGATTATTAGGAACCTGGCAAACTCCATCACCCGTCAAGTTTGTATGATGGACCAAAACTATCAACAACTTGTGATCATGGGTGTCTCGCCCATGTACCTCAAAACCTCCAAAAACTAAAGCATCAACCTCAACTAGGTAAATGCCCTCTCCCTGAGAGAAATCAATAACCCTATCCCTATGCTCTACAACACTCCCATTAGCAAAAATCATGGAATCAATCCTTAATTGCATAATAGGTTTTGAAACTGTCTTGAGGGAATCTTACCATACATGCTCTACATGTTCCTCCTCAAGTTTAGAAGGTTCGTCGAGTTTCTCATTCGAATATACAAGTGCCATAAGATCATTGGTAGGGGTTGCTATTACTTTCTCAACATGCTGCCAAATCTCAGGTTCCTTCATAAGCCTCTATAGCCTAAGCTTCCAAGAGATGAATTTGGAAGCACCATCCAACTCCTCACACTCTCTAAGACCGAAATTCATCATCCTATAAATTCAAAGAAACCTCAAAACAATAATCAATGACAAATAAGTAGAAGAACCCTTCAAGGGTTCCAATGCTTCTCCCAAGCGTCCTAGGGTTTCACACCCAACAACCCGTAAATAGGCCAAGTACCACTCCTATGTACAATACAACTGAAATACCAACTCCATCTTCACCAAAAGAGTGATTCGAAAAGATAGCTCTGTTACAGTGTATAAATTTCTCTGTTCTTTTACTTTGAATGTAAAACAAAAATTTCATCTTATAAGGAGGTTTCTTGGATTTAGTCCTTGTGAACTTCAGCCTTAGGGCTGTTTTGAAAGATTAATTTTCATCAACAAAAAATGGACAATATTTCATCTCACTACAACCCATAGAAGAAAAAATCGTCGATAAATCGGAAAAATCGCGATTTTTTTGAGGAAACAATTTTTTTTTTTAATAAAAATCGCTATTTTTTGAAAAACTCGCAGTTGTTTTGGAAAAAAATGTTATTTTTGGAAAAAATAGCCTTGTCACAGATTAAAATCCCGATTTTTATTTTTTATTTTTTATCATTTTGTTTTGTAGTTGATGTGGAGCAGCAAGGGAAGAGGTGGAGCACAAAAAGCACCAAATTTATGAAAAGTTGCCATTAGAATACTCAATCAAACCTGTAGCTCTTCAGGTTGTGAGCACAATTCGAGTATTTTTGAAAAAATACACTCCAAAAGACGCAACAGGTTAGAACTTGAACAAAGCAATTGGCCAATTACATTTATTGTAATTTAAATTTATAACCCTCAACACTCATTAATTTTTTTTAATTTTATGACCCTCTTACAGGTTGGCATTCCCACGTCTTAATGACTTGGTGTACGTTTCCATTTCCTTGAGAAAATGGAGTCAAGGAAAACACCATGAAAATTTCTAGAGGCAAGAGGGAGGTGTAGATCAAATTAGGGCATATACCATCATAAACCCTAACCCAGACTTCTTGAAAACAAAACCTAGGACATATGCCATCATAAATTGTAGGTGCCCTTTTCTTCTCTAGCTTCTAGCAATAAGGTATTAATTGAAACTAGGTCAAACTCTAGGGGGATAAACCATCTTATTCCCTAGGATTTGAACTAGATAAGACAAAAAACCTAGGGTATAAACAATCGTAAGCCCTAGAACAAGTCTTAAATTCTTTAACAATTAACGATAAAATCAAAGTAGGGAGGGAGATAAACAATCTTAATCCCTCCTAGGGTTTCAAGCATACAAGGTAACATGCAACAATTAACCATCTAAGAGAGCATCCACCAAAATACACCATACAAAAATATAAAACTTGAAGAAGAACACTTATTAGGTCAAGCACTATGCACGATAAAACCCTAGCTCAACATCCATCCATCAAAGATCTTCCTTCAAAAAGTGTGCACTAGTACTCCAAGTGAATGAGAGAGAAAAGAAGACAAGTATAGAGAGGATATCACAAGTGTGAGAGTCATGAATGATAAGTTTGAGCGCTCGCTCTGTTTATATGCGGTAACCAAGTGCTAATCTCCACAATAATAGAGTAAAAAAACAACTATCCATGATACAAGGTAGGGTCGGACCCGATTATCCATCTTGGAGCGTTAGGGTTCGGTGCAAGCGTTAGGGTTCGGTGCTGGTGTGAGTGCAGAGAGTTTCCATGGCGGTGCCAGGGGGCAGGGACCCCGCCCCCCCTCCTTCGAGTTTGGTCGAAGATTCCTTTCGTAGGATCGTCAACAGTCGAGGGAAGAAATCTACCCCTCCCGCAATTCCGAAATTCATTAAGAAGTTGGAGGAAATTCCCGAAATTGTTTTACCTGAAGAGAACCCAATGAAAATCGTTGTGGCGTTGGCCCAAAAAGGTCTAGTGGGTCAGTTTATGGGTCTGTGGCCGTCTACCAAGACTACTGATGACTAGATCCAATGGAACTGGAGGCCAAACCTTGAACACGGAGTTACCTGCTACCCGATCGGAAGAGGGTTCTTTGTGTTTGAATTCATCTCTGAAGAAGATTGGGATTTAATTTTCAAGAATGGTCCCTACTTCATGGGGACGCAAGGGATATATTTGAACAAATGGACCCCCGATTTTGATCCATTGGTGGACACGCCCAAGGAAGTGTCGGTGTGGGTCAGACTACCAAACCTTCCTATGCACTGCTGGGATTTTGAATCATTGCAAAGGATAGGAAACGAAGTTGGCAGGTTTATTGACAGAGCTGACAACAAAGGTCAGTACGCCAGAATCTGCATGGAAGTCGATCTGGAGGCGGGTCTCCCTGAAGCAGTTAAGTTAACTGTCGGGTCCTGGACTCATTATCAGAAACTTGACTATGAGCACCTGTCATTCAAGTGTAGGAACTGTCAGGAGAACGGACATTTCCAAAGAAATTGCCCCAAAATGCAAGTCAGTGGGAAAGACGACGCAGAAGGCTGGCAGAAGGTGAAGAGAGGGAAAAATTCACATAATGCTAAAAATAAGGACAAGATGAACCAAGAGCCACCAAAAGAGGGTAACCCAAGAAAAAACGCCCAAGAAATCCAAAAAGGAAAGCAAACACCCACAAAAGAACCAGAAGGAGAGGAAAACCAAACGCCCTTGGCCCCAGTTGAACCTATCTCGGCCGCCAAGACCACCAGTTCGAGCAAGGATAATATCATCTTGGATACGAATACAGATGTTGAAACCCTGGAAGAGGAGGATACAGAAGTAGGCAGCCCGAAAGGAACACCTGACCAGCCAAAGAGGGACAAGAAGACTGAGAAGAAAAGAAGGGAAGAGCAGACCTACAAGGAAGTGGCTCAGGGCACACAGTATACAATCCTAGAAATGGTGAACACCAGATCAGGGGCGAAACTGGGGAGGACACCGAAGGGTGGCCCCCCTTCACATCCAGGCAGATAATGCAATACGTCTCCTAGAACTGTAGAGGACTGGGAAGCAAACTGAAAGAGCAAGCCTTGAGGGATTTAGTAAGGCTTGTGAGACCAGAAGTCCTCCTAATCTAGGAGATGAAAATGGAGGAGGAAGAGCTCCTTCGGGTAAGAAATGTATTCTGGAAGAAAGGCCCTAGAAGGGCAGTAAGCGCTAGAGGAGCCTCGGGGGGGTTAGCAACCCTCTGGGATTCCGCAAAGCTTGAGCTAGTAGAAGAAGCAGTAACCACCCATTGGTTATTCACCAAATTGTTCCATAAAGGCTTTGGACATCTGGTAAGTCTATTTAACTTGTATGTCCCTGTTTCTGTTAATGAGAAGAAAGAATGTTGGGACTATTTAAAATTGTTTCTTAATCGGCACAATACTGAGAATTTAGTATTGGTGGGGGATCTAAATGTCACCCTCTCGTTGGCCGAGAAGAAAGGGGGTTCTATTGTCTGAGACCCTGCTAGGGAATGGGTAGAAGACCTGATGTCGGAATGGGAGTTGGAAGATATTTCACCAACAAACAGGAAATATACTTGGTCCAACAAAAGATTAGGACCAGGCCACATAGCAGCCAGAATTGACAGGTTCCTCATCCAATCCTCCTTCCTTACCCTTGGTCTTATGGCGACCTCCAAGGTTCTCCCTCACTACACCTCAGATCACAAACCTATCTCCCTATCCCTTCTTCCTGGATCAGCTCTAGGCCCTATTCCATTTAGATTCTGACCAAATTGGATAAGACAAGAAGACTTCCTCAACCTTGTTCAAAACACCTGGAACATTCCTATTACTGGTTCCCCCTTTTTCGTTTGGGAAGAGAAACTCAGAAATCTCAAAGTTAATCTAAAAATGTGGGCAAAAAAGCTAGGCTCACCCATGGACGAAAGGATAAGAATTCAGAAGACTCTGGAAAGGCATAATTTGATCATGGAAGAAGTCCAAGTTACCCAGGAGCTTCTCAACCGAGATTCTGAAATTCAAAGGAAGTACCATAAAAGCTGCAGGGAAGAAGAAACTTATTGGAGAGTCAAATCAAGGGCGCTTTGGCTCCAAGATGGAGACAAGAACACAACTTTATTTCACAAGCAAGCTCAAGCAAGGATAAACTACAATTCCATCAGTGAAATTCAATGGCAAGACCAAGTCTTCATAGATTCCCAAGGCATAAAGGAGGCGGCTCATTCTTATTTCAAAAATCTTTACTCATCACCCGACAAGGAGGAATTGGAATCGAACTCCTACCCATTTTCAGAAATCCCAGCCATGGTCACCGAAGAGGACAATTGGATCTTGAACAGACCTGTCATTATTAACGAAATCAAGAAAGCAGTCTTTAATATGAATCCCGACAAAGCGCCAGGGCCGAACGGACTCACAGATCGCTTCTATACTCACTGCTGGGACATCATAAAAAAGGATTTATGCAGAATGGTCATGAAATCTCAGATCTGTAACAAGTTGGGGGGAAGCACAAACTCTTTTTTCTTAGCCCTCATCCTAAAAGAAAAAGGGGCCAAAAACTTCAACAGATTCAGACCGATATCCCTTTGTAACACTGGTTACAAAATCATTACCAAAACAATGGCAAACAGGCTCAAAAGAATTCTGCCAAAATTGATTCCAGAAAACCAAGGAGGGTTCGTGAAAGGGAGACAAATTATAGATAACATTATTCTAATTCACGAATCCATCCACACCAGCTGCAAGAAAAAAGAGAAGGGCATGGTAGTCAAGCTGGATCTAGCCAATGCATTTGACAGGGTCAGACATGACTTTATGTTTGCAGTCATGAGGAAGTTTGGGTTTAATCAGAAGTTCATTGGGTGGGTTAAGGCCTGTATTACAGCACCTTGGATCGCCCCTTTGATAAATGGGCGCCCTGCCAAGTTTTTCCAGGCTTCTCGAGGGCTGAGGCAAGGGTGCCCGCTCTCCCCTATGCTCTACGTCTTACAAGCCTTCGTACTAAGTTTCCAACTGCAGAGTTGTCTTCAAATCATAGCCCTTCCAGGAATAAGAGTAGCCCCTACACTCAAGGAGGTCATCCATGCTCAGTTCACTAATGACACCCTCTTATTGGGGGATGCCAACCTCAAGACAGCAAGGAATTTCAAAACAGAACTTGACCTCTACAAAGCCTTCTCTGGCAGCGAAATAAATTACCATAAAAGAAAGATTTTCGGTTGGAACTGCAATCCTTGAGAATTGCTGCAAATAAGTAGGATTCTTGAGATGGAAGGAATAACAGTGTGGGACAACTTTAAATATCTGGGCATCCCAATCTTCAAAATCCACTCCAAAGTAGCGCACTTGCTGCCCATGATGGATAAACATAAAAATAAGATTCAAGCGTGGGGAGCAAATTGGCTCAACAAAGCAGGTAAAGTGGTGTTGATGAACTCAGTCATTACCAGCCTCCCAATTTATCAGTGTTCAGTACTACTCGCTCCTAAAACTATCACAAATAAAATCGATGAACTGCTTCGAAGATTTCTGTGGGAAGGAGGCAAGAATTGTGAAAGGAAACTCCACTTAGTTAAATGGGACAAGGTCAAGATGCCAAAGTTGGAAGGTGGACTTAGTATAAGAGATGTGGTTGTCCACAATCTTGCTATGGGAGGTAAGCTGCTATGGAAACTGATTACTGGGAAAAGAACCTGGAGCAAGCAAATCCTCAAGAAAAAATATTTCACAGGTGATAGGGACCGATGCCTGGAGAGACCTGCAAAAGTGCAGAAAGGCTCGCCGATCTTCAATTTGTGCCAAAGAGCCATGCCTCACTTCAAACCAAAACTCGCCTAGATATTGGGGAATGGGTCAAAAATTTGAATCTGGGAGGACTCCATACTCGGAGAACAACCCCTTACAGGGTTAAGAGAAACAAGGAATATCAAGGACTGGCTCTTGGCCAACAATTGTAGAACGCTTTGGGATATCTCCCGGTGGAAGAATGATGTCAAGCATTCCTGGGAAGGCTGGAATCTAGGGAGCTATCTGGAAGAGATCAAAGAGGAAGCAACGATCCTGCTGGATTTCCTTCAAGGGAAGTCGCCAATAAGTGTCAGGTCCAAAGATAAGCGAGGTTGGGGTTCAGATTCAGGGTTTTACACAGCAGCAGCTGGCTATAAGGAAGTTTTAGACTTACCGTGGGTTCCCCCTAATCCAGGTCCGTGGAAAGCTCTTTGGAATTTTCCCTCAATTCCTAAAGTTGATCTCTTTGTTTGGACCCTCATTCACAACAGCATCTTAACCTTTGATAACCTCAAGAGGAAAGGCTGGGAAGGGCCTTCTCGTTGCCCCCTGTGCTCTCAGGCAGAAGAAACCACTGCACATCTTCTCTTCACTTGTGAGTTCTCCAAAGAAGCTTGGGGGCTTCTTATAGGTTCAGTCTCCTCCAATATTCCAACCTCGGGCTCGGAGCTCTTCAGTAGTTGGCTGACTTTGTCCCCGTTTGACCTGACTAAAAAAAACTTCCTCAAAACCGTATGGATGTGGATCCCCAAATTACTATGCTGGAAGATCTGGTTGGAGAGGAATAACAGGATTTTTAAAGAAGAAAGAAGACTGCCATCTCAGGTGGCTATCAAAGCCAGGACTATGATTTCAGAAGATTTAAATGTGAATAATTCTATCCGGAACTCGACCACTCTATCGGATGAAGAAGGAAAATGGATCAAGGATTTCAGGCAAATCCAACCTGACACCAATAAAATCAAATCATCGCAAAAAAGGAACTGGGAGATACGGATGGAGGAACAAGACTTCCTGAAATGGATATCGTCGCTCGACGAGTGGTGTCTCTTCTTCGATGGGGCCTCTAAGGGTATCCCTGGTCAGGCAGGGGGAGGAGGTATAATTTTTTAACCCTCTGGCACAACTCACTTTTCCTTTGCCTAGGGATTAGGCTATGCCTCCAACAATCAAGCGGAATTCCTAGCACTTTGGCAAGGTCTCACTCAGGTGTTAAAGTTGGGCATCAAGAAAACAACGATTATTGGAGATTCAAAACAGGTGGTGGATGCGTTGAATTTCAAAAAGACCCCAAAGGATATGAACTTGGCTCAATTGTACAAGAAGATTCTCCTTCTCCTGGCGCAGCTAAGGGAATACAAAATTTATCATGTGCTGAGATCTCTGAACGGTCAGGCAGATAAAGAGGCAAATCATGGTACTCTCCTAAGCAAAGGCCACCTGAATGTCAATGGGGGAACATCTCATCACACAATTCCCTAATCTAATAGACAACCGCGACATGTCTCTTCACATGGGCAAGTCGTCAGACTGGAAGGACACCAAATCCAGTCTAGCTCCTGTGGGACGGGTGAAATCTCAGAACAGAGATTCGGAGTCAGGTTCATTCCGAGGGGATCACGAGTCGGGATAGGCGGGTTTGATTTTAAAAGGAACCCTCTCGTTGCAAACCCTTACCCCGGCAGAGAAGTGCACGAATCGCTGAGCATAAGGAAGTATCAAGAACCCCAGAAGCAGAAGGCATGGAGTCGGCCTCCAAGACATCTCTCACTCTGAAGGAGCGAATAGAACTGATCAAAGCAGAGTTGGAAAGCATCAGAGTGTCCACGAATCAGAGAAAATGGGAAATGCTCAATCTTGAAATGCAGGATCTAAGGGACGATCTATCAGACAAAATTCAGATGGGGCTGAAGGACACGGCCATCCTTATGGGCGACCTGGGAAAGCGCCTCTGTAAACTGGAGCAGCAGGTTGAAGAGCTTACTAAAGCATTAAGCAAGATTTCGGAGGCTACAACAGAGGCAGCCTCCAAACTCGGGTAAGGGAGACTTTCGGTGATGGGCTTTGGCCGATCGCCCACAGTGTTTGTGAGGAGCTCCAGCAGAAGACATTTGTTTTGTTAATTAGTAGTTTAAGCTCTCAATTGTTTGGGATTCACCGGTATTTAGAATCATGGTTTTGTATGTAAGGACAAGTTCTCTAGATGGAAGATGGAATACAGAGCAATAGCTCTGATTTTGCAATGTAAGGGTTAGACAGCCCTCTCTGTCAGATACTAAATAAAGCTCCATAACCGTTTCTGTTAAAAAAAAAAGGTAGGGCCGACCCCTCAAATAGCCTCTAAAATGATAATACACGCAAATACACCAAAATAGGGCCACATGTGTGGTGACGTCAAGCTTCTAAAGCGTGAAGAGAGCTTCCCAAGGCCATTTTTCATTGTCATATGGTGCAAGCAAGGTGGAAGATCCTCCTCAAGTGCCATGTCACATCTCAAAGCCATCAAGTGGTGTCTAATGGAAAACAAGCCCCATTATCATCAACAAACCCTAGCACATGATGTCATCATCAATAGACCATCGTCTAGGGTGAGGAAGGCCAATGTCCAGGTGGAATGATCATGCATCACCTCTCGAAGTGGTGTCCAAGCATAATTAGGTGCAACATCCTCCATCAAATGTTGAATAAGATATGGGTGCATTGTCTAAGGTGTGATATTTCTGCCCATTTGTTTCCCATCATGACCATATCTGTCAAATGAGAGATCATCTAACCATCATCCAAGGTCTAGGAGGTGTGAGAGGATGTATCTAAAGGGCGCCAATCATCAGGTGACCCAATGCTCTGCATCACACATGCTCATATCCTTTATAAAGTGCACAACGTCCCAGCGTCAAAGTACCAAAATCCCCTCCAAAACCGTTCTAGGCGCCCTCAAGTCATTCAAAGCCAAGGAATCAAGTAAAACCAACAATCATAAGTTATAGTAGTACTAAGAAGAATGTAAATTAAGACATCAAGTAATACAAAATCCACATGAATAACTCTCATTGGGTATCCCCTTCAAACTTCACAAAATCCCAAGACTTTATGCAATTTGGTAAGTTTAGGTATGGGAGGGCCATGAGAGGAACCTATTAGGTGTGCCAATACCCAAGTAGAGAGATATTTTCTAGAAGAACCAATCATAGATATGTAATGAGTATGAGGTGGTCATGGGGCTTACTTCTGTGCATGGGGTCATTAACATGCAAGTCAAGGTATGGACTCACCTACATGAGTGCCTTTGCGGAGGGTCCTCTTGGTGATTGAGTTACCCTTTCCTCGATGATTTTTGCATTTCGAACCCCTTATTTTTGTGTTTTTCTTTTACTTACTTTATATGGTTTGTGAGTACCCTTAAAAAGGTTTCAATCATAACACTTTGTTGTTTATTTGGGATATATTCAAGTCCTTTTTGATAGATGAATGCATTTATTTTCATTAGGACTAGGGGCGATCACCATTAGAGAAGGTAGAGCTCAATTGTGGACCCATGGCTTTTAATTGTCCTTATTATCCCATTTCTTTCTTTTTTCTGCTAGCTTGAATCTACCCTTGGGCCTTTAGCCCCATCTCATAAGAGAATGAGGTACATGCCTTTTTGGTGTACATGTAACCACATTACCCAAAAGGTAGAAGAATGTAAAGATCAAGGATGGAAATTGGTAAGTGTGATCGGGAATGGTACATTACCTCTTTCAAGGAACCACCAGTATTACCCCTTTTCCTCAAGAGTGACAACATGGGACTAGGATGCCTAGGATAGCTACCAAGGTGAAACAAGGAAAAAAGCATAACTTTTGGGCTCATGATTCATTATCCAACTTCAACCTATGATCATTACTCAAATGCCCAATGCATTAAATATGACACTTTACATGAAACAAGGACTATTGTACCTTATAATGTGTCGGTCCACCATCTCCCAATGAGCCTTGCCGATTGAGTGTGATGAGATGTGCTAGCGAGGAAGATGCATTTGAGGGGCTACTAGGCTAAACTCTATGGACATGTTTATCATCATGATCGTCGAGATCATGGTTTTCATTGCAAGCCATGATGAATGATCTCCTCTAGTTACCCCTAGGTGAGAGGGGGTAATAGTGCTTGTTAGAGATTATTTTTGTCTTAGGCACAAAAGTACCCCAGGTCTACAGAATGACTGGGAAACACCCAAGCGCAGCAGCGGAAGGATCTCCTTTCTAGTTATGAGTCAAACGAGCGGGCAAGGTTTTGTTGTCGACAACCGAGATCCATCCATGAAGTAGATCAATGGTCATCGGGGTCTTGGGGCTATCAAGTTACCCGACATATAATATCAAGGAAAGCTCCTATATTTCAAGGTTGAATTTGGGTCGTCCGATCCAGTGACACGTGGTGCAGGATCCAGTCACACCGGCATATCAGCATTCAGGAGTTCAAGGGGTAAAATTCCCCGTTTCTTCGCCTTTCGAAACCCTGAACCCCGAAATGCAGATAAGTGCCCTTCAAAGCCCAGCCCACGGTCCTAGTACCAGGTCACATCAAGAGGGCCTGAGAATGAGCGTGGTCCCCTGTTAAGCGGAGAATGTTACCTCGATCGGTCATCTTAAGGACACGCGGCGCGCATCCGTGCCATTTCGGAATTCGGGAGTTCGTGGGGTGAAGGTTTTATGTCTTCGAGCATCGCAAAGCCCCGAACTCCGACAACGCCAAAAACGCCGAAACTGGGGGCCCGCGACATCACGAAGCATTTTCAGTCGTCCATCTAAAGGGAACACCTGGCAACAAATTGGGCCATCTAGGCGTTTCGCCCATCGCGACTCCAAGGCACAAAAAACAACTTCGTTATGTTCTGATGCATGAGATGTCGGGAGAGTCCCGGGCCCGGGCCCACAGCAGCGTCGGGTGAGTTCAAGACCATCAGATCTCAGAGGGTCATGTGGCACCAGATTGAGTCATCTCGGCATTTCTCTCATCGCGATTTCAAATTTTCGGAATAGTTCCTTTCCATTCGCGAACGTCGAAAGTGCGTTGGGAATAAGCACATGGTCACAGCGCATGGTCACTTGGGGAGAGGAAGGAGCTGCATAAAGAGGGCCAAAGGCACCGAGTTCAGTTGCAGAGGGGATCATCGTGATCTCCAGGTGCCATCGGACCCGATCTTAATACTGTTTCCAGCATTGGAGTAAATGAAGGCAAGAGCGGGTGGTTGAAACCTCCTTTCATTCATTAAAGTAACGGGAGAGGAGGGTCTGGAAAGCCGCCTGCTCGCAGAGGTCCTGTGTATCGATTTTCCCAATGAAGTCGTGTCGAAGTCCTTGACTCAACAGAGAAGTCTATGCACGCTATCCGAGCACTTCATGGCTCAGCTACCCTCCTTACAGGAGCCATGCGTAGTTAAGGTGGCATTTAAAGAAAGATATCAGTACGAGTTTGACTGAAGGGACACCAAGCCTTAGGTGACTGGGCACGCCTCTGGGAGGTGAATTTTCCTGAGTATATAAACTCAGTCTTTGTATTTTGTAAGTATCGATGGTTGAGCAGAGCTCCCGGTTGTAAAATCTTGAATGAAGCATTGTGTTATGGTTATTTCTGGACTTTTGAGACTTCTTGCCTGATGAATGTCAGTTTCCTTTCATATCTTTGTTTATATTGTATTAGAGCATCTCGGAATTGGAGGATCCAGTCGAGTGTGATTGTCATAGGATGATGTAGGTTGGATCACTGTGATAGTCATTTTGTTCTAATCGTCCTCTGTAAACTTATCCTCGTTGAGCGACTTGGAATTGGAGGATCCAGTCAAGTTTTCCTCTCAGTTTCTCGAAGCCCTGAACCAGGAGGATCTTGCATTCAGAGTTTTTCCCCACAGACCGCCGAAAGACCTGTTGCCTGAGGTAGTTGTTCACTCTTCTCCTAAGTCATCCACCTGCGCATCTTTAAATCAACCCCTTGACTAAAGTTAGATCAAGACCTCAATTGTTCCCTGCATGCCAGACCCAGTCTCTGAATTTGAGTGATACCTCCCTGAGTTTTTACCCATCCGATCATCCCATTTATCAAACTGTGACATAAAAACTGATGGGCGTTGGGCTCTGCTTCTGCAAGAAATCCAGGAGTAACTTCCAACGCTAACATTTCTGGCTCCGTTGCCGGGGACGAAGTTGAAGATTTTCCCTGGGCAGAACGACATTGAGCCTCTGATTCTGAAGGTGCATCAGACATCAGAGCCCTTAAATATTGCTACTGTGCACCTGGAGACTCCATTATTTCCACATCACTGTTTCAGCTATGACTACTGTTAGCACACCTGAAAGCTGACCCTAAGGAGCTTTCTCGAGAAGGTTTCAGCAACTGTTTTCTCAGTTTGAGAAGCTTCCTGGGGTAACGACAGCATTAAGATCTAGCCTTTGATGGTGAACAAGGACCAGGCATATTTGAAGTTGCACATCTTTCACCTGGCGACTCCGTGATTCGAGGATCGATTGGGGACTCCACTATTTCTATATGGAGAAAATTATGGCTCAAAGGTTTTCTTTCTGTGATTGTTCCTAGATAGTTGGGTTTCCTAATGCACTTCCTGATAGAGACCAATGGGAAGATTTCCTCCCTGAATTTCATGCAACAAGTTGGGAGGAACCAGCGGAGCATTTACTGGACTTCCATGAGGCTATTCACTGACACAATATCATGCATGAGGATGTCTGGATTAAGCTCTTTAGGTATTCATTGAAGGGAGCTTCTCTTGAATGGTGTCGGTCTCTTCCCGCTGCAAGCATCGGCTCTTTAACAGGTTTTCATACAACTTTCAACTCATTTTGTAAAGACTACTATCCAGCTGATTGCTTGTTTGAAAACTGTTGTGAGGAGTTTTCTTCACTTCATGAAGACTTTTTTGGCCCTGAAGACCATGTCCATGATAAATCCTTTACTGTGGAGGAAAGCATTTGCCATGAAAAAATAGAGGTGTTGAATGATATTAATTGTGTTAGCCCTGGAACGGAAGCATCTGACATTATTTTAGATGCTCCTGTTGTTTTAGATGTTCATAACGATCAACATGCCTCTTGTGAAAATTATGAGTTTATAGAGAAGATGTGGTCTATAGTAGATGGCTTACCTGGGCATCGGGTGGAAGCAGATGTTCCTAGCATCTCTGCTCATGATGATGAAGACCCTCCCTTTTTAAAAAAGGGGTTAGTTGTGGAAGAGGTGTCTTCTCTTTCCCCTAGGGGGTTTCTCACGATATATTTTTACCTGGGATTAAAGAGAAAAGGATTATGTATGAGTAGCCAGAAGCAGCAGGTCCCGCTGCCCCTGAAATGGAAATTTTTGACGGGATCATTGTTCTGGAGGAGGATCATATCAATGAAGGACAACCCCTTTTTGATATATGTTATAGTGATGATGAGAAGAAAGCTTATCCTACTTTTGATCACTATAGAGATACTGAAGAGCCAGTCAGCAAACAGAACCACCCCATGGTCCCTATTTATGATGAATACGAATCGGACCTAGGGGAGACCGAACCAGAGGAGCAGAATATTTCCTGTCCAGAGCTAGTCAACGAGCAGCCACCGCCCGAGAGAAGCGAGCCTACATCAGTTGTCCACCATCAACCTGTTCTTATCAGAGATATTCAGCCACAGGTGAACAACTGTGTAGCATAGGAAGGTGTATGTCGCCCATTTTCTGGAATTTTCCACTCATTCTATGACCCTGTCTGCAAGTACATGGAGTGGAATTTCCCCTATGCCTTGGAGCCGCCCTATTTCATCTCAACTCCATCCTGTAAGGAGGAGTTGAAGAGTGTAACCTCTCTGTTGTCATGGTTACACCATCCATTGATGATCGTCGACAAAAGGAAGGAGCTTCTATCCAGGAAGTTGCTTGAATGGATATGGTGGAAGTTTTCTTTCACCTAGCCCATGTAAAGTGTTTTATTAGCTTAGGACTGTACATAAATAAGCTCTTGTAAGCATGAACGTTTAGTTTGTTTTGTTTTTATTTTTCGGCCTGTATTTTCAGTAGCGCGGTGTTTTGAGCCCGACTCCATAGCCCAACAGCAAGGCACTGAAGTTGTGGAATGAATTCTTAGAGCATCACTGGGATGACTCTATCCCCCATGGAGCCTAATGTTAGCGATTATTTTTGCCTTAGGCACAAAAGTACCCAGGTCTGCAGAATGACTGGGAAACACCCAAGCGCAGCAGCGGAAGGATCTCCTTTCTGGTTATAATTCAAACGAGCGGGAAAGGTTTTGTTGTCGACAGTCGAGATCCATCCACGAAGTAGATCAACAGTCATCGGGGTCTCGGGGCTATCAAGTTACCCGACATATAGCATCAAGGAAATCTCCTATATTTCAAGGTTGAATCTGGGTCGTCCGATCCAGTGACGCGTGGCGTAGGATCCAGTCACACCGGCATATCGGCATTCGGGAGTTCAAGGGGTAAAATTCCCTGTTTCTTCGCCTTTCGAAACCCTGAACCCCGAAATGCCGATAAGCGCCCTTCAAAGCCCAGCCCACGGTCCTAGTACCAGGTCACATCAAGCGAGCCTGAGAACGAGCGCGGTCCCCTGTTAAGCGGAGAATGCTACCTCAGCCGGTCATATTAAGGACACGTGGTGCGCATCCGTGCCATTTCGGCATTCGGGAGTTCGTGGGGTGAAGATTTTATGTCTTCGAGCATCGCGAAACCCTGACAGCGCCGAAAATGTCGAAACTGGGGGCCCACGACATCACGAATCATTTTCAGCCATCCATTTAAAGGGAACACCTGGCAGCAAATTGGGCCATCTCGGCGTTTCGCCCATCGCGACTCCAAGGCACAAAAAGCATCTCCATTATGTTCCGATGCACGAGATGCTGGGAGAGTCCCAGGCCCGGACCCACAGCAGCGTCAGGTGAGTTCAAGACCATCAGATCTCATAGGGACATGTGGCACCAGATTGAGTCGTCTCGGCATTTCGCTCATTGCGATTTCAAATTTCAGGAATAGTTCCTTTCCATTCGCGAAGGCCGAAAGCGCATTGGGAATAAGCACATGGTCACAACCCATGGTCACTTGGGGAGAGGAAGGAGTTGCATAAAGAAGGCCAAAGGCATCGAGTTCAGTTGCAGAGGGGATCATCGCGATCTCCAGGCGCCATCGGACCAGATCTTAATACTGTTTCCAGCATTGGAGTAAATGAAGGCAAGAGCGGGTGGTTGAAACATCCTTTCGTTCATTAAAGTAAGGGGAATGGAGGGTCTGGCGAGCCGCCTGCTCACAGAGGTCATGTGTATCGATTTTCCCAATGAATCCATGTCAAAGTCCTCGACTCGACAGAGAAGTCTGCGCACGCTAGTCGAGCACTTCATGGCTCAGCTACCCTCCTTACAGGAGCCATGCGTAGTTAAGGTGGCATTTAAAGAAAGATATCAATACGAGTTTGACTGAAGGGACACCAAGCCTTAGGTGACTGGGCACGCCTCTGGGAGGTGAATTTTCCTGAGTATATAAACTCAGTCTTTGTATTTTGTAAGTATCGATGGTTGAGCAGAGCTCCCGGTTGTAAAATCTTGAATGAAGCATTGTGTTATGGTTATTTTTGTACTTTTGAGACTTCTTGCTTGATGAATGTCAGTTTCCTTTCATATCTTTGTCTATATTGTATTAGAGCATCCCAAAATTGGAGGATCTAGTCGAGTGTGATTGTCATAGGATGATGTAGGTTGGATCACTGTGATAGTCATTCTGTTCTAATCGGCCTTTGTAAACTTCTCCTCGCTGAGCGACTTGGAATTGGAGGATCCAGTCAAGTTTTCCTCTCAGTTTCCCGAAGCCCTGAACCAGGAGGATCTTGCGTTCAGAGTTTTTCCCCACAGAATGTCGAAAGACATGTTGCCTGAGGTAGTTGTTCACTCTTCTCCTAAGTCTTCCACCTGCGCATCTTTAAATCAACCCCCTGACTGAAGTTAGATCAAGACTTCAATTGTTCCCTGCGTGCCAGACCCAGTCTCTGAACCTCCCTCAGTTTTTACCCATCTGATCATCCCATTTATCAAACCGTGACATAAAAACTGATGGGCGTTGGGCTCTGCTTCTGCAAGCAATCCAGGAGCAACTTCCGACGCTAACAGTGCCCATGCCATCTAGGGTTCAATTCTCTCCTCCAGAATGCCAAACACTCATCCTCCAAAGTAAGACATCTTCCACGCAAGCAACTCAACCTACATGTGGTCATCATGAAGAAGTCACCAAGTTGTATAAAGGTCTCCAATTCTCCAAGTAAGAATGTGATATAAGATTCAAGGAAGGTGTAGCAATCCAAAAGTAAACCACCTCCACATGTGCATGTCCATCACAAAAAAATCGAGGGATCATCCATACACCATGTACCCCACATCACACGAAGCACCCCCAAACATGGAGTAAACACTTTCAAAGTAAACCATAAAAGATAACAAACCCTTTTTATGAGGAAAGTGTTTTCGCCAACACCAGTATGCTCCCTTTGCAACTCACCCAAACCTGCCATCTGCAAATCTATACCTGTTGCAGTCTTGGAACTAATATTTGGGGCTTGGAAAGGAACAAGGACCTGATCATCACAATTATCCATCCAAGGATCACACCTCACCTTCTCAAGAAAACTAGATGTCTCAAAAATGGAAGAATCCAATGTAGTATGAGTATCTTATCTCTTAGGGGTACTCGACCTCACTAATGTCCTAGTGCTCTTACATGCTCCTATGCATCATGTAATGTTTGAGTAAGCCATCTTGGATTCATATGGGATGGAGTAGTAGGTGAGAGCATATCCATACCCAATCTCAGCTCGTCTACTTTTGAATCTACTTTAGCTCTAATCTTCAAATCAACCTTTAGAATAACAACCTCCTCTCTCTGCTCAATCACTGAAGGAGAATAATGTGAACTAGAAGATCTCACTTCCTCATCAAACTTCACATCTCTTCTCACCAGAATATTTCGTTGTGCTGGAAGATTGATATTGTAATCTATATAAGTATCATTGTATCCAATAACACTAGATGTTATCACAACATATTAAACTTGCAAAGAATGTGTTAAATTTAGAGAAGCTATTAAGTTCTTTTCAATTTACTAGATAATAATAGCATAAGCAGGATCACTGAAAGATACACAATTACAAGGTACACAACATTTATCTTGGGAACCCCTCATGGGGGAGAAAACCCAGCAAAAACTTCCTTAATATAGATTTCCAATAGAATGCCAAGATAATAAACCAAACACTAGAGATTATCCAACACTGAGCAATGCACCTCTCTCTTCCTTCTTCCGGCAACTAGAAACCGCATATTTCTTCAAACTTGTGCACTAGATGAGTGACTTGAGTGAGTGAGCTAATGAGGTGCCTTCCACTCTTATTTATACTAGCTAGAAGGTGCTAGGGTGGTGTCTCTTCATCAAGCAGTGTCGACTTCTTCTTTAGTTGCTAAAACCACTTCAATTAGGCCTGGGAGATGACTTCTTAATTAGCAACATATAATTAGGGTTTGACCAATCCACAAAAGGGGATTTGGTCTTATACAAATCCCAACATGATCAATCCACAAAAGGGGATTGATCTATGAGATAATAGCTCAATAATAAGTAGAATTCTTTGCAGTTACAATATTTCAACACCCCCCCTTAACAAGAAGGGTATTCTACAACATCATCAGGAGAGAGAGAGAGGGCAGAAAAATCAACAACATCTGGAACAATGACTGACATATCTATAAATCATCGAAATTTTTTCTCATCATCAATCATATCATCATTCACAGTATGGAGTTGGAATGGCATCATCATCATCGTTCACATCATGAAGCTGGAACCTAAAACCTCAACAATAGTTAGCATAAAATAAATAACAACAACATCAACAACTGGCATATCTATAAATCATCGAAATTTTTTCTCATCATCAATCATATCACAGTATGGAGTTGGAATGGCATCATCATCATCGTTCACAGCATGAAGCTGGAACCTGAAACATCAACATCAGTTAGCATAAAAGAAATAACAACAACATCAACAACACGAGGCTGGAGCAACATCATCACGGCACGAGGCTGGAGCAAAAACATCATCACAACACGAGGCTGGAGCAACAACATCATCACAGCACACGGCTGGAGCAACAACATCATCATCATCATCATGGGGCAACAGAATGAGGCAGGTGTATCAACAACATTTTGTGGTACTTTGACAGTCCCTAGGGATCTGCCCAGAAATCAGAAGATTCCCTAGGACATAAAATCCTAACAGAGCTACCATGTGGTACTTTGATAGACTTTGCTTACCGGACCTTCAAGATCTTCCCAGGAATCACAAGATTCCCTAGGATTATAAAAATCCTAACAAAGCTACCACTACTGACCACAACTAGCATATGCATGCACAGGTACTCTGACAGACCATCCTTACTGGACCTTCGGGATATGTCCAGGGATGATCAATCCCCTAGGATATAAAATCCTAACTGAGCTACCCATTGTTGGTCAGGATACCATAGTATCATCAACATCACTCCCCCTTTTGAGGGAGGTCCTTTTGGACTATACCAAGGTTGTCTCGAAAGTGTTCAAACTTTACACGAGACAAAGGCTTGGTCAACACATCTGCAACCTGCTCATCTGTGCCAACATATTGGAGCTTTATGGCTCCCCTCTGCACCATATCACGAATGTAGTGATACCATATTTCTATGTGCTTCGACTTGTCATGGAACACATGGTTCTCTGTCATCTTTATGAAACTCTGGTTGTCACATAAAATCACGGTTGTTTCCATCTCTAGATCAAATAGACCTGTCAACAACTTCTGAAGCCATATGGCTTCACAACTAATGGAACATGTTGCAATGTATTCCGCTTCTATCATGCTAAGAGAAATATTCAATTGCTTCCTACTCTGCCATGAAGTCATGGATGACCCCAAACTGAAAGAACATCCTGAAGTGCTCTTTTTGTCAGAAACACTTACAGTCCAATTTGAATCAGTATAACCAATCAGCCTAAAGTCATGATCTCCATTATAACAAAGAGCAAAGTCCGGCGTACCCTTAAGGTATCTCATCACATGTTTTGCAGCAACAAGGTGGAAACGTTTGGGCTCTACCAGATATTGACTCAAGGTGTTCACAACAAAACATATAGTTGGCCTGGTATTCGTCAGATACATCAATGATCTAATGATCTGTCTATACAATGTAGCATCAACCAATTCTGAGGTAGTATCAACCAGGAACTTCAACTTTGTTTCCATGGGTGTGTTCATGAATTTACATTCCAACATATCAAACCTCTTCAGTATTTCAACTGCATACTTCTCTTGGTTAAGGAAGATCTTCTTTGGGCTCTGCCAAACTTCAAGACCTAAGAAATAATGCATCAAGCATAGGTATTTCATCTCAAATTCTCCAGTGAGCTTCTTCTTATAATCTGTGATGAGCTTTTCTTCTCCTCTTAAGAATAAGTCATCCACATACATCAACAATATAACTATATCATCATTCATAACCTTGAAGTAAAGGTTAGAATCAACTTTGCTTTTGGTAAAGGAAAAGCTTGTTAGGAAACTATCAATTCTTCCATACCAAGCTCTAGGAGCTTACATCAACCCATACAGAACCGTCTTCAACCTACAGACATTAGTCTTTATGTCTTCAACTTCAAACCCTTGAGGTTGTTCTATATACACTTCTTCTTCAATGACACCATTTAAGAAGGTTGTTTTCACATCCATCTAGGGTAAATTCCACTTCATCTTAGCTGCAAGAGCTATGATGGTTCTGATAGAAGTGTATCTGGCTACATGAGAAAACGTCTCTTCATATTCAATACCTTCATTTTGAGAAAAGCCACGAGCTACAAACCTTGCTTTATATTTTTCAATACTTCCATCAACAACATGTTTTATATTGCATAACCATTTGGAAGATACCATATCTTTTCTCTTCAGTCTAGGAACTATTTCCCATACATCATTCTTTATAATGAATTGGTATTCTTATGTCATGACATCTACCCATTCTTTCTTCTGAATGGATTCTTCAAAGCAAGTAGGCTCCTTCTCCATGAGATCACACATCAAATCCATATAACTAGAGAATGGATTAGGTTTCTTGACTTGTCTCACGGTTCCTTCTGGGGCACCATACTTCTCTCCATATTGAATAAGTTCCCTCACCGAAGCTGGCTTTCTCTTGTGAGAGATCGTCATCTGGGGAGGTTCTTGAGATTATATCATATCATGATCTTCTTGAATCTCATCATCGGGGGAAACTGTGGCTTCCCTCACTGGTTCTGCAACTCTGGGAGCTACAGGCTCTTCTTCATATACTTCTTCAAGCTGGCATCTCCTTGATTTCTTGAGTTATGCATCTTCATCAAAGGTTACATCTCTGTTGATCTCAATGTGATGGTAACCTAGTATGTAAATTTTAGAGGCCTTTTAGACCTCACAGTGTCCAACAAATATTCCCTTCTTTCCTGAAGCGTCTGACTTGGTTCTCTTATCTTTCGAAATGTGTACAAACACTGGACAACCAAATATCTTGATATGGATTACTTCTGGCTTCTTTCCGGAGAAAATTTCTTCAGGGTTTTTGAACCCAAGTGCACTATGGGATAATTTGTTTTGTACATACAAGGTTGTTCTTACTGCTTCTACCCATAAGTGCATTGGAAGATCTTGATCATGGATCATAGTCTTCACTTCTTCCATTATAGTTCTAGTCTTTCTTTCTTCTACGCCATTTTGTTGAGGATTGTAGGGAGTGGTTAGATCCCTCTTAATCCCGACATCTCTACAAAAGTTTACAAACTCTTTTGAGGTGTATTCTCCTCCATTATCTGACCTGAGTATCTTGATTTTTCTTTCATATAGATTCTCTATCAAGGATTTGAATTCCTTGAATTTCCCAAACACTTCATCTTTTGATTTCAAGTAAACCCAAGTATTGCGAGAATAGTCAACAATAAATGAAACATAGTATACATACCCACTAAGAGAGGTTGATAGCATTGGGCCACATACATCTAAGTGGATGAGCTCCAAGACTCCTCCTGCTTTATTGTGGCTCTTCGGGAAAGGATTCTTTATGTTCTTTCCTTGTGCGCACATCCCTTGCACACACCTTCATGATCAACCTTGAAATCGGGCAGACCTATAACTGTCTTGCTCGCATATGGTAGGGCCTTGTAGTTGATGTGAGCTAGTCTTCAATGCCAAATTTCACATGGACTCTCAGTGGAGTGAGTCAAGGCTGCATTTGAGTGACCTTTTAATTTATACATGCCACCTTCTTTTGTTCCAATAACAATTGCATCTTCTATGGTTTTTCCTTTAGGCCACATAAGGACTTCACCATCTATGAATGAAAACTTGAAGCCTTTCTTATCTAAAGCTGAGATAGAAAGAAAATTCTTCGTCAATCTTGGTACATGTAGTACATCCTTCATCTTCATTGGGGTCCCTGAATCAAGTTTGTAGGTGGACTCTCCCACTCCTTTGATAGGGTACTATTAATCATTTCCAAGTGTAACTTTATGGGGAAATTTATTTTATGTGAGGCTAGAGAGAATGTCTCTCTGACCTGTCATGTGCTTAGAAGCACCACTATCTATGAGCCAAGTGTCCTCTCCAGGTGATACTGATCCTGAGAGGGCAGAGAATAAGACATAATCTCCAATCTTTTCTTTAATCATTTTCGTATGTGGCTCATCATCTTCAACTTCATGGGAATGGTGTCTTTTTTTATTTCTCTTCTTGTATTCTTCTCCTCTAGATGGACAATTCTTAGCAATATGTCCCATCTTTTCACAATGGTAACATTGATAAAAGGAGAAATCCTTTTCTCTTCTTTGACCTTTCTAAAACTTCTAGAATCTCCTTGGAGGGTGAGATTCTTTATGGATGAATCTATTTGGGGAGTGAGACTCCTTATGTAGGTGGGTTTCCTTCTTGAAGTGAGACCTCAACACAATTTCTTTCCATGTCAGCTCTATGTGTGAGTTAGAATGAAAATTCTCCCATGAAAATATAGAAATAGATATAGGTAGCACATCGACTTCATTTGTAATGCTCTTAGCCAATAGTTGAGATGAGGATGTTGAACGGAAAAAAGGTAGTGGAAGGAAGAGAGATATAATTGATTAAAGCGGGAACACAACACAGAGAAGGGGGTTCAAATTTAGAGGAGTTATGAAACAACAAAGATGAGAACCTAGAGGGGTTCAAATTGATAGTGGTTATGTAGTTGGTTGTTGTAGCATAATTGTAGAGAGACAGAATTTTGTATTCTCCTCTTGTTCTATTAAAAACAAAGTGTAATGTTTGTTTCTTGTGGTTTTCTCACCTAGGGTTTCTCCAGGGTAAATCTATGTATTTTGATAAAAATAAATATATTAATGTCTACAAATCTCTAAATCATTGCCACTGTCATAGATATCCACAACAATTGTGTTGGTATAAATTGAAACAAATGCATAGTGGAGAGACTAAATCCCAAGCATTGAGGGTTGTTGATATGTTCTTCAACATATTATATGATCGGTCTCTTCCAAATTTTTTGAATGGGGGCAATGAATAGAATAAAGATAGGGAACATAAGGTAGCATATTCCATTCAACTTATCTAGAGTTTAGGATGTATGTTTTCCTTGCTTTGCAATTTTATTGAGTGTATAGCCTTTGGGGTTTTGACAAATTCAGCATGACTCTAATTTGAGAGGATTTTCATGGAGGTACTTCAATTATTGGTTTAACTCTTTTTGAGAGAATTTAATTATTGTTTAGGCATGTAGTTATCATGCTCCAAAAATATTCCCAAGGTTTCTATGGATGATATAACATAATTTGGAGGTTGTAGAGTTGCAACCTGCTAAGCATATTTCAACCTACACATGAAAACCTTCCATCCTTGTAAACCTTCCAGCATGAGTAAACCATTGAAAGCATGCCTCTGTTTTCAATATTTAGGTTGAACAACGAGTGATATGCCACTCCAATTTTGAGTTAATATTTGGATCATTCGGTTTTAGAGCCTCATTTGTTTTTTGATAATTATAGGTCATAAATGATCTCATAAATAGTTTCATTATTTCCTACTAATTTGATGTTCTCTATCATGGGTCTCCCAACTCATCTTTTTCACCTTTCCCACTTACTTTTTACATATGAACATTTCTTCTCATTTTTTTTCTATGCAATTACTCTAAAGTGTCAACCTCTATATCTTTGTGATTCCCCAAACTTCTACTCTACCTCCTACTACCTTAACTAGTACTGTCTACTCCCATCTACTAGGGGCACTAAGCGACATATGGATAGTGATCATGTTCTTGAACCTAGATGAGTGCAACTCAAAGCACTATTTCGACTTCCATGAGACCCCAACAACATTGTTATTTCTACTTCACGACAAAGTATGAATACACATGAGAATTCCTAGGGTTCTATGTCAACTACCCCTTATTATTATATTATTTTCTTATAATTACATAGTGGGCCTATTCCATGATTATGGTCGCATTACATTCATTATGCCCTTGGGTACCTCCCTAAGTACTAGGTACATAACAATCATAGATCAATGGTGGATTAAACAAATGCATGGAAGAGAAGTGAGCAATTGCGAATGGAAATTAGTGATGAAGGTAGTAGTGAAGAAAGATTGAAAGAGTTGGGGAAATTGAGAAAACAACGAGATGTAGTTATCTCATGGTTAGGGGGGAGAGAAATATCGATGGAAGGAATCTTGAGGAGAGGCAATAGGGGTGGAGTGTTAACAGAGTTCAAAGAAATGGGTAGAAAAGAGTTGAAGGTAGATGCAACAATCTAGGCTTAACATGTGGATCTAACCTTAGAAGGACTTGTAGAATAGCCCAAACCAAGAGAACTAGTAGATTCTAAACTTAGCAATGAATTATATGACACAATTATAGATGTACATCGACTATTTGAAGAGAAGGAACCCCCCAAATTGAAGAAATCCTACTTGATATAATGGAACCAAACTAGACCCAACCACACCTTAGGTGCCTTTGCATCATAAGTTATAGTCAACAACTCATTTTTCTTTACATTTTCCTTTGCCAAATAATTTTCAAGTGGTAGTAGTGGTCATATTAGAGGTGGTGGTGCTAGTAGTATTAGTATTAGTGGTGGACATTTAGATACAACCCAAGGGATTAGTAATCTATTTTCAAAGCAAAATCAAAATTTGATTACATAAGCAGGCCTTGGTGACTTTTGTTTTAGAAGGCTTTACACCTAGTGGAATGGTGAGGACTCGAGGAGGGTCCTCTATGAGATACATAGAGTTCTGGGGTAAGGGAGAGGAAGATGCAGAACACCATTTGTTTCTCTATGAAGCTATATGGAGGTCTAAGGGAATCCCATATGCTTCTCAATTGATAGATTTCTAGACAACTCTTAGAGGAAGGGCATTACATTGGTATATGAAGTTTGTAGATTTCCCACTTGGTGGAGTGGTTCTCATTGTACCCAAAGTTAAACAACAATTTATTATTGATTTTTAGCAGTGCAACTTTCAACAACAGAGCATAGAAGAACTAAAGGAATTAGGCAGATAGTTGGGAGATAGCATGGGAGTCTGCTCAAAGATTTTGAGATCTCATGGGTAGGCTTACATTTCGCATCCATGATACCTAACATAAGGAGTGGTTTATTCAAGGGCTACTTCCTCTAACTTGGATCCCTTTAATGTAACGAAAGATTTCCAATCATAGAGAGACTTTAGAGAAGGTAATGTGAGTTGAATCCATGACTAGGTATCTTGGCAACGCTAAAACTAAAGTAACTGGTGCAAACAAAGACTTATCCCAATTTCAGAATCAAGTAGTTTCACTCACATAGAAGATACAAGTACTGACAACACCTAATATTGGTAGAGAGAAAGTATGGTGTACAAAGTGTAAGAATGAAGGGCATCATGCCTTGGAGTGCCCATTGTTGCAGGGGGGACTTCCACTAATCCCCCTTGTGGGACCTATTGTCGTCCTTATACACACTTGCAGACATGAGCTAAGTCCTTCTCACTTAGTGTGTCCTCGAAGGCACAATGCCTAGGTTCAAAGTCCACCCTGTCACTTTGATTTGAACATCTTCCATCTAGGTTAAATCCTAGGGAAGCCAAGGGGGGTAGACCCTAGTTACTAGATGAGATTTACGTTTAAGTTCTAGGAGTTGGTTTTAATTAGTTAACAGGTCGGGGGGAATATAGACTATGATGTTAAGCATCAATGCAGGATGCAACAATATAGGATGACAGTCAAAACCTTTTCCTAGGACAACTAAGACTAGTGCCTAAGATTGGGCAAGGGGTCAACTAGATTAAGAGAAGTTTAATTACAAAATAATTACAAGATTATAAATATTACAACAAGATATATACAACTAGATACAAAGATACAGAAAGAATATCTAAGATACACAGAGTTAGACTAAGTTAGATACAATGGATACAATATATACAATATACTAACAAGTTGCTTGAATATGCAGGAAACGAAGATACTCAAGACAAGATAACCATCAACACATCAAGCCAAGCATTCTCACAATAGATCTTACTCTTTTGGACTGCTTATCAATGGCACAAAAGACGAAAATCACTCAAGACCCAGTCAAGAGAGTGCCTCCAGGTGGATGCGCAACTTCTTGAAGGATCACACCACAAATTTCAAGAACAACAATAAATAGATAAGTGCGTGAAAACATAAAGTGTTCCAGATAAGAGATATAACCACTTAGATAATTAATCCACAACGTAAAATGACTTGCATGTAAATGTAGGTATGATATCAATGTGCTTGCAAGTGTAAACATGAACAACTGATAAGTTTTAGACCAAGGATTAAGTTAGGTGGTTAAGTGAGATTTTTTTTAATCCTATCTAAGTGTCAACCCAATACTTTCCTCCCCTAATTACCAAGTAATTGTTGGGTGCTCAAGAAGTTAGGCAACGAGGCCCACCCTAGCTCCACAGGTCAGTGCTAAGATAAGAGTACTCCTGGAAAAGGATGTTGCGCCCTGTGAGACTGTCCCCAGCCTAGAACCTTTCCGTTGCTTTCCTCCACCTGTTTTAAATGGCGAAGATAGTTGGTAAAGGTGCCCTATCAAGTCTAATAAATTTTAAACCTATGAGCTAAGTATTGAAGTGCTTGAGTGCTTAAAGATTGCTCAAAAATGATGCCAAATGTATTACTATGAATTTTAAATCCCGAAAAAGGGCCTAGGGGACCCGAGACCGAAATCACAAGTTAAGTTCTTAAATTATGAAGTTATTGCATGTAAATTGTGAAGAACTGGAAGATGCTTGCGAAATTGAAAATGATGATTACTTAAGCCATTATGATACCCATGTTTGCATGCATGTGAGATAGATACTTAAGAAATGAATGACTTGCATGCAACGAAAAAGAAAAATATTTACTATGCCTCCATGGGCTCTAAGTTAGCATAGATTATGTGAGATATACTCTAGATAATTTTAGCTTTAAGCATGCATGTAGATATCCTCTAATCTAGCTAAGATATGAAGTGAAAGACAAAAGAAACTAAGCTAAAACTTGGAAAGCAAAACTGAAAAGAAAAGAATGCAAGCCACTTGGGTACACTTCTTTGGGCTTACTTACAGTGCTTTAGATAGAAGAGAAGAAGAGGATAGAGTTATTTCTTGGAAAGGAGGCCCTTGAAGGTGTGTTGTGAAAGAAATCGGGCAGCATGCACCCTTAACTTGGCGAGAACTTGCAAAAATCAGCAAGCTATTGCTTGTTGGTTTGTGCTGCAAGCCACACTCGCAATGTTAAGGAAATTTTATGTTTTGCAACAGAAGTTTCCCGCATGTAAAAACCAGAAAATTATATGAATTTATTGACCTATTCTAAAGAGTTATATACCAAAATCTGAATATGAATGAAGCATAAAGATAACCAGAAAGCTGTGAATTTTTAATGAGTATTGAAAGTAAATCCTTGCTTGGATCTATCCCAACAACACTCCTTGAAATGACCTGCAAGCTTCAAATACACTGTGAGACAAGGATAGACAATGATTTCATGCACTAATAAAATAACATAGTTTAAATTATTAGTGGATTCAAAACATATAAGCTAGCAATTATACAATTATGAAGCCTAGTTAAGTAAACTAATTTACCCAACAATCTACTCACTATTTCACAATGATATTTAAATAAAAACAGTATCACCTCGCAATACAGTAGAAGTCCAGACAAAGTCAAGTGCTCCACGTTTCCTCTAAAACCATTCCTTTATTATCAATGGAAGAGGTTGTAGCAACAAAGTTTCTCCAAGCTCTTCAAGAACAAATGGGTGAAGCAAAGTGACAATGAGAGAGAGAGATGGAGAGAATTTGGTAGCATAACAATACTCAGAAGAATGGTGGTGAGTGAATGAGGGAAGGATTTTATTTATAGCAATGAGAGGAAGAGAGACCCTTCATGGATTTTTGACAAATGTCAAAAATCCAAGCCAAAAGACAACTCAAGTGAGGAGGGCATGAGCTTTTAGGGTTGAGTGAGGAATGGAAAGTAGGGCGAGTGGAGGAGTGAGTTGGCCATCAAAGAGAGGTGTATTGGCTAATAAGGGAGGCCCATGCTTTCCTTAAAGAAACCTTCCATCTTTTTAGAAGATGTTTCCAACTTACACAGAGAGTGGGGGCGCACTTCAAAGGGAAAGCGTGAGGATTGTGGTGATGTGTGGCTTGAGTGTGTTGAACACACTCTAAAATTTGACATGGGATTTAAAGGAGGGGAACACCTCATGAGGAGGGGCCCATAGCCCATTATTAAATGAGTTTCCAATTCCCACGTGTGAGAGGGACATGTTCCCCAAGAGGGGGTGCAAATCCCAAGAGGAAATAAATGAAGTGTGGGTTAGGAAGTGGGTAAAGGTTAGGAAAGGGGGTTGGGTAGGTTAGGGAGTCTCTCTCAACCATTAATCACCTTTACTTTACCTTATTTTCTCATTTATTACAAAATTGACATTTTCCTATGTCTTGGGTTTAGCAATTAAACTGCTTTTATCTAACTAAGACTCCTATGTGAACAAAACCCTAACAAAACTTGTTAGACTGAGTTGAAACTTGGTCCAAGGGTGTAGGGGGTCTCATTCCATTTCGTTTGAGTACAAATACCCATATAAAAATCCCAAGGACCCAACTTTTACAATTTTTCATCAGAATTATTTAATTAATTAATTAATTAATTAATGAAAATCCCAACCTTAGGAAATTTTAATTAATTAAAAAAAACCTATCTAGACTCGACTAAAAATCAATAAACTTTTCGTGTTGTCTTACATGGTCATTTAAATCATTCCTAAACACTATCTACCAGGGTATGACTTCATTAGAATGCCTTTCACCACTTTGGAGGATTTATTGCTAGTGGGAGTGAAAAACTCAAGGGAAATTAATAAGGCTGGTTAGGCCAGATTAATATCCTGAGGATAAAAAACACTCAGTGAAATGAACTCTCCTAATGAAGAAATCCTAAGTTAACTGACCTAACTATGATCCATGCAGACCTATTACATTATTAACACATGCAGGGTGCGGAAATTCCGTTTACAAAAATGTGTGTTGGAGCAAAACATTTGCCATGTAGAACCAAATAGTCTTTGACTTGTTTTCATCTAATGATGCATATATTCATGGTAAATGGAGTTGACCCCCTATTTGAATAGGCGATCACCATATCTAGCTCCACATGGGGACGTGTGTTTGATCTTCTCACATGGGACGCAAAGCATACGAGAATCCAACATCTACAAAAAGGTGCTCACCAATATCCAACATAAGCATACATATATACCAAATGATTAAATAAAAAGATATAAACAACAATTACATAATGAAATAACTATTGTACAACATGAACTATGATACAACAATAAATCTAAGTACATATTGACATAATAAATGAAATAATACAAAATTGAAATACAAGGAGAAGGGTTAGAGATACGTTACAAAGGGTGTCCCTTTGAACACCAAGTTTCCATATGAAGAAGACTTCAAGGAGGAGTCCTCTCACTAGCATGTCTGACTTTATGTCGTCCCAATGGCTGATAAAAGTTGCTAGAAGACTGATACACTTTATGTTGATTGTTGATTTTACCATGTGAATCCCAGTTTATAAATTTAGGCCACTTGACAATCCTCCTTAAAAAAAAATTGATTGTTTTCCATAGGTGCCAAGTGCAAAGTCTGTGAACCTGATTTTTCCTTAAAACGCTTGTCATTTCTTTTCATAGGGATGGTATACTTTACTTTATCAATTTTTAACTTACCATCCTTACTACTCTCCATCAGATTTTCATCATAATATATATCTTTAATTTTCCCAATTTCTGAAAAATAAGGAGGGTGTGGCCCAAGAATTCCCTCTGACTTACTCTGACATCTATCTGATTCCTTTGATAAAGGTTGAACTGATAACAAATTTTCAACTGACACATTCAACTCTAACTTTCATTCTGAAGGAGGCGAACCATTATCTGTTCTATCCAAATCTTCCTCAATAAAAATCCCATCAAAAGAATCCATGGGGTCCCAAACATTACAAATGATCGGGGATCTACTTCTCAGTTTTGTCTTTATAGGGGTAGACTCTATCTCATAACATCCCATTTCTACTTGACGATACACAATATCGTTATCCTTTTTCCTAGGATCTTCCACATGATACTTTCTTTCCAACTCCCTGTTTAATCTAAACATGGCACCACTTGGAATTGGAATGGTGGCATAAGTTAAGTCCATTTGCAAATTGCCACCTAAATCTGTAGTTGTCTTTCTATTTAGCAACATACCCCATGTATCTGGCACATCAATTACAACAATTTCCATCTCAATCATGATATCATGGAATGCCGCCAAGTGTACTTGTAATCCCTTAATCAAACCATGCACTTCAATTGTTTTGTTATCCATAGCACAAATGTTATGATAAGGTATAGATATCCTTAAGTTCAATTGTTCCATTACTCTCTTAGTCATAACATTTGAGGTAGCTCTTGAATCTAACATACAATTATGAAGAATAAAATCATTTACGAGCAAGGATAGGAAGAAGTGTCTATTCTTTTCATTTCCTCTATCCATATTCTGCAGAATAACTGGTGCATCCTTATAAGTTCTTATTGGTGGAATGTCAACACTTTTTTGAGAAGGACAATCTATGTCTCTGAGTAGCTTCTCCCTCTGAGAAGGAATCTTCATTATTTCTGACACATGCACCAACATCTTTGCATTACTTAAACATCCTCCTAAGTCAATATTTAATTATGAGTTTGCATAAATACTTGACTTAGGGGGAGTGGGAGCTACCTTGGGAATGTTTGCTTGTTTTTTATTTTGACTTTTGTTTCCATTCCTTTGGTAGGTAATGCCTCTAAACTTTGCCATTTCATCTACTTGTTGTGGAGTAGGCTTAGGACCAAAAATTTTTGCTTCCCTATCCACCACAACATCACTCATGCAATTAATGTTGTTTTCCCCCTCATTATGTCCATCCAAACCCACCCAATCATGAATGCCAACATTATACTCATGACCAAACATATTAACTTGTTCATTTTCTGATCCGTAAGGTCCCATCCCATTACTAAGGTGAAGGAAGACTTGGCAAGTTGATTCATCATGAAATTGCTCACAAGGTCTACAATAATGAATAGATTGGTGATCAACCTAGTTAGTGGCTTCAAATGGGTTTGGTGGTATTTGATCTTGGGGAGGAGGCTTCTTAGACCATTTATCATTTGGTATATGTTGGGGCCTACTAGCTTGGCCCCTTTCCATGGCTATCAACCTATTTTGCATGTCATTCATTTGACTAACATGTTCCTTCAATTGATTAGCATGATTAATTTCCATTTGTTTAATCAATTGAGTGAGTTCCTTAATGCCATCACTAGAGGATTTATAAGTTTCAACATTCTTTTTCTTCTCATCATAAAGTTGGGAGGAAGATCCCCTAGTAAAACCAGGAATGATAGACTTCCTAGCATCCTGCATGTTCTTGTCAATTTTGATAGTTGTAGCTTGTGCTGCTTTTAATCTCTGAGGATCCTTGTCCCTTAGGGAATACCTCATTTCTCCCTCAAAAGCCTCCATATAATATATCAAGACTACAACATCTGAGGGTTTTATATCCGCATGAAGACTCTTCACCAAACTATTGAACTTAGTGTTGAATTCTTCAACAGTTTGATTTTCACTTTTTTTACTAGAAGTGAGGGCAGCTAATTGAAATCTATGTTCCTTTTGATCACCCCATCTCTTTCTAAATTCATCCAATATTGAATCAAGGGTGCTAAACTTTGTTGGATCAAACTCAGTAAACCACTTGGCAGCATCACCTTCTAGTGAATACACAAATAGGGTCATTTTTACATCTTCTTCATTATGACCTCTACAATATCTCTCAACACACATCTGGAAATTCAAGATGTGAGACTTTGCACCGATGGCATTGTTTCCCTAAAAGGTGGGTAACTTGTCTATGGCCTTCTCAGGGACTTGGTGTGGGGCACCTTGGATTGCTGAAAAATTCAAAGGCCTCAAAAACACACTCTTGGTTGTGTTAGGAGTATTAGTGGGATTATTAACAGTTTGTTGATTATTAGTTTGGAACAAGAATTGGATATCAGTGAGTGCTTCTTCTCCAAGACTTTCAAGTAGCCTCCTAGGAACAAGGCGATGTAATATCCTCCTATAAACCTTTTCGGGTTCAGGAAAAGAGTAAATCAGTCCTTGTGCAACGCTCCTAGTAATATACTTGATAGATTTGTTCAATGGAGTTGCCACTTGGAAAGGAATCACATGAAATCAACCAATGCAAGTTCAAATAATTTTAGGGACTAAAGGTTTTTATTGTTTAGTTCTAAAAGAATAAGTTAAGTCATTTTGACCAAGGAGAAATGAATTATCCCCGACAACGGCGTCAAATATGTTGTCGACCTTATACACACTTGCAGACGTGAGCTAAGTCCTGCTCACTTAGTGTGTCCTCAAAGGCACAATGCCTAGGTTCAAAGTCCACGTTGTCACTTTGACTTGAACCTCTTCCGTCTAGGCTAACTCCTAGGGAATCTAAGGGGGGTACACCCTGGTTACTAGATTATATTTACGTTTAAGTTCTAGGAGTTGGTTTTAATTAGTTAACAGGTCGGGGGGGATCTAGCCTATGATCTTAAGCAACAATGTAGGATGCAACAATATAGGATGATAGTCAAAACCTTTTCCTAGGACAACTAAGACTAGTGCCTAAGATTGGGCAAGGGGTCAACTAGATTGAGAGAAGTTTAATTACAAAATAATTACAAGATTATAAATATTACAACAAGATAGATACAAAGATACAGAGTTAGACTAAGCTAGATACAATGGATACAATATATACAATATACTAACAAGTTGCTTGAATGTGCAGGAAACGAAAATACTCAAGACAAGATGACCATCAACACGTCAAGCCAAGCATGCTCACAATAAATCTTACTCTATTGGATTGCTTATCAATTGCACAAAAGATGAAAATCACTCAAGACCCAGTCAAGAGAGTGCCTCCAGGTAGATGCGCAACTTCCTGAAGGATCACACCACAAATTTCAAGAACAACAATAAATAGATAAGTGCATGAAAACATAAAGTGTTCCAGATAATATATATAACCACTTAGATAATTAATCCACAACGTAAAATGACTTGCATGTAATTGTAGGTATGACATCAATGTGCTTGCAAGTGTAAATGTGAACAGCCAATTGTAGACCAAGGATTAAGTTAGGTGGTTAAGTGAGATTTGTTTTAATCTTATCTAAGTTTCAACCCAACACTTTCCTCCCCCAATTACCAAGTAATTGTTGGGTGCTCAAGAAGTTAGGCAACGAGGCCCACCCTAGCTCCACAGGTCAATCCTAAGATAAGAGTACTCATAGAAAAGGACGCTACGCGCCATGAGACCGTCCCCGTCTAAGCACCTTTCCATTTCTTTCCTATGACCTCATTTTAAATGGCAAAGATGGTTGGTAAAGGTGCCCTATCAAGTCTAATAAATTTTAAACCTGTGAGCTAAGTATTGAAGTTCTTGAGTGCTTAAAGCTTTCTCAAAATTGATGTCAAATGTATTACTATGAATTTTAAATCCTGGAAAAGGGCTTAGGGGACCCAAGACCGAAATCACAAGTTAAGTTCTTAAATTATGAAGTTATTGCATGTAAATTGTGAAGAACTGAAAGATACTTGAGAAATTAAAAATGACGATTACTTAAGCCATTATGATACCCGTGTTTGCATGCATGTAAGATAGATACTTAAGAAATGAATAACTTGCATGCAACGAAAAAGCAAAAGATTTACTATGCCTCCATGGGCTCTAAGCTAGCATAGATTATGTGATATCTACTCTAGATAATTTTAGATTTAAGCATGCATGTAGATATACTCTAAACTAGCTAAGCTTTGAAGTGAAAGACAGAAAATAAATTAAGCTAAAACTTGGAAAGAAAAACTGAAAAGAAAAGAATGCAAGCCACTTGGGTACACTCTTTTGGGATTGATTACAGTGCTTTAGATAGAAGAGAAGAAGAGGATAGAGTTACCGCTTGGAAAGGAGGCCCTTGAAGGTGTGTTGTGAAAGAAATCAGGCAACATGAACCCTTAACCTGGCGAGAACCTGCGAAAATCAACAAGCAATTGCTTGTTGATTTGTGTTGCAACACACTCACAATGTTAAGGAAATTTTATGTTTTGCAACAAAAGTTTCCCGCATGTAAAAACCAGAAAATTATATGAATTTATTGACCTATTCTAAAGAGTTAGATACCAAAATATGAATATGAATGAACCATAAAGATAACCAGAAAGCTATGAAGTTTTAATGAGTATTGAAAGTAAATCCTTGCTTGGATCTATCCCAACAACACTCCTTGAAATGACCTGCAAGCTTCAAATACACTGTGAGACAAGGATAGACAATGATTGCATGCACTAATAAAATAACATAGTTTATATTATTAGTGGATTCAAAACATATAAGCTAGCAATTATACAATTATGAAGCCTAGCTAAGTAAACTAATTTACCCAAACAATGTACTCACTATTTCACAATGATATTTAAATAAAAACAGTATCACCTCGCAATACAGTAGAAGTCCGGACAAAGTCAAGTGTTCCATGTTTCCTCCAAAGCAATTCTTTTATTTTCAATGGAAGAGGTTGTAGCAACAAAGTTGCTCCAAGCTCTTCAAGAACAAATGGGTGAAGCAAAGTGATAATGAGAGAGAGAGAGAGATGGAGAGAATTTGGTAGCATAACAATACTCAGAAGAATGGTGGTGAGTGAATGAGGGAAGGATGTTACTTATAGCAATGAGAGGAAGAGAGACCCTTCATGGACTTTTGACAAATGTCAAAAATCCAAGCCAAAAGACAACTCAAGTGAGGAGGGCGTGAGATTTTAGGGTTGAGTGAGGAATGGAAAGTAGGGTGAGTGGAGGAGTGAGTTGGCCATCAAAGAGACGTGTATTGGCTAATAAGGGAGGCCCACGCTTTCCTTAAATCAACCTTCCATCTTTTTGGAAGATGTTTCCAATTTACACATAAAGTGGGGGCGCACTTCAAAGGGAAAGTGTGAGGATTGTGGTTATGTGTGGCTTGAGTGTGTTGAACACACTCTAAAAGGTGACATGGGAGTTAAAGCAGGGGTGCACCTCATGAGGATGGGCCCATAACCCATTATTAAATGAATTTCCAATTCCCACGTGTGAGAGGGATGTGTTCCCCAAGAGGGGGCGCAAATCCCAGGAGGAAATAAATGAAGTGTGGGTTAGGAAGTGGGTAAAGGTAGTGGGTAAAGGTTAGTAAAGGGGGTTGGGTAGTTTAGGGAGTCTCTCTCAACCATTATTCACCTTTACTTTACCTTATTTGGTCATTTATTACAAAATTGACATTTTCCCATGTCTTGGGTTTAGTAATTAAAACTGCTTTTATCGGACTAAGACTCCTAAGTGGACAAAACCCTAACAAAACTTGTCTGACTGAGTTGAAACTTGGTCCAAGGGTGTAGGGGGTCTCATTAATACAAATACCCCTATTAAAATCCCAAGGACCCAACTTTTACAATTTTTCATCAGAATTAATTAATTAAAATCCCAACCTTGGGAAATTTTAATTAATTAAAAAAAACCTATCTAGACTCGACTAAAAATCATGAAACTTTTTGTGTTGTCTTACATGGTCATTTACATCATTCCTAAACACTAGATACCAGGGTATGACTTCATTAGAATGAATTTCACCACTTTGGAGGATTTATTGCTAGTGGGAGTGAAAAACTCAAGGGAAATTAATAAGGTTGGTTAGGCCAGATTGATATCATGACGATAAAAAACACTCAGTTAAAGGAACTCTCCTAATGAATAAATCCTAAGGTAACTAACCTAACTATGATCCATGAAAACCTATTACATTATTAACGCATGGAGGGGTGCGAAAATTCTGTTTACAAAAATGTGTGTTGGAGCAAAAAAATTGCCCTGTAGAACCAAATAGTCTTCGACTTGTTCGCATCTGATGATGCATATCTTCATGGTACATGGAGTTGAACCCCTAGTTAAATAGGCGGTCAACATGACCTTTTCTAGAAACACTTGCATGTGTAGTTGTGCAAGTCACTTCATCTTCTCAGTTACAGAGCATTACACCTTATTAGTGTCCACCTTTGTCTAGAGTTTACGGATAGGGGAGTATTGTGAGATGGACATATGGCCATCCTCCAAGACACTGCCCTATTTTTCTGAAGTATTATTGTGTTACTAATACAATATACTATGAAATCTGCAGGACTTCCACTCATAATATGGAAAAATACAAGGCTTTAGATGCTCTAGTTGATAGATTAGGCAGAACCTCTTTCAGGATATTTGATAATTCACAACCACAAAGTGGAGGAGGTCATGGAAGAGGTGGATAATAAAAAGGAGGTAGGATTCAGGACTAGTGGACATCTTGCTTGATATTTCCCTCTTCCTAGACTACCTTGGTGTTCTCATGGTAGAATCGACACCCATGCTATAGAAGAATGTCCATAATTGATTGTGAAATGGGAAGCTAGGGAGGGACAAAAAGAAACAAAATTAGTAAACTCAAAACTCAGACTGACTAATGGAGAATCCAGGCATGCAATTAATGTTGACACAATAGGAAGAACTCGAATTGGACATATGTTAATAATGCAATACCTCTAAAGATTCAAAAGGATTGGTAGGAGCACCGAAATTTGACCATGTATAGTATAAGGCATTTTTTCGAGATGCGTTTGAAATTTTTTATAACATGTTTATACATGCTTCACCTAGAGTTGTGGGAAGATAGAAAGAATGACTTTAAGGATCAATGGAGCACACCCAAAGTTGCGAAAAAAATACTAGAAGGATGTTCTCGAGGTAATTAGAGGAAAGTTATTGATCTTTGATTCTAGTTATTTTTTAACATTTTGGATGATGAGTAGTTATCTAGGAAGTTGAAAACCTCACTTAAAAAGGTCATGGGATCTGAGGAAGAGGAGGTGGTTATATTTTAGCTAATCTTCATGAAAGGCAAAGAAATAGAGTGAAGAGAAGGAGGAGGAGAACTGAAAAAGAGTTATGATTGGATGCTCAAATGGATGGAAATGATATTAAGAATGGGATGTTAGATCTTGGATCTGATGTCAACATTCTACCTAAGAAGTCTTGGTAAACTATTGGAAAACCAAAGTTAGTCTATTCACCTAGACAATTGCGGTTGACAAATCAATACAAGATTTTTCCCATTGGAAGTTTAGAATTTAGAAGATGTAGTAGACTTGGCTAGTGTGAAAAAAATTGCATATTTTGAGGTTATAGAAATTATGGATGAGAAGGACTCTTGTTTGTATTTGTTGGGGATTGATTAGGCCTTCGATAACTATGCTATCATAGATTTAAAGAAAGAAACCATGACTTTTGAAGCTGATGGTATGAGAGTAGTTCAACCCTTGGATATATATCAAGGGCCACAATACACTAAACCTATTGAGGATATCATGGAAAGAGATGTGTTAGATCAGATTATAACCTAACATTTGGAAAAAGAGAAGATGGCATTAATCCTACAACAAATGGATCGGTTAGTTGGAGACAAATTCATTCTTTTTATAGTGACTTAGAGGAGGATTTGTATGAATAGGAGAACCAAAGGCATGAGATACCATCTAGAAGATGTGCTATAGTCAAAATCAATTGTTGGATTGGAATCAAGTTGTGGGATCTACCTATGTATGATGGGACTGCAATCTTGGAAGATTTCTTGGATACAATGGAGTACATAGTTGGGGAAGAGAAGAGAGTACATGTTTTAGATGTGGCTTTGAGGGCCACCCTTGCTTGATGGTGGGTTACAGATAAATAAGACTTGTCTACTTGGAATGTAGTGTGACCAACAATGATAGATAGGTTTATTCCTCCCCCCAACTATGAATGCCAAGATATGTCTTTGAGTAAAGGTAAAGATGTTTTGTTTTTAAAATTGTATAAACGCAAAACAAATCCCTTTATTCATGTAGAGAATTTCCCACAAAAGTGGGAAAGGGAAGGTTTGCAGCCTAAGTTTTGGGTTCACCAGTGCTTTCAGACACTTGGTCTCATGGTACTCACATGAAGAAGCTAGAAGGTAGACCAAAAATTGGGATGTACTGCAAACCCAATTTTGTGAGAACTTCTCTTTTATTGGCAAGACCTTTGAAGTAATTGTAGGGTTGAAACTTATTAAGTCATGTTTACTGATAAGTTGCAGAATAAACATTCTCTTGTCATTTGTCCTTATTATTAGAAAATGGTTGCTTTTCAATAACCTATTGGATAGTTGGACCTACCCCATGAGTTGTGGAATTTATCTTTTAGAGAATATGAAGGGTCAAGAGAGCTTAACGAAGGTGGCAGGGGCATAGCTAGTAAGCCCTATCATCAACCTTAAGTTGCAAAAAGTTAATATTGGGAGTGAAGAAAGACCTAAAATGGCCTCCATAGGATATTATTGGGATGAACAGACCATGTATTAAATTGAAACCTTGTTGAAGGAGTATG
>SNQJ01S0004502.1:358566-371298 GCA_010110895.2 Picea sitchensis
CTTTGGAGGATTTGAAGAAACAAAGAGTATTCTTGTTACTTCTTGCAACTATTGAGGTGATCTTGTTCAAGTTTTCTTTCTTGTGCATGCTTTAAGTTTATAGATTTAGAGTAGAAACTCCAAGCAAAGTATTTTGTTTGGATAGATTTGTGGTAGTATTATCATAGATCTAGTGAAGTGTTTATTTGGGTATTGCAAAGTATTTTGTTTTACCATCTAGATCTACTCACACCCTCTCTATTTTTGTATTTTTTCTCACAAGATTTGCAGGTTTACCTCTAGAGTTTTGTTCGGATAGCCTCAAGGAAGAGTCTACTCTCAAAGCTTACCTAAACTCCATTGTTTTTCAGATCTGATTTTTTTGCTCATTCATTCCATATTTCAATTGCTAACAATCATAGATATGTCACTTTAAATCAACTTTTATTTGGATATTTGTATGTGAAATTTTTTTGCTTAAAAATAAAAAAAAATCTTGACGTTTTTTGTGTTGTGCAACATTTCCAACAAGCAATAGCTTGCTGGTTTTTGCAGGTGCTTACCAGGTTTAGGGGTTATCCTGCCCACTTTCGGTCACACAACACTTCAAAGGCATATCCTTTGATTGGATAATGAAAATCACCCTTTCCCTACCTCTTTCCAGCATTGTAAAGTCATTTTTTTGCTTCCAACCCCCTTGGCACAAAAAAGGAAGGCTTGCCTCCACCTTGTGCCATCGAGAGTGGTTTTTAATTTTTGCTTTTCATTCTAAGTCATTTTTTTTAATGTTTCCTACACCTTGGGTTAGAGATTGTCACGACCAACCCCCCAAAATCGTGAGGTTAGGTTAGTTGTGTGTGTTTTTGATATGCTCATGTTCACGGCTAAAATATTCTAGAAGTAGATCTCACACTCACATAACTAAGTCTTAGCTTAATCCCTTGGGGCATAGATTTACTCTCACACTCTAAGTCTTTCATATTGCAAGTAATTTTCATAGCATATCTCTTAATGCAATACACACATGGCTAAGTAATGATGGTTTAAAGTAATCTTTTTCATTTGCAAATATCTTATCTTTTAAAGCATCTACTTTCATTCAAGTTTTCAAGTACACATGGGCATGTGAATGGTGTATGAACAACATTTCAATTCAACAAAGCTTTTCTTAAAGTTTCTTATATGTTTTGAATGCTATAATCTCATGATTTAAGAACTTTTTTTGGCTTGATAAAAGTTTCGGTTTTGGGCTTATTTCACTATTTTTAGGCAAGTAAAAGTCATATAAACACTCTTAAACACCCTAAAATACTTATTCCATAGGTATAATAACATACAAGACTTAATAGGACACCTTAATTCACCATCTTCGCCATCTAAAATGGGGTTTGAGGAAGGCAACATAAGGTGCTAGGCCGAGGACGGTCTCACGGCATGCGACGTCCTTTCCAGGAGTACTTGGACCTTTAGGGTTGACCTGTGAGGCTAGGGTAGGGCTCGTTGCCTCACTTCTTGAGAATCCAACAACCATTTGGTAATTGGGGGAGGAGGATTTTGGTTTGACACTTAACTAGGGGTAATTAAAATTTTAACAATCTTTAAGCAACTCCTTAATTCACTAAGCATTTGGCACATCTATTTCTTTATTGATATATCTTATGGTTGTTGTCTAAACAGTACTTGCAAGCACTCCTTACTTTATAATTTTACATGCAAGTTTATTTCATTCTGCTTCGTGGATTAATCATCTAAGTGTCATCTTTTATGTTGTGGAGCACTTGTTCTTCAAAGTTTTTCATTTTACTTGATTAGTGCTCTTTATGGTGTGATCATTCAAGAGGTGCACATCCCCTTTGGAGGCACTATCTTGTTTTGGTCTTGAGTGTTGTGGTTGCCATTGATAAACAGTCCAATAGAGTAAGTGCTACTAGGGCATGCTTGGCTTGATGTGTTGATAATATTTATGCTTTAAATATTTTAATTTCCTGCACATACAAGCACATGGTTAATAAGTCTTTGGTATCTTTTGTATCTTGCAACCCTTAGACTTTCTTGTTGTAATTTTGTACCTTGTTGTATATCTCTTTTTCATAATTGTTGTATCATCTATCATTTCGTTTTTCAGTTGTAAGTATTTGTATCTAGCTTTGTTGTGGAGTAGTTGTGTTTATTTGTAAACTTTTGTAATCATTTTGTAATCAACCCTCCTCAAACATTAGTTGACCCCTTTTCCCAATCTTAGGCACTAGTCTTAGCTGTCTTAGGAAAGGGCTTGCTTGTCATAAGTAAATCGTTGCATCTTGCATTTGTTGCCTTTGCATCATAGGTTAGACTTCCCCCCAACCTTTAACTGACTAAAATAAACTCCTAGAACATCACGTAAATCACATCTAGTAACTAGGGTCTACCCCCCTTTGGCTTCCCTAGGAGTAAGCCTAGATGGAAGATGTTCAAGCCAAAGTGACAGCATGGGATTTGAACCTAGGCATTGTGCCTCCAAGGACACACTAAGTGAGCTGGAATTTTCTCACGTTTGCAAGTGTGTATAAGGATGACAACATGTTTATTAACCAAATATTTCAATGATCAATGGTCTATATAGAATTTAAAGTGCCCACCTAAGAAATAGTTCCTGAATTTTTGTAGGGCATAAACCATAGAAAGTCCTTCACATTTCATGGTTGTGTAGTTGTGTTCAACATGTGAAAGTTTCTTATTTGCAAAACACACAAGGTGATCCATATTTCCTTCCCCTAATAGTGCAAGAAATGTTCCTAATGCTATCTCAAAGGCATCTACATGTACATAAAATTCTACCTTCCAATCCGGAAACACCAAGATTGGAGCACTTACAAATTTTTCTTTGAGCATATTAAAGCCGGCCTCACACTCCAAGGTCCAAAATAATATCTTAGCTATCTTCGATAACTTCTCCAAAGGTTTTGGTGATCGATGCATTGTTGCAAATGAATCTCCTGTAGCATCCAATATGTCCTAAAGTAGAACATAGTTGTTTGAAACTTGTTGGGGCAGGCATATTCACAATAATAACTATCTTTGCAGGATCAACCAAAACTCCTTCCTTGTAGACAACATGTCCCAAGAGAGTGCTAAATGTTGCACAAAAGATACATTTTTTTAAATCGAGGGAAATCTAGACCTTCTTACATCGGTCAAACATCAACTACAACGACCCGTGTGTTCCTTCAACAAACTGTATATAGTCCAATCATCCATATATACCTCCAAAAACTTATGCATGTAGTCCCTAAAAGCTGCAATGATAACTCAAGAAAACATTATCGGTGCATTCTTTAACCCATAAGGCATTACATTATATGCAAAACAAACCCACTCAACCATAAAAGTTGTCTTGTTTTTGTCTTCTTCCACAATGTGTATTCAAGCTCCTCAAATCCATAGAAGCTCTGATATCATCAAAGGTTTTCATGTTCTAAATGACAATAGGGATAATCTAATCAAATTCATCCACTGGAAATATCAATCTTGCAACTAGCATTTTGCCAATCTCTTTCTTCACCTTCTCTTTAACTTTGCATTGAGATGATATAGTCGATGTTTAACAGGTTTGGCATTTGGATGCAACTCTATCTNTAATCTAATCAAATTCATCCACTGGAAATATCAATCTTGCAACTAGCATTTTGCCAATCTCTTTCTTCACCTTCTCTTTAACTTTGCATTGAGATGATATAGTCGATGTTTAACAGGTTTGGCATTTGGATGCAACTCTATCTTCATTTCCCCTAACTCTCGCTTGATACCTTTCATCTCTGTAAAGCTTGGGAGAAACAAATCTTCATACTCCTTCAACAAGGTTTCAATTTAATACATGGTCTGTTCATCCCAATAATATCCTATGGAGGCCATTTTAGGTCTTTCTTCACTCCCAATATTAACTTTTTGCAACTTAAGGTTGATGATAGGGCTTACTAGCTATGCCCCTGCCACCTTCGTTAAGCTCTCTTGACCCTTCATATTCTCTAAAAGATAAATTCCACAACTCATGGGGTAGGTCCAACTATCCAATAGGTTATTGAAAAGCAACCATTTTCTAATAATAAGGACAAATGACAAGAGAATGTTTATTCTGCAACTTATCAGTAAACATGACTTAATAAGTTTCAACCCTACAATTACTTCAAAGGTCTTGCCAATAAAAGAGAAGTTCTCACAAAATTGGGTTTGCAGTACATCCCAATTTTTGGTCTACCTTCTAGCTTCTTCATGTGAGTACCATGAGACCAAGTGTCTGAAAGCACTGGTGAACCCAAAACTTAGGCTGCAAACCTTCCCTTTCCCACTTTTGTGGGAAATTCTCTACATGAATAAAGGGATTTGTTTTGCGTTTATACAATTTTAAAAACAAAACATCTTTACCTTTACTCAAAGACATATCTTGGCATTCATAGTTGGGGGGAGGAATAAACCTATCTATCATTGTTGGTCACACTACATTCCAAGTAGACAAGTCTTATTTATCTGTAACCCACCATCAAGCAAGGGTGGCCCTCAAAGCCACATCTAAAACATGTACTCTCTTCTCTTCCCCAACTATGTACTCCATTGTATCCAAGAAATCTTCCAAGATTGCAGTCCCATCATACATAGGTAGATCCCACAACTTGATTCCAATCCAACAACTGATTTTGACTATAGCACATCTTCTAGATGGTATCTCATGCCTTCGGTTCTCCTATTCATACAAAGCCTCCTCTAAGTCACTATAAAAAGAATGAATTTGTCTCCAACTAACCGATCCATTTGTTGTAGGATTAATGTCATCTTCTCTTTTTCCAAATGTTAAGTTATAATCTGATCTAACACATCTCTTTCCATGATATCCTCAATAGGTTTAGTGTATTGTGGCCCTTGATATATATCCAAGGGTTGAACTACTCTCATACCATCAGCTTCAAAAGTCATGGTTTCTTTATTTAAATCTATGATAGCATAGTTATCAAAGGCCTAATCAATCCCCAACAAAGACAAACAAGAGTCCTTCTCATCCATAATTTCTATAACCTCAAAATATGCAATTTTTTTCACACTAGCCAAGTCTACTACATCTTCTAAGTTTTAAACTTCCAATGGGAAAAATCTTGTATTGATTTGTCAACCACAATTGTTTAGGTGAATAGACTAACTTTGGTTTTCCAATAGTTTCCCAAGACTTCTTAGGTAGAATGTTGACATTAGATCCAAGATCTAACATCCCATTCTTAATATCATTTCCATCCATTTGAGCATCCAATCAGAACTCTTTTTCAGTTCTCCTCTTCCTTCTCTTCACTCTGTTTCTTTTCCTTTCATGAAGATTAGCTAAAATATAACCACCTCCTCTTCCTCAGATCCTGTGACCTTTTTAAGTGAGGTTTGCAACTTCCTAGATAACTACTCATCATCCAAAATGTTAAAAAATAACTAGAATCAAAGATCAATAACTTTCCTCTAATTACCTCGAGAACATCCTTCTAGTATTTTTTCGCAACTTTAGGTGTGCTCCATTGATCCTTAAAGTCATTATTTCTATCTTCCCACAACTCTAGGTGAAGCATGTATAAACTTGTTATAGAAAATTTCAAACGCATCTCGAAAAAATGCCTTATACTATACATGGTCAAATTTCGGTGCTCCTACCAATCCTTTTGAATCTTTAGAGGTCTTGCATTATTAACATATGTCCAATCCGAATTCTTCCTATTGTGTCAACATTAATTGCATGCCTAGATTCTCCATTAGTCGGTCTGAGTTTTGAGTTTACTAATTTTGTTTCTTTTTGTCTTGCCCTAGCTTCCCATTTCACAATCAATTATGGACATTCTTCTATAGCATGGGTGTCGATTCTACAATGAGAACACCAAGGTAGTCTAGGAAGAGGGAAATCTCGAGCAAGATGTCCACTAGTCTTGAATCCTACCTCCTTTGTATCCTCCACCTCTTCCATGACCTCCTCCACTTTGTGCTTGTGAATTATCAAATATCCTGAAAGAGGTTCTGCCTAATCTATCAACTAGAGCATCTAAAGCCTTGTATTTTTCCATATTATGAGTGGAAGTGCTACAGCTTTCATAGTATATTGTATTAGTAACACAAGAATACTTCAGAAAAATAGGGTAGTGTCTTGGAGGATGGCCATATGTCCATCTCACAATACTCCCCTATCCATAAACTCTAGACAAAGGTGGATCCTAATAAGGTGTAATGCTCTGTAACTGAGCAAATGAAGTGACTTGCGCAACTGCACATGCAAGTCTTTCTAGAAAAGGTCATTTTGACCACCTATTCAACTAGGGGGTCAACTCCATGTACCATGAAGATATGCATCATCAGATGCAAACAAGTCGAAGACTATTTGGTTCTACAGGGCAAATTTTTTGTTCCAACACACATTTTTGTAAACATAATTTCCGCACCCCTCCGTGGGTTAATAATGTAATGGGTTTACATGGATCATAGTTAGGTTAGTTACCTTAGGATTTATTCATTAGGAGAGTTCCTTTAACTGAGTGTTTTTTATCCTCATGATATTAATCTGGCCTAACCAGCCTTATTAATTTCCCTTGAGTTTTTCACTCCCACTAGCAATAAATCCTCCAAAGTGGTGAAAGTCATTCTAATGAAGTCATACCCTGGTAGCTAGTGTTTAGGAATGATTTAAATCACCATGTAAGATAACACAAAAAATTTCGTGATTTTTAGTCGAGTCTAGATAGGTTTTTTTTCACCGCACGCCCCCATAGGACCTCAAAGTGTTAAACAGATCACTACATGCCCCAGTGTGGACCTCAAAGCTCTGGTCCAAAACCTCTTCTAGCCAAGGAGGAAGAGGTCATGGGGGGGCCAAAAAATCAAACGAGATGACAAAAACCCACTACAACACAACCCAGAAGCCTCACCAAACGCTCATATGAAACCCCATCGCACATCCGGAGTTATAGGATGGTTTTTGGCATAATCATGGAGAAAACACGGCCCCGAACAGGAGGTAGCCACCGCTGTGTCCCATTTCTTCGTCTTCCGCAAAGACCACACTCACCCACAGACGACTGGTAGCCCTCACCCATGCTCTCCCTGTCCCTCGTCCACGCCCTCGCCCTTGACCGCGCTCGGCTCCATATTTTTGTGCTTGTGGTGCACATGATGCGTATAAAACAGTAAATCTAATTAAAATGCAAAATCTGAAAAAACTCATGGCTATTTATCTAATTAAAATGCAAAATCTGAAAAAACGAATACTTATTTCTGTGTGTGTGGTGCACATGATGCGTATAAAACAATAAATCTAATTAAAATGCAAAATCTGAAAAAACTTATGGCTATTTATCTAATTAAACTGCAAAATCTGAAAAAACGAATAGTCATTTATGTGCTTGTGGTACAAAATCATTCTATAAGTGCAGAGCATTTCTATAAATCTAGTTGGTAAAATGACTCTCATGTTTATTAGTTCAGAGTTGTATTCAAATACCAATCCTCTGGAGCGACATTTCAATTGAGCTACTATCAAAACCAATCCTCTACCAGTGATATAAACAACACATTTATATTTGACATCTCAACTAAGATTCTATAAAATAATAATAATAATAAAATAAAATAAAATAAAAAAACAATCATTTATAATAATGTTGTTTAGTTGTTCTACGAAATGACTTTTTTGGCCGGATTCAAACAATATAAATTTATAAGAATCACTATTTTTTGTTGTTCAAAATTAATTTATGAATGAAGAAATGGATTCATCATGCTGAAAAAACCCTAAAGCACTCAGATTATACAGAGATAATCACTCAAATCTACGAATCTAACAATTTCTCGCTGGATTTTGGGCAAATGTTCCCAAAAAAAAATCATCATTTAGTATAACATTTAACCTGTTATAAGTATAGTTGTGATGTATACAAATTTGAAGCCCTTAAATTCCACAAACCCTTATTTATAATAAATGGGCTTTTAGCTGGGCTCCTCAAGAATCACTCAAACTACATGTCGGATTGCAGACCTTCAATTAGCCAGAGAAAAATAGAAAACACTAAAGAAATCCATCTGTATACAGGCTCGCTCTTTTGCATCATACAAAACCAGATAATAAACACGGGATTGAAGGCAGGTAGCCAAAAAAACAAAATGCAAAACTCAGAAACAGAAATTCCAAAGAGAAAAAAAAAGGAAACAACAATGCGCCAACGCACCATAGAAACACAAACAAGAGTCCAATGAAAAGGAAAATACAGAAAGCAAATAACCAGTAAAAAGGGGCAAAGGCCAAAGCAAAATAATACACACAAAAGCTATTCGGAAAGCCATTTCTCAAATTGTGGCCAGGTTCGAATTGAAGTTGGGTTTAAATGGAGAACAAGCATCCAACGGGTAGAAACATAAATATTTTGAACAATTGAAAAGGTTCAACATACAGACAAGAGATCGAACCGTTGAAGATGCTTTGTGCAAGAAAGCACAAAGCCTTCCATGGAGAGACGGACTTGGAAATATTGATTTCTTCTTTGTTCATACTTATCAGATGCTAACTTATATTGGACATTATTAGTTGGTAGCGATCTAGTTACATTTGTACATGAGCCAAATATTGTGATAACTTAGCGAAATCTGCCTCCATTGTCTGGTTGTCATTTACTATCTAGTTAGATTTCCCATTTGACGTGTATCCCTTTAATTTCCTAAATTCTATTTATACAAAGTTAAATAGCACTTGGGTAGAATTCAACTGCGCTTTCAATTTCCATGATTAGCAACATGAATATAGTAATTATATAATAGGCGTTTTCAAGCTTCTAGCATAGATATATTAACGATCAATTGTTGTTGAAGATGTAAAAAGAAATGTTGGAACAAGCACACAATTAAATTTGTTTGTTTGCATGTGTTACATTTATAATGTTAATAAACAAAATTCCTTTTAATAGGTTGTTAGGGAGATATGAAGACAATAAAGTTGTGTGTCAATGGAGGAACATATGGATGTTACATGTGTTAGGCAGATACGAAGAAAATAAGGTGGTGTGTTAATGGAACAACATGTGGATGTTACATTTGGCATGGTTGCATATGGGGAGGAGAAAAGGAAGAGGCTTTGAGTCATCATGACATAGTTTCTATGTTTATACTTTGATAGTCACCATTCCAACAAAGTATAGAAGTTAACCTAGTTCATTGTGGCATTACAGGTACATTAATGATGGATTTAGATTGGAGAATGGGCATTCAAAAGCAGAAGTGAGATTCATCACATTAGTAAAGATATGGGTATTTGAATCTAAAGTTATTTATCTATTTGTTAGTTATTATTCTATAGGATTCTAGTATTGAAGCTTATGGATTTTCTACTTGGAATCCATGATGGCGAGCAACAAAGACTTTAGGCGAAGAGAAACTCACCAAGGGATATGTAACGGGAGGTTGAGAAAATGTAAAGTGACCTTAGATCCAAGGATGAGATCCTCAAAGAATGGGTCTAAGATGTCTTCTGCATTGGTAGCTATAGGAGCATGTAACCGTAGGTTTATTACAATGGACAAGCAAGAAGTGGAAGAAATAGAAAGTAGGGTAAGGGAGAAATGAAAACTGACATCTAATGAAAAAGTAAATGAGGAAATGATTTCATGGGTTTTAAACACAAGATTTTCAAAATGTCGAGACACTAAATACCTAAATATAATGGATTTGTATTGGGACATAAAGACTTTCATTTCTTTGTATATGAAAATAAAGGACATCTGACACATTGAAATTCTCAACAAACTCCAGAAATATGAGAATTTAATCAATATTATATGGAAATCTGAATTAGTAAGTGAAGAATAAAATGAAATAGAAAACTGCAATGGAAAAGGAAGAGAAATAAAAAAATACAATAGCATATACAAAGCAAATAAAGGAAGCTCCCATGACCAATCAAGGAGGCGACACTACTCCTACCTACATTACTGTAGGTTATAAATCCATATTAACCTAAGTCATACCAAGTTATATTGTTGGGTTTTCTTTTATATTTTTTAATGTTATTAATGTTGAGAAAAACTCTAGAAACTCCCTATCTAAAACCTACTATGTTTATTTTATTTTAAATTTTCAATGCTTTGTTAAGTCCCTTTATAAGAAATGATAGAACACATAACATATCCATTATATTATATTATCTATCTTATTAATAGATAGATTTAAAAAAAAAAAAAACACTTTTTCGAACCAAATTTTTGTTTAGATTGTAATAACTATAAAAAAATTATAATAAAATAAATTATATAAATTTATTTTAATTTGTAATTTTTAAATTTATTTTTCTTAATACTTATTAGATTTAAAATTAAGATAAATTTATATTAATATTTATTATTAATTATTTTTAAAATTACAAAATAAAAAAAATAAAAAAAATTTACAATAATTTTTAATAATATATTAAAATTATGTTTTGAAAAAATTATAATTAAATAATAATTTTTATATTAATATCAAATTTTGTATAAAAATATAATATATAAACTATATTATTTATGCTTTTCAATTTATTTTGAATTTAAAAAGATTAAATTTTTAGAAATAAAAAAAATTTAATCCAACTTAATTCAAATCATCACTTAGCAAAAAAAAAAATTAATTTCAAAAGATTAAATTCTTAAAAATAAAAGATTAAATTGGAAGGAGGACGAGGTGGTCGGAGCAGGAGGGGTCATTTTTTACCCTAGGGGAAATATTGAGCTTCATTTCTCTTGGAGCCTAGGTCGAGCCCTGAGAAATCAAGTCGAGGAGTATGCCCTACTTCAAGGAGTCTAACTAGCCAAGGCGAATCATGTCCAAAAGCTCATTATACTTGAAGACTCTAAGAACATACTAATATTTTTTGTTTAAGGCTCTGTGTTGAGGGATGCTCAATTGGGTGTTATTATCAGGAGAATCTGACATACTCGTAAGGCCATTCCCTAGGTTTCCTTCTTCCACATCATGCAAGAAAACAATGGACCTGCCAAAAAACAAGAAAACCTAGCAATTACTTGGGAAAAATGGACTTTATGTATTGATGGGAGGTCCTCCCATACCTCAATTCCTTGATTAATGAACGCCACATCATATTACATAAGAAATAAATGGGTGGTGGTCTTGAGCACGATTAGGGATGTCATCTCATCAGTTTGCATGTCGCTTCCACATGCGAATACCTCGACGCTTCAGTTTGTTGTACCCTCTACAGGCCATTTCCTTGATTGTGGTGGGACATTTTCGTTATTTAGCTGCAGGATTGTTTGGATTTGATTAATGGAGTTCATGTGGATGGATGAGGACGGGACACTTGCAGTTAATGGAGGCTCAGTTGTCTCAAATACAACCCTTGGTTGTCATCATGTTTGTTCATGGTAGCTCGCTCGAGTGTGGGAGAAAATTCAAATTGTTCAGACATCATCATTTCTTCATGGTTGTGGGCTTCTGGTTTAGGGAGATTTGAGAGAGTGGTGCATTCAAAGGTTTGACATGGAAGTAATCTTAGTGGAGTATTTATGTGAAGCAATAAGCGGAGGATGATTGGAATTAGGGGATTCATCTATGGAGTTTCATCCAAGTGTACATACCCACTTTCAAGACAAAGGAAATGTCAAGTAGTGACAGGAACATAATTAGGTGTAAAAGAAAGGACCAGGTCTCAAGATTGGGTCGCACCCTCTCGTGGTTTTGGTTTTCATTTTCCTATAGAGTTTGAATTATTGGGGGTGATGCTAATTGGAACTAGCTAACAATAAACACAATGACTAACGAGCTAGGCATGGTTGTGGTGCCCTCTTTGAGACGGACTGAACACTTGGAAGATACATGGACCTGTCTCCAACAATTGAAGATTACTATGCAGGGCATGTCCGCACAGGTGTCATTCATCTTGGAAATTATAATACAGTAGAGGACGACAAAGAGATAGCAACATGATGTAAATGATTCTCTTCGCTCCTAACTGAAAGAACTACATGCTCAATCTGCATCAACACCTCCTGCTCCGGTGCCAGATTTGATTGCAAGTGGATCTTCCCCATCCATGCGCAGCCCCATTCCTGATTAGAACTTCTCAACTTTCCAAAAGAGAAAGGACAAAATGGACCCTCATGACCTCCCAAAGCCTGGTACTTCTTGTTCTTTTTAGTTATATGCATCGTTGGCATTTTCTTTCGAGTTTATACTATAAAGTTTTGTAATTAAATTTCTTCACTAGGGGACAAGATTTATTTAGGGATAGATAGGACAAGTACCTTGTTTGAGCACCACATTTTTTCTTTGTCTCTGGGCTTATTTTTGTAAGACTTTGCGAGCTTCGGTCACACCCTTTTTGATAATATAAAATCTCCCAATCATTGTAAAAAAAAAAAACTAGGAGGAAAGTCAAAATCAATGGTAATATCAAGGTCAAACAAGGACATCCCATTTGTCCAACATTATTTGGCATATTCATAGATTAGTTAGAAGATTGTATTAGGAAGAATTGGGGAGGAGTAATATGCATAGCAATTTATGTTTTATTGTTTTTAATTTATGAAGATCATATTGTGTTATTGGCAAAGAAGAAATAGATAGTCTTCAAAGACATCTTAATGTTGGATTACTGAGAGGGGGGGTGAATCAGTAATAACGTAATTATAATCATTTTTCTTCAAATATTATATCAATGTAGAATTATTATCCGATAATGAGCAGTAATAAGTAAACAATCACACACATACACAGTACACC
>SNQJ01S0004502.1:371308-401864 GCA_010110895.2 Picea sitchensis
TTCCCGTGAGGGCTTTCACCATAAGGGGACCACTTTGGAGTTCATCCATATTTACTTCTTATCAACCATGACAAAAAAATAATGAGTCACATTTACATCAAAAACTATTGGGTCCATTACCCAAACCTTTGTTCTACGGGTCTTTCTTCAAGGGTTGACATCAATGACAACCAACCTTAATCAACACTTAGTTCTTTAAAAAAAATTCCAATTAATCTGAAATGAAAGTTAATGTAAAAAACAAGGGTAATAGTAATGATGACAAATTGCAGGTAGTTCCTTCTTATAGGTATCTCGGCCTTGAAATTCAACATAAGTTATAGTTGTAAATATTGTGTGGAGAAATGGGTAGCAAGGGGCATGGAGACCCTCTATTCTATGTAGAATAAATACATAAAAATATAGTTATGGATTTGGAAATTGAATAATCTACTCTTTAGAACATTAGTGAAAATCGTTATTTTGTATGGTTGTCCTATTTGGGCTTGAGGCCTCTCCAAATAATCTTGGAATAAAGTTGAAAGAGTTCATAAAAGGTTCTCAATGGAAGAACTAGGAGTTAAAATACAAAGCCCTTACTCTATGATGTTAGTAGAAATAGGTATGTTACCTTTAGAAGGAGAAGCTTTATGTCAATTTGTTACATATATTGTCAAAACACATAATATGAATAGGAATAAATTATGAATGCAAGCAAACATTGCATCTCAAGATAAGGGTTTGTACCATGATAGGATGAAATGGATTAAAAAATGGGAAATTGAAAAATAAAAATTGTCGAATGAACCATTAGCCATTCAAGACTTGGTACAAAAGAGGTTAAGAGAGAAGTTGTGGAAAGAACCTAGTGAGAAAATAAGATTCTATCAACGTGAGATGAACCCAATTGATTACTTTCATAGAACAACAATACCTCCAAGAGAAAATATATATGCATAAAAAACATTTATTTTGTCAATTCAGGCTAATTTCTCATAATCAAGTAGTGGAAATAAGCAGATGGAAAAACAAAAATGGAGAAGAACATCTATGCTTACTTTGTGAACAAGGAGAAATTAAGGATGAGGTGCATGTGATGATGCATTGTCTTATGTATGAAGAAATAAGACCAAAGCACTCAATTTAGCAAGTCGACTTGAGTAGCTTGCATAGATTGTTGAGTTTTCTAACCAAAAATATATGCAATTTATTAAGGATTCATCGGGACACCACTAAACAAATTAGTATATTTTAGGTTGAATAACTAAATCCCAAGAAAACCCATGAATGGAAGTAAAAGTACAAAAACAGAATGGGATTGCAAACATGAAACACAATGTCGAGAACAAGAATACATTCATCCAAAGTGATGAAGTTCATGTTTTCTACCATGAAAGGAAAATACATTAATGCCCTAGTAAGATGGAAGGGATTTCTGCATTTCTTCTAGCACTAGGATCCAAAGATCGACAATATTTTCTTCCACTATGCAAGAGTTAACCTTGAAATGTTTTTATCCCCCAACCTCCCAACTCTTTTACCATAGGCAACTTCAACCATTTAACCAAATGGATGCCATCCCCTTCCTTTTTCCTAGACCACAAGAACTGAAATAAAGATTTCCGTGTTTTAGTTATAATTCCTTCTAGGATTTTAGCTATGGCTTCCCAATAAACAAGGATGTTATTCAACAGATAATTAATAAGAACCAAACGTCCTCCTGTAAATAACCATATGTTCACCCAGATTTCAATCCGGGTATGAAATTTCTTGAAGAGCCACAACCAATCGTCGAGTGAGTATGAATTAGTATTTAAATTAAAACTAAGTTATTTTATGCCTTCTTCAATTTCAATCTACTCAAAAGGGAGGATGGATCTTAATTGGACTCTATTTTCATTGCTCGACAAATGAACCTACCTGGAATATTTCTCCATGTTTATCTCCATTCCAGTGGCTAAAGAAAACATGTACAATATGTCTCTCAGAGCCCGGAAGTCCTTCAAAGATCCTACACCAAAAATCATTACATTATCAACAACAACAAAAAGATGGGCTAAAAAAGTTGAATCATAGATTCAAATTCCTTTGAGAAACCCAGTTCTTTTAGTATTTTGGATGAGCTTACTTAAACCTTCTACAACAAGAAGAAAGAGAAAATGGGACAATGGACACCCTTGATGAAGAACCCTTGAAAAAAAAAAAAGATTGGGAAGGAGAGCCATTAATTTGGACAATAAAGGAGGATGACGAGATGCAACTAATGATCCAATTGACCGAATGAAGATTCATTCCCATTTTAATTAAAGCAAGTCTAATGAAGGCCCAACTTTGTTTTTCATAATCTTTTGAAATATCAATTTTCAAATCTATGGAAGGTATTTTAAGAGTCTTTATGGAGTTCAAGGCTTCCTCAGCCAAGGAGCATCATGAATTTGTCTTTCGAAAATAAAACCGAACGGCTCCTCTAAGACAATGTCGCTAAGTAGAGGATTTATCATGTTTGTTCTGATTTTGGATATCAACTTGTAGATCAAATTACAGTAGGAAATAGGAATAAAGTCATCAAATTTTGAAGCCTCTTGTTTCTTGGGGATGAAGGCTAGGAAGGTCTTATTAAAAGCTCCCGAGAATTTTCCTGAGTGTTGAGATTTTTGAGCCACTTTAAGAAGATCATCCTTTAACAGATAAAAAAATATGAGATAAAATTAATTGTAATGGATCTTGGAAAAATATCTATCACTTTGGTAACATCAGCTATTAGGCATCCCATCAGCTCCTTCAAAAGAATTGAGAAGAAGGAAATGTCAGCCTTTGTTAGTCCTTCATGAGTAGATTTAACCTTACCATTTTGATCCTTGATTTCCAAAATGGTGTTCAAATGTTTACGAAAAATGGGCGTACCTATGATTTTTTTTTGTATTGTTATCTCCTTCTTTGAACCAAGCAACACATCTCTTTAGATGCCACTTTGTTTCCTATAGGGCTAGAAAATTCTATCTCTTTTTCAAAATCACACCAAGAACATCCTCTTCCTCGGAAGTGAGGGATCTAGCCAACCTTTCAACCAGGAGAAGATCCAACTTTTCCTCCACCACCCGCAAACTTGCTATAGAATTCCCATTGAAAGTTTTAGCCTACTTCTTAGTAACTGTGTTCACCAAGGAAAGGTTGCATGCAAACTAATGCATGAGAGTATTACCACCATCCTCTTTTAGTAGAACCAATGTGTATTTGATCAAGTTTTTGTTATCTTCCTCACAAAGACAAGACTCATTAAATTTTATCAAAAAGGGAGGATTCATACCGCGGGTTTCAATTTTAAAATGATAAGGAAATGATCGGAGGTGACCCAAACTGACACCCATAATTTAAAGGACCAAGGTTTCAACATAAGATCTTCGGAAATGAGAAAATGGTATAACCTTTTAGCCACTAACTTATTCCCCTTATGGTCATTTCTCCAGGTTTGAGACAATTTAGGTGGCTCCAAGTCCACTAGGTTGTTCACAACCAACCAATCAACGAAAAAAAATTCTTCAACACATTTTCATGGGTGGGCCCCCCAAACCTTATGAATGAAGAGTGAAGTTGATATATCCTCCCAGAATTATGTTGGATGCTTCCATGACACCATAAGGATTAAACCCTTCCCAAAATGGAATTCTCTCTACATAAGTACCATAAACATTAATAACCCTAAAAGAGAATTGAGATGTCAATATTCCAACTAAACAATGATTCCAAAAGGAATCAAAGAGGTAGACAAAGAACTAAGATGAGGACTCCAAGAAATAAGAATACCCCATGATATCCCTTTGAAATCTATCGAAAAAATGACCATTATTTTAACCAAAGCCTAAAACTTCCTTAGCCTTTACCTAGATCACATAGTTTCTTGAATCAATTTGACATCTGACCTATGCATCTAAAAAATTTGGGCACCCCCTACCCCACGAGAATTCAGAGCGAGAAGGATCATTGAGGAACCCTTGCATGGGCAATCCCTGCTCTAAGGGCCCTAACAATAGTTTTTTTCTCATGTTCATGATATCTTTTTTCACTTGGATCTATGCTAGATAAAATGATACTTCCTCCCCACCTGGCCTACTTGGGCCTTTTCCAAATCCATACCACCCATACTGGAGCCTGAAGGCCTAGATTTAACCTTGGATCTTAATAGATAATTCGACTTTACGAAATGTTTTGACAAAGGGCTATCTGTTAAAGATGATGAGCAGGGTCTAAGGGAAAACTAATGCTGGGACACCAAGGATTAGGAACCCTCACTCAAAATAGGACATGATGGGCCCTTTGGAATAGAAGTACCCTCATTGGATAGACACTTATTTACATCAAGGGGGAAACTCAAACGGGACACTTGACATATGGCCTTTTAAGAGACGAGGTAACAAGAGATTGATGTTTTTTTTAGAAGATAGTCATTAACTTTTGGCGAAAAAGAGAAGACATGGCCTATGTTCTTATCATCCATTGCATCCATGAGATTAGAAGGAGGCTGAAGCTCTTCCTTGCCCCGAAATTTGATTTCTTCCTACACTGATCATTCACATGATTTTCCATCTCTCTAATGGTTTTTCTTTCTTCTGACTGGAGATTTATTTTCCATATTTTCTTGAAAGGAGAAAGCTCGAATGTGGCCTACGACATTGTGACTATAGTTTCTTGACCTCATGACACCCATAAAACTAAAAGGGAACTCCCCAATAATCAATTCTCTGAGTTCACAAGAATCCACCACAAACCAATTCTATCTCATCCAGTAGACCCTCCCATGGGTCCACCTCTATCTACAACTATGCCCATCTTTTATCCATTTTTGTGTCCCAATCTGGTTTGAAACTACAAAAACTCCCTATTTTATTTCCAATAGATTTTAAAATGTCTTCTTTCCAAAACACCAACAACAGATTGGGGGAGGATATCCCACACCTTTGTCATGGCGAAAGGGTCGCATGAGGGATCGAAATTTATGGCCCGTTATTTGAGAATTAAAATAGAGGGGCCCATCCCCATTCTTGACTAAATATCATCTCTAAATATGCTTTATATTTGAAGATGAAATAGTTCCATTCTCAAGAAAGGATATGGAACTCTGGGAAATATTCTACCACCTCAATTTAGTTCTTGTCTATCTAGGATTTCAATGCCACCGGGATCACTAATTTCCCACATAATCAACCAAATGTCATTATGCCTAGAAATTTAGGGATGGCCCCAACCACCACATCGTCCTCCCCCCACCATCTTCTGACGCTCCCCCTTCACCTTCCAACACCAAATCCTCTACAGCTTCGAAGAATGGGAAGGATTTGAAGCACCATTTGTAATATTCACACCAGGAGGAAATACCTAGCCATGGGAGAGGAAATGAAAATAGAATGTGGAGAACGTGATCAAACAATCCCATTCGCCACCTTTTGGCTTGCATGTAAAGTAATGGGAAGTGAAACCTCCTGTAAGAATCCACGCCTGATCCCAACAGATTGATTTAAAAATGGGTCACCCTTGGATTTCTTGTTCCTCACCCTCGCATTCAACCATGTTAAAATCCCCACCAATAATCCATTCTACATCTGATAGAAAGGAGGCCATCCACTCACAAAGATAAGTATAAGTTCAACTAATGTTGGGAGCATACACTAAACAAAACTAGAACAACCTCTCCCGAATCAAAAGAGTTATCCATACACATCTATTGGCTATATCACAACCATGCTTTACAACAAAACTCTACAAGTACGGGGAAAGAGCTAGTACCACCCCCCTACCCCCAAAGCATGATCTATAGTCTAGAAATGACCATTCCAAACATAACTCATGTTATTATGAAGTTCAAATTCATCAAACTTAACTTTTGTAAGAAGACTACATCTTACTTTTCTTTTTAAAGCACCCCATGAACAAACTACTTAAAATCTTGGATTATCCTCTCTCTTACATTCCAAGAAACAAGGCAGGGATTCGTTCAAGGAAGAGAGGGTTACCCAATGTGGTGCACTTGTCATTCATCACTATATTTCCCAAATAATATGCACCCTTATGAAGAGAAAGGGTCCCATATTCCATGAAGGACTTCCTAGAGGGGTGGGACTAACTTCTCTGCTAGGCTTATCCAAATGGGAGGGAGATGATGACACCTTTTTCTTATTGGATTTAAATTTCCATCCATCCTCAACCTCCATACTTTGAGTTTGATTGTTGATGCCTATTAAAGAAGTAGGTAAAGTGCTCTCGCTTCGAGAGTTATCAATGTGATATCCATGGGAAAGATCCTAAACTAGCTACAAAATAGTGCCCCTGACACTCTTAGAAGGAACATGAACCACACCACCACTATATCTACCCATGGAAATCTACAACAAACATAACATAGGTCCACCACCCTTGGCCTAATGTCTATCCTCCTCATCCAATCAACCAATAAACCAACATTACATGTAGGGGAAATTGAACTACACCAATTGTACTATGAGAAGCTCTTTCAGGGGTTTTCCCATGTGGATAATTGTGGGTGAGGTGATCTTGGACCTAACATGTAAAGAAATCATTGGGAAAATTCAAATAATGAGCCTTCTATTGCTATACCCCATCCATCATCATGATAGATATAAATGAAGGTAACTTTTTATTTAGATCAACTTCTAGGCATACGTTAGGGATAACTTGAAATGAATTGCACCACCCACCTGGGATCAACACCTTGCTAAAACAATTAGAAAATGAGTCTACAAAATGTCATAGATCTATTGGAAGAGAAGGGAATTCCTACCACAAAGGATAGTGTTCCTACCCTTGATCCTTTGGATTAAAAATTTTCCTCCACAATTGAGCATAGGCCAATGAATTCGCAATGTTCCAATTAACATACTGCAAAAATTGTCAAGTTGTTACTTCAATATTAAACAAAAGGTAAATATATTTGAATCCCAACCGCTAGTAGGAATTCAAAGAGATGCCCTTTTCCTCCTAGTTCAACAAACACTATTTATTAAAAGTATCTACATCCCACATATGGTGAAGGAAATACAAAATCGCCCCATGACACTCGTGATTCTACCTCCCTTTCAAATACTCCTTGTCATTGATCAGAAAAAATAAATTAAAATCCCCATCACCCACATAATAAGGATTTTTTTGTGGTTTATACCCACCACTCTCTCCAACTGATGGCACATGAAGAGAGGAATCTACCTTCTTAGAAGGTAAATAATTATTGTTAATAAGAAGAACCTCGTTAATATGAACATTCTCTGCACTAGCTTCAATAAATTCAAACCCACCCATGATCTTTGCAGTAGGCATTGGATCCTTTGACACTAGCACTAACTATTTCAAAGGTTCATCAAACCACACTTCTTGACTTTATTCCACCATTTTTGTATCTAAATTTGCACTCACACTAATAACCAATTCCTTTTTCAAGACACTCGATTTTGACCCATTATTTGAGAGAAATGGAGGTCATTCTTTCAGTGACTTAAGCCTTTAATCTACACTCCCATAAAACTTGACATTTAATGAATGAATAATATTATGAACCAATCCATTCAGATCACCATAGTCTAACAAAAATAATTCTAGTAGAAATTGATCTTAGGACTGAACCCTCGTGGCATATACTTTTCCCTCTTCTTTATAATCATATGTTTGCAATCTAATTTTTTTGCTTGCCATGATCCCACTTAGACATTGGGTGTGACCTCCCTTAGAAGAATAAAATCGACCATGGCTAGATTCCATGCCCCCATGTGGTTGTGTAGTCATACAGTCACGAGCCTACTTCCCAACCCCTCATGCAGCCATACCAATCACACTTAGTTGTCATTACTCTCAGTCATTGTCCCTCGAGCTTCCACCCTTAGTCATTGTTTCTTGATCTATCACCCTCAATTACCATCCCTTGATATGCCACCCTTAGTTGTCGTCATTGCACAAAATATTTCTTAGATCTTTTGTGAACAATTAATAAATATTGTAGAATTGCCCAAATGCATGCATAGGAAGGGCATTTTAAGAGAAAATGTAAATTTCATTCTCCACTTACATAGTATCACAAAAATTATATATTTTTTATTTTATCAACATCAATTTTCTTGTAACATCTCCACTGTAGTATTCTTACTTGCTCAAATTTACGACATAATTTTTTTTTATGTAACACTCCAAACAATTTCACCAATAAACAAAACTAACTATTGAACAAAACTATTGCTTATATTAAATCAAATATTTATTTCATTCATGGTTCTGGTAATATTCACCCTAACCTTGTCACTAGTCAACTACATATATGTATACATATATATAGGATATGAATTGTTATTATATTAATTATATTAATTTAACATTTATATTTTTCTTTTTATTTAATTACCATATACAAAGTTTTAAAAAACAAACCACTTCAAAATAGTATATCATAGTCAAGGTCTTCAAATCGAAACTTATTAACAACACATAACCTTATAAATTAACGCATCTACACATGATTTTTGTGTGACCACGATTCTGCTATTAACTCATATTACATAAGTCCTAGGCCCTTAAGGTCGAGTCGGGGGCAAAAATCTAGTCGTGTTAGGCTACTATACGAGATTATAAACTAATGCAAGAAATTTTTGTGTCAACTTCATAATCCTTTTCATATGAAGTAACATAGACATAGTTTAATCCCACCACATACAAGCATTAAATAAACTGGGAAGATGGTGGCAAGAGTTGGCCTCTCGACATAGTGGTCCTTCCATCTCTACTGTTTTGCATGGTCAACAAATAAATGTACTCAGATTGTTCAAACCCTTACACCATCCAGGAGTTGCTACATAGCCCACTTCACATGGGCTTGAGTATTCCACTCTCGTACCCAGTGGGATATTACTTTGAACGCAAGGCTCGAGGCATGTCTGTTTCTTACGGTAGTACTGTCCATTAATGAGTTTACCGCCTTCGAGGGTGAACTTGTATGAACTACACTTAACTCCATTTCCTTGGAACAATCTAACCTTCGCCCTTATTTTGTGAGTCCCTCAAAAACTGGAGGTGGTTTAGTGATTATTCCATTGGGAGCTTACAGAGAGACTATAACAACCATTGGGGAGTTTTGGTTAGCTTCCAACACTGCTACGCACATACTAGATAAGGGAGATTCTAGTGTTTACCACCACTTAAAGGTTTAATCCAAAGTTTAAATACCACACAAAAATCATATTGTGTGAAGTTCGACTTTACGATTGATGCTAAAATGATTAGGAATACTGAGTTGTACTTGCTTGATCTCCATTATTCTGTGGATTGTACATTGTTTTTCCTCAGTAGTTTATAAGATTGTATCTTATCTTTTTGAATCCTCTGTCTTGGTCTAATATTTAAGGTTCTGTGGAGTTTAACAATGGATTTCCAACCTAGACTCGCTCAAAATGGTGGAGCACATGTCTAGGTGACCAGGAGTTCTTTAATAATGTTTTTACCATATTCCTCTTCTAAAACGTTGGGATTTTTTGTTATAGGTATCCTTTCCAACTTATGTTGAACGCTATCCTTTCCAAACCGATACAAAAGTTTTCTGGCGAACTAAAACAAGATCTATGGCAGCTATGATGTGGGTTTTCTTTGTAAATTATGTTTATATTTCATGCACATTTATATATTTTTAGATTACTCCCTTCCTTTCCGTTCCTCCTCTGGTTCAGTGTCAAGGTAGCTACATGTGTTTAGTAACTTGGAGTTTACTTTACACTTTTTTCCATTGAGCAGTCGTCTACCACTTCCACTAGTAGTTTGACTAGTTACCACTATGTTGGTAAAACATGTATTATCTCTCCAGATGATACGCGCAGTAAGCATTTAGTTATTAACTTGTATTATGTACTGGTGCGTGAAATCAAGGTATCTTTTATAAGATTTTATATGTGGTTTCCTTTTGTTTTTTATAGAAGTCTGGTCACGCGTCACACACACCTTGTTGTCAAAATTTGCACTTACTCCTTCTCCACTCCTTCCCTGCAAGGGTTAATATACGTAGAAGTTTGTAATGAACGATTTTATAACCCTCTATTTGTAAATAAATCTCTCAGACTTATTTATTGACTCTGTATAACGTTCATAAGTTTATCCTTATATCTATTGCACAATAATTACAGTATTTTCCTGTTTATATTAAAATCGTTTGTATAAATTCTTTCTGTGTGGTTTATTTGTGTCGATTTCTAATAGATGTCACACTAATGATGGGAATCTTTATTGTGAGGACCCATTAGAAATTTGTGCAACGCCTATCATCCCTTCCTGGAGATAAAAAAAAAAACTAAGACGGTGTTTCCCTATATCGATAATGCCCGCAATAGGTATAAGTAATTATTTATGAAAGTTCTGTGTTTAAACGGTTTATAACTTGATTATTAGTCTATGGTGTACAAGACTAATCCTGTGTGTTAAAATTGTCAATCTTATACAGGTTATATTTCCTACAGAATGAAGGTCCGTAAGTGGGAAGGAAAGGTATTCAAGTTCCTTTCCTATACTCTGTTGGGAGGAAACCAAGGATATAATATTTCTCTTTACTGTTACAGTAACATGTTTGGCTTGCATATGTTTCCATGATAGTTCCTTCTTTCAAATTTAATGATTTGTAATCAGGGCGATTATCACTACCCTTATACATGCAACTTTGTTTTTCTTTAACTTAACTCTGGAAACAAAGATTGTATTTCATGGATTTCATACTATTTTTAATAAAATTTCCAAGCATTCGCATGATATGGCTTCTATGTTTCCTAGTTAATTAGGAACTTGCACAAAAGAAATATACATGTTTACTTTATAGTTTTCTAATCATGCAATTGAATCATTATCTGAATTTTTTCCATTCTGGATCTACTGTATCATTCGTAATACTTAACAACATATGTATAAAAGGAATATACGGGTATGCATCATAGTATTCTAATCAGGCGATTAAATCATTATCTGACTTTTCCATCCTAAATTTATTATATCATTCATAATATTTGTAATAGATGTATAAAAGAAATATATAAGGAAATAATAATATCATGACCGATAAATATAAAATGGAACCTAAGAAAACAAAAGGAACAACAAACTTCCACCCATCCATCGAGTGGATCAGCCAAGATTACTTGATCCAGTCACCCCCAAGCCTGATCATGAATCCATAAGGGCGAGAAGAGCTTCTTGTTCCAGCAAGTCTTTCGTGTCCTCCACAGTTTCCTAACACCTCAGTGCTCACACAACAACTTCCTTGGTTCCTTTGTTATTCCTCAACATAAATTTTTTTCCCAGTAAATTCTTTTCCTTTCCACATGCTAAGCAACGTCCCACCTCCTCACACATGTGTATATATATTCATTTTCTCAGGTCTTAGTTTTCTCCAAGCTATTTTCCTTCCTTGGGAATTTTCACAGCTTTAGAAATCCCTGATTTTCAGGGTGTGTCAATCACCAAAATTGACTTCTGACACATGTCCTTTCATGCCCAAGGTTAGCTACAACTTCTTCCCCACTCATGGATTCATGATCATTTTTTTTAAACTTGGTTGTTCCTTATGTTCCCTTTATTAATTAAAATAAAAATACTTGTCTCTTACATTTGTTCACGTTAAAGAACATTTGGCAATTCAATATTTTGCTCAGAATTTAAATTAACAACAATCACTTTTCTCCTACTAATCTTAAATTCAAAATTTCCACTTTAAAAAAGTATTCTACTTACTAAGTAATTTATTTGAGGGTGTTACATTTCTTCTTGAAAATATATTTTTAATTTCTAACTTAAGATTGATGGTCTTTTTATAATACATTAACTTTTCCTTATGTTATTTCCTTTAGGCATCGTACAATCTCTTAAATACAATAGTGATAGTGTTTTAAATATGATGGATATTTTGAAAAGTGTCAAAATAACTCGAGCATGTATGCTAATATAGATTGTCATTGTGTAACTATGATAGTTACTAGCTCATGTGTCTTGATTGCTTCTTTATAATAGTCGATAACCAAACATGTCGTACTCCATTTTGACATTCTAATCCAACAAATTGTAGGTATATCACTTAAATATTATATGGAGCCATGAGAGCAATAAAATTTCCGTTTACCTATTAATGAATCACTTAAATATTATATGGAGCCATGAGAGCAATAAAATTTCCGTTTACCTATTAATGAATCATAATATTATATGGAGCCATGAGAGCAATAAAATTTCCGTTTACCTATTAATGAATCATTCATGTGTACTCATGTCAAAAAATTTCTTCGTAAATAAATCATAATCATAAATAAAAAGTTTGTTAGTTAACAATTCATTAGAAGGTATTAAGAAACAAGTGAAACTAGCAATACAGTTTTATATACTTGTTTCTTATAAATGTTTTAACGTGGTAGTTATATGTATTCTAAACTGAAAATCTAAATTAATTATGAAACACTTGAGACTTATAATAATGTGTTACTTATGTATAGTCTAAAAGAAAAAGAGAAGTAACAGTGGCTATTCCATGTTTTTAAAAGTTGAAGTAGAATTGGGTAAATCTAGGTGTTACTAACTGTTAATAATGTCATAATTGTAAATTAAAGTCTTCAAAACCTTTTTAAACTAAATTGATGAATAAAAGATGTGGCATATTAGTCTTGTCTATAACACTCCAAAGTATGACCAAACTAGAACACATATGTTCTTCTAGACTTTTAAGTAAGAAATTGTCAAATCTATCTAATGTCACCTAATTAATTTTAACCTGAACAATAATAATAATAATACTATATATTTATGATTGCCCGCAGGGGTGTAGACCGATTGGCAAGTGCCGTGTAAATGGAAGGAAATATGTAAAAATAGGTCTCAAGGTCGATTCTCACCCTCGTTTACTTGTGCTCCATTCTTGCGGGCTATAGTGGTAGCGGACGGGTATCGACCCCGTGTCACGCAAGTACGAGAACCGCGAGTTGCCGATTCCCCCCGTACAGAAAAAAATTTAATACTATATATTTATGATTAGATAAATACTATTGTTATATTAAAAATTTGAAGTTCACTTAGAATTTGAAATTCAAACAAAGTGCTTTTGAAAATAAAGTATAATTTTCATAGCTTTATATGTAGCATTTACATTATATTAAGTTTTAAACACTAGATGATTTTTAAATGTGAGATTAAAACACTTGTTAATGTGACCTTAATTTGACATGCATTGTATTAGAATGTGGAGACAATGATGTCACTTTGAAGTTTTGTAATTGATTATTAAAAAAAAATGTTATCCTAATGGAATAGATTTGATTACAAACACAAACGATTTGGTATATGCAAAGGATTATGTTAATAAACAACAATCAATTCATGTAATCTATGTATTTGAATGTTGTGAGATCATTAAGTTATGGCCTGGTATTAGAAGACAATTTAAAATTTTGATTTTTGAAGAAAAAGCTATGAGAAATTATCAGAATGTGGAGACAATGATGTCACTCTAAAGTTTTGTAATTGATTATTAAAAAAAATGTTATCCTAATGGAATCGATTTGATTACAAACACAAATGATTTGGTATATGCAAAGGATTATGTTAATAAACAACAATCAATTCATGTAATCTATGCATTTTAATGTTGTAAGATCATTAAGTTATGGCCTGGTATTAGAAGACAATTTAAAATTTTGATTTTTTGAAGAAAAAGCTATGAGAAATTTCAATGAAGATGTCATCAAACATATTTAAAAATCTAATGGAAATGGAGATTTTTTTATTGGTTGGGTAGATATTGAAGAGGCACCTCTAGATATGGAGAAGAAAGGAGGAAACATAATGGGTTAAATAACTATTAACACCTCAATTTCTAGAGCAGAGGCATTGGGCTCAAAAAACGCAGCCAAAGTAATGAAAGAAGAAGTGAAGAAGTAACGGAGGATTTTGTTAGCAAGAATAAATAAATAAAAATACATATGCACATTCTATTATTATTTATGTCTATGGTCAAACTGAAATATCTAAAAAAAAGAGAAAATGTTGACTTCTTACATAAGAAAAAAAAAAAAAAAATGTTGACTTCTTACATAAGCGTCTTTAATTGATAAATAAAAAATACAATGGAGATGGTAGATATTGATGGAAGAAACTCAATAAGGACAGATGGCAAATATTTAATAATTTTTAATATTTTTTAAAACTATTTATGATTCATAGTTACAAAATATGTATTATATACAAATGGTGTCTTTATCCCTTTTCAATTAGACATGGTAACCTATATTCACATGCATGTAATTCTTGTGTGTGGGTTATCTTTGTGACCAAAAATTGGGTGGAAAGTGCTAAAATAGAATTAACAACCAAAGAAAATACAACATTATTTTTGTCTTAAACTACATGAAGATTTTTTAATTTGAATCAAAGATTATCCAATATGTTTATCCTTTATTATGGCACCACAACCTTTCTTAGTCTGTCATATTTGCAATTTACCCTTTATTATGGCACCACAACCCTTCTTAGTCTGTCATATTTGCAATTTGAAACAATTGCTTATTACAACAAGTATAAATTATAGCATGTGTATATTGTATATAATTTTTCACTGCAACCTTGGGGTTGAGAGTCTTGGGTGGTGTCTATCCCCTTCATGCTTGTCCATTCTTGGCCCAATAGTCTATATCTAAAGAATTTGAATGCCCAATAGTGTATAACTAAAGAAGTTGATTTCTAACTCAACTTGTAATATTTGATTACTCAAGAGAGTTCTTAGAAAGTGTTGAAAGTAGGGGTGTTAGACCCATTTGATATATGCATAGCTAAGGGGAGAGTGCTCTAAACTTGAGAACTAAAAGGCATTATGTTAATGTCAAGTCCCAATTCAACCAAATTACATCCAATAACTAAGGGAAATTTTCTTCTAGAATGTTGTAACTAGGGGATTAAGACCATTGGGAGCCTTGAATGAAACCATGAGGTTATGAAGAACTTAGTATATGAGATTGGACTTCAAGGGGAGAGATAAATGGTGAAGTGGACATAGTTGGTTCTTCTTTTCATCTCTCGATCTTAATTTGTTATGGAAGGACTCTATTTTATGTTTCTATCACTACAAAATGATCTCAATTTGTTATGGGAGAACTCTATTTTATGTTACTATTACTACAAAATGAATTATACGAGTTATATTTTCTAGTACAGTCAAAATATTTGAAACTTCTCTCAAACTTTACAAGAAAAAATTTGCTACCATGCTTAATTAGTTTAAGGAATTTGTATTTTCTTATAATACTTCTATGATTTAGAATATGTACATTGATAATTTAATGTCTATTCAAACTAATCTTTTACCATCTTCAACAATCCAAGAATATATTGCAAGCATTAAGTTATAGTTAATTCCAATTCACAATATTAGTGCTAAATGCATTTTTTTCCATAATTACTTAAAAACCTTAAGCCAGTGTTTCAGTGGAACATACTCTCACTATATTTTTTCTTTGGCAAACGGTTTAGAATTCCCATAATATGGGGAGTACATGTCAAGATAACATTTTATTCTAGAGTCTAGGCTAGTATCATTCTTAAGTAATATAAATATCCATGTAGTCTAGATGTCAATTTAAATAATATGATTTTTCAAATATTGTTATAAAAAACACTATAAGATAAATGGAACACAATTAATTTTAAGGAATTGTAAATTATTAGTAAGTACACATATCAAATATATGGAAGAAGGAAAATTTTAACAAACCATAACTTTTTAGTAAGCCCATAAGTTTTGGCGAATTTTTTTATCTTTAAAGTATTAATGTATTTTAAAAATATAAATATTAGTAATATTTTATAAATATTTAAAATTGTTTTATAAATTTGGCTAACATTAAATTAACACATATTTGTTTTTTTAAACTTTGATGATGAGTTTTAGTTGATCATTATTTTTATGAAAAAATTAGTCTAATTAATTAATTTATTAATCATGTTTGAAGTATAGATGATCATCCCAACTTTACATAATCTCTTCTTATAAAATCTATAAAATATATAATAAACCTGGATATTTATCATTATTTTTTATAAATATAAAAATAGTGATTATGAACTATGAATATTTAATATTATAATTTTTAATTTTAATTGAAAACATTAACATTGTACCAATACCATTTTAATGAGTCAATTATAATTATAATTCTAAAAATGCTTTACCAATTTTTAAAGGATAACCTAATTGAAATTATAATTGTAAAAATATTTGTAACAATCTTAAAGGATTGCCTAATTTATAATCTCGTTTAAATTTCATAGTAAATTTTCAACTTAATTTGGAAATAAAAAAAAAAAACTTAATATTTCAATTATTCAATTAGATCTTTTTAATAATAATAATAAAAAATAAAATAAAAAACATTCATTATAAAAGGGTTTTTTCTGTATAAATATTATTTTACTCCATCCTGAAAATCAGGGAAAATAATTTTTTGTTATATTGTTATTTTGGTTTTATTATTTGTTAACTTGTATATTTTTTTTATAAATTAACTCGGGAAAAGAGCTTTGATTTCTTGTTCTTATTCTAAAAGTGAATAAACCAATTTTTTCGGTGATTTTTGACCTATTTCACTCTGTAATCTCTGTTACAAATTTATTGCAAAATTGTTGGCAAATAGACTGAGGCCTATTCTATCTAAAGGCTTGGCAGAAGAGCAACCGGGTTTTCTTCGGGGCAGACAAATCCTAGATGTTGTGGGCACTACACAGGAATGCCTCCATAGTATAAAAAAGAAGATTCAAAAGGCTCTCATTCTTAAACTCGATCTTAAGAAGGCATACGATTTAATCAACTGAGATTTTCTAAGAATGATCCTGATTAAAACTAGTTTTGGTTTGACTGTTACAAACTGGATTATGAGTTGTGTCACATCAGTTTCTTATGCAGTCTTGGTCAATGGGGAACCATTTGATTTTTTTCATAGAGGAAAAGGACTTAGGGAAGGTTGCTCGCTGTCTCCTTTACTGTTTATCATGGTGATGGAGGGACTGAGTATTCTTCTTAAAAAGAAAAAAGAGTCGGGGAAGCTGACTCGAGTTAAAGTTGCAAGGATCACTAATATTTTTCATCTCCCTTTCATCGATGATGTAGTGATTTTGTCCAGAGCTAGTGTTGAAGAATGGAAGGTGATAGTTGGGCTCCTGAAGACCTTCTTAAATGCTTCTGGATTAGAGATAAATTTGGAAAAGTCTACTTTTTGATATGGCGGGCCTGGATGATTCGGGGTTGGTGCCTTTTAAAGATCTTTTTCCTTTTAGTTTTGTCTCCTTAGATGTAGGCTTTAAGTACCTGGGATTTTTTCTCAAGCCTTCTTGCTACAAATCGGAGGATTGGCGTTGGCTTATTAAAAAGTTTGAAAGGAGAATTTATCATTGGTGTAATCGATGGCTTACTCTAGGAGGAAGATTGGTGTTGATTAAGGCAGTCCTAGAGAATCAACCAATGTACTGGATGTCCTTAGCTGCAGTACCTAATTCAGTTCTGGTAAAACTTCGTCGACTTATTTTCTCCTTTTTATGGTCAGGCTGTAATGAGAGGAATTGATTGCACCTTTGTAATTGGGAGACTATCGCTAGGCCAAAGAAGGTTGGAGGGTGGGGGCTGAGAAATCTCTCTTTTTTCAATAAATATTTAGCGGACAAAACTTTGTGGAGAGGGTTGACCAAAGCGAGAATTTGGCACAAAGTCATTAAAGACAAGTATTTACTTATTGTTCGGTGTCAACTTGGTTTAGATCAGTCAATAGATCGCAAGGATCAGCATCACCGGTCTCAAAAAATATTTTAAAAACTTTACCACTTTTAGATCATTGGTTGTGTTGGAAACCTGGTAATGGAGAGGCGGTCCAGGTAGGCAAAGACTGTATTATGGGAATGGGTCAACAATCTTATTTATCTAATAAACTTATTGTGTCTTTGAAGGTACAGGGTGTCACTTTTCTCTACCAGGCACAAAATATTACAAATAAAGAACTTCTAAGTTCTTACTGGCAAGAGGATTCTAAGCTTGGTCTCTACGAGGATCTAGCAAAAGAGTGGGAAGATTACCGAAGCACACTCATAGGCACGGGCATCCATATAATCGAACTTGATGACAAATTGGTGTGGTCGGGAGGAGATGGGTCTGGGATTCCCTCGGTAAGTAATATTTATAAGGCATTGTTGGAGAGCATTTGGCATCATACAACAAAAGGTTGGAGCTAAAAGCTATGGAAGTGGAACATTGCTCTTAAAATAAAACTTTTTTTCTGGTTTGTCCTGAGAAACAAAGTTCTCACTTGGGAGAACCAGTTAGCTAAGGGATGGGAAGGACCGAGTTTTTGCATTCTGTGTAGAATGAATCCGAAGACTCAAAACCACTTGTTTATACATTGTTCGTTCACATGTCAAGTTTGGAACCTTCTCACGAGGACCCTCAAGTCTCAGTTGTTTTGGAATGGGAGCATAGTCGATGAATGTATCACAACTTGGGTTGGAAAACACCCAAAGTCGACCGAGCTGCCAGCTCTTATTTGTTGGTTCATATGGCTGGAGAGAAACAAACTCTTGTTCAATAATGGGAACATATATCTTCATGGGGTGGCCTTAAAAGCCATAGGATCTTTCAATGTTTGTATATCGTCTCACAAAAGCCAAAATATTCACAGGTTCAAAAGGCCACCTCGGCTTCAGTAAACGATGGGGTGGTTTGATGGAGTGGCTTCTGCTAATGGATCTCTTAGTGGAGCAGGAGGCATTATCAGATTAAATGCTTCTACTTTCTATAAATGGACCTTCAACACTGGAGCTGGGACAAATAATAGAGCAGAATTGTTGGGGATCTGGGCTACTCTTTTTTTGGCCTTAAGATTACATATTACAAGCATTTAGATTATAGGGGACTCTAAGCTAATTATAGACCGGTGTAATGGAAGCGGGAACCTCCAGAGCTTAGCACTGGAAGGATGGAAGGTTCAAATTAAAAAGATGAGCACATTGTTTGAAAAGGTCTCTTTTAATCATGCCTACAGAGATTTCAATAAGGAAGCAGATGTACTTTCAAAGAAGTCACTTAGAGATCATATCCAACGCGGAGCGATTATCTACACTCAATGGAAAGATAAAAAGCAAGGACCTTCTAGGCGCTTAAAAGTTTTCTAAACTTTGCAGGAATTAGTTGTCTTAAGATGAAGACATTTTCCTTTTTATGAATTTTAGTGGTGATGTTTTGAATTTTGGATTGGAATTTTGTCAAAAGACTTGGGATTCTGGAGCTTTTGATTGTTCGAAAATGTGTAATATCAGCAATGAATTCTCACAAAAGTGTTGTCACGGTTTTTGTGATGATTACTGAAAGAGGTTTATTAGAGATGTAATCCTTTTATATTTTCTTATATAAAGAGTAATTTTCTTGTCTGGAAAAAAAAAGAGCTTTGATTTCTAGCAAATAGCCGCATCAAACAAGTGAAGTTGTTGAGTAACAAGTGCTTGGCAGAAAGCTCCATAATGCATGTTTTTTGTTTTTAGTATGTATATTTTGACTTTACATATTCAACACACGGTGAAGACGTAAGTCTACCACTAAAATGCTAAGAGTATTGTAGTAATCATGTAGTGCGAAGAGTATTGTAGTAATTACAAATAATACTATGAATGTGTAAGGAATACTTTAATTCCCTTATAGGCCAATGGAAGCAATCAAGTTAATATGAATGCACTGTAATTAATATTAGTGCATAGCTTATATCTTAATGGTAATATGTGAGTGCACCATACTATATCTCAACAACTCAATGTGTAAGGACTTAATACATGCACCATATATTGATTGCTTAACTATGGTGCATCATTATAGGGATTTAGATTAGTGTTGTTGTCATTTCAATCACATAATATTTTGGATAATTAGGGAATGATAAATAGGCAAGGAATATCTTAACAAAGTTAGCCTTACGCAGAGTTGTAAGGCTATATGGTCTCTTGCTTGGATCCTCGGCTCGGCATCACCCATGCATCCCTTCCTTAATGGGTTGGGTTCCCTGCCTATTTCCAACAATAAAATAGTGCAATATTTGAGAGGCCCTTCCGAACTCCGTTTTTATTGTAATTCTTAATTACACTTTTGGAAAAATATTGCTCTTTGATCTTCAAAATATCATAGGAATTGTGGAATTTATTGGCTCACCCACTTCCTTCACTAATTGTTGTATATGAATTACGTAAATTACCATAAATTTACGGTTGTATTTCACGTATCTTGACAATAGTGGACTTGTTTGCCTGGTTAGCCAGGGAGTAAGACGAGCACTGAACACTTGGACTCTTTCATTTGATGGTGTTGTCAGTGGCAGACGCATGGACACTAAAGGACTTGTAACTGATTTGAAGTTTAAAATCAATTGGGCATTCCAATAAGTGTCGGTAATTTGCAATTGTTCAAGTAGTGATTTGCATGCATTTTCTAGAGTGCGTGACCTTTTGTTGTTTTCTCCCAAGTGGCTCAAGGTTTGATGCATCCTGTAAGTTTCCAGTTCGAGGGCAGCTCCAGACTATGAAGGAAGAGAGTATCCCCAGACTCTCAAGGAAGAAGCAGGGACGTTGATTGTTGAGGAGAGTTAGCACGTAGACATACAGAGCCTTGGCATGGGATGACCACGAACTGTTCTGAAGTGATTGCAATGTGAAAAAAATGGAGACAAAGACCCCCCTGAATACAAATTCAATTGAACATGTATGTTTGTTGTGCCTCTCTAATCAGTTGCTTGTTATTCTTGGATGCCCAATAATTCCCAATAATTCCTTTTGGTGTACAAAAGCATGGACGCGGTTTCCCAAGATTTTAGATCAACTGTGTACAAAACTCAACTCCAGTTGTCCAGATTCTGGGGCGAGAACTGTAAATTTTTGGTTCGTCCCAACAATAATCTTCAGATACCTTGTTCGGAATATGGAGACACCTCTTCAACGTTTTGGGTAAAGAGAACCAAACTATAGACGTGTACATGTGCAATACACCTTTTCAGGATCCATTCAACTCCACAGGAGGACAACTCTGGAAATGTAATGCTATTGTCTATTACGATTTATACAACTGCACAAAGAGATAAAGGTTGCAAATCATGTGAAGAAGATATCATTGTCAGCTTGGCAACCACTACTACATTTGATGAAAGGTTTTTGTATGATCTAAACTGGCTAATATATATCTTGTGCTAGACTTTGATTGATATTGAACATGCAATGTTATTTGAAGAATTTTGATCAAATCGGCCCGCTTCATCACAATAAATAATTTTTTTAATATTGTTTCAACTGGTAATGCATACTATGTGTTATCTGCTCACCGTAAATGCAATGGTCTAGGTATGACATTGCTCTGGAAACCAACACGACTGGAGTTTATCGCCTTTTGGAGTATGGAAAATGCTGCGAAAAATGTCCAACTTTTTATCCATGTGTCCACCGATAAGTGGTATGTATTCAGATAGTAAACATTGCGGATTCAAATTGGTCGTTCATATGATATTGCAAGGATGGACTTCGTACCCACAAATGTTCTATTTTAGATTTACTAATTTGGATTTTGAGGTTGAGTAAGTGAATCACAATGCTCCAATGTAACTATGTGGTTCTTAGGCAAGCACCCAACTACGTCTCATTAACACACCTTTTAGTTACCCCCTCTTCCTTTCAGGTTACCCCACACCTTCGAGCCTTCTGAATCGGCAAAGAATATATCAAAGACCAAATCCATTAGGATATATCTTGCATTTACGGACAAAATCCTCATATAGATACCCTCAACCACCAAAAAAATAGAAAACCCCTAGTCAATACACCATCAGACTAGTTAAGTCACCATGTTAGTAATAATATAGACTGGTAGTCAGGATATGTATAAATTAGCATATTGGTAATAATAATAGTATAGAGTGTATATGTTTTAATCTATGTATATTCCATATAGCAGATAACAGTCTAAATGTAGATCAAAGAGAAGGGCACGCATTATAGCTGGAGAAGGCCTTGTAGGCCATTGTTGCGGCCTCGAGGAAGGAGAATACAAAGGGCTTGAGGCCAAGAGGTAGGAGTTGTATATTTCTGGATTTTTCTCTGCAACTGCAACTAAATATTTCGTATGTAGTCATATTTGTAAATTAGTAAATGAATTTAACAAAGTTTTTATTGAAAACCAAAACCAAATATAGTCAAACTGAAATAAACAATTCATTGAATTTCAATGGGATGCAAGCATTGTGTTGGTTAGAAAATGTAAAGGCATTGTGCTAGTAAAACATGTAAAGATGTGCACCAAAAATGTATCTTTTATCTGGTGTTTCCATTTTCATGTAGCTTGCATTCAAACATTTGATTCGTGCTAACCTCCATCATGCATTAACCTCCATCCTGCATGTATATAAGTCTTTAGGGATCAGAGGAAATGCATGTACATGAGTCAGCAAGTATATAGGAAATACATGAATCATAGGAAGAGCGACCAGCCTGAAGAAAGGGATAGAGGAAATATAGGGATCAGAGGAAGAGTGGCCAGCCCGAAGAAAGAAAACATAGGAGGATGTTGTGTGTCTAGGTGTTTTTATGTGGGACAAAAAACCAACACGTTGGCATGGTGGTTTGCATGGTGTTACATGCGGCAACGGGAGATCAACATCGGATATGGACTATGGATAGAGAAAACATTTAATGTTAAGAAGTAATGCTAGGTTCATCTCTAGCATTACTTCGTTTGTGTAAAAATAGTACACAGATGTGTCCTTTAAACCAAAGATAAGCTAAGCTTTTATCCACCTATGCCTCGAGAAGAGGTCAAATAAGAAGTCCAATTGTGCCTCGGGAAGAGGTCAAATAAGAAGTCCAATTGAAAAGTTAGGTTAAAATTCTATGAATTTCTAACTTAGATTGTATGAACCTCCGAAACTTTGGGTTAAAGCAACGTAAATTCATTGTTCTTAGTGCCAAACTAATTGCAAAAAAATAAAATAGGTTACTAATAATCCCTCAACCTGAAGGGACTAATAAGACTTGATTTCAAATGGAAACATATTATAATATCAATGTAAATGAAAGATTAACATACATGTCCATGAAAAGTTCCCCTACTTAAATAACGAAGTGTCATCAATCGGTAGTAGCAATAATAATAATAGTTTAGCGGGAATAGAATTGCAATAATGACATCTTTGTAAAAAAGTAGACTATCGACTTAGCTATGAAAAAATGACATTAGACCACTATAACTTACAATAAGTTGAAATATTGAGCCTATCGACTTAGCTATGCAAAACTGTTTAGACCACTATAACTTACAATAAGTTGAAATATTGAGCCTATAGACTTAGCTATGCAAAACTGTTTAGACCACTATAACTTACAATAAGTTGAAATATTGTTGTAACAATGATTTCTCCTTACAACTCTCACATCGTGTCCTTATATCTCTGCAAAACAATTAATAAAGACATCTTCAACGATAATATCCAAAGCTTGTGATACTCACAAAATCAACTTCAAATAGTTGAAAATATGGGATATTTATAATTTAAAACCAAACTTTGCCATGTGCCATCTAAGAGATTAAGCTTCTAATCTGCTACATAATGAAGGCATAAACGAAAAGGACTTGGGGCATACATTTTTATTCATAGTATATACTTCATTGGGCAGTGGTCTAAACATTCTACCTTTTGGTTGTTTTCTGGGAACTTTTTTCGTTTGATTTTTCTTGGTGATGAATGGTTGGATTTGCAGATTTAAGTGATTAAGTTTGTATAATCTGAATGCTCGAGTTTTTCAACACCCTGAATCCATTTATGCAATCAGAAATGCAATTTAAACAACAAAAAATAATGATTTTGTCCAAATTTATATCGCCAGATTCTGGCTAAAAAACCCAAAAGATAAAATGTTTAACCAACGCTCTTCATTGGAAAATATGATAGTCAAAACGGGTGCAAGACACACAAAGGAGCCTCTCGGACTAATGGTAGCCTCGAACAAAACAAGGAGTGTACGAAGGTTGATACACCAAAGAGTAGAAGTACAGTTGACATGTGGGCCTCTTCAACTATATACATTAATTGACATTAACATATCATTTGAGGGTGAATGCGTCATCAACATCGAGCATGGAAGTGAAATTTTCAGCGTCGTTTGGAACTCGAGGATAAACTCATGTTTTGAACTAAAGATATCAAACAATTTTGAACATAAATTCCCAAAGAGACAAAATACAATTCTTTTTCATAGCAATTCAAAGAAATTCACAAATGGATGAAAACAAAATTACTCACATGACTTCCATCCAAAGCAAGCACAATCACCAATGAAATAAAGATTAAAGATATGAGATAAAGATTAAATATCCTATGGTACATAGATAATGTTAAATCACATATGATATTAGAAACTCTGTGCACAAACACCATCAAATGTAATCAAATACACCACCTATCCTAGAAACAATAATTGAGAAACATGCCATTCTAAATACACTATATTTCACAATCCTGCATATCAATTGCTCAAAATGCTCAATTTTTCTTAGTAAAATAATTACATTTATGTATTTCACAATTATGAATAGTTACACTTCAAAATGTTGAATCTCCACAATTGTATAAAAAGTAATTCAAAATTGTCAATTCATTTCATTTTGTAGGAGACAGTAGTAAAATTCGAAGAAGAAAAAAAAATCCCACAAAAGCAAGATTCATGCTAGATGAATTGAATTTGGGTGGAGAGGATAACAATCATTCCTTCCAACCACTTGAACTAAACCTAATTGATATAAGACCCCAACTTTATTTACATATCCTAGAAGTTTAGAGAGTGAAGCTAGAAGGGTTATAACTTTACCATAGTTTGGAGATTCAAGTAGAAGAATATTCCAACTTATGGGCAGTGGGGAGTGGGGATTCAAGTAGGAGAGTATTCTAACGTATAAGCAGTGGGGATTTTGCTCAAATGATGGACCAAATGATCGTTTCAACAAAATGAACATTCATAGTAGGAGAATGTAGTACTGGGATGGGAGAAGTGAAGGTATATTAACCTAGAAAGTTGAGGAGGAGTTACTTGTATGGACCCAAAAATCATTTATTGTGCTCCTACTAAATCATTGACAAGGACTTGTTTGACATGGTCATCCAAACTTGTCTAAAAGAAACAGTAATAACTCGACGATGATTTGAGAGGAATGAACCCTACAACCTTACATGTGTTGTTGCATTCTTACGAATAATGGTAGGTTGAAAGATTTATGTGGGTTATAGATAAATAAGACTCGTCTACTTGGAATGTAGTGCGACCAACAATGACATATAGGTTTATTCCTCCCACCAACTATGAATGTCAAGAGATGTCTTTGAGTAAAGGTAAATATGTTGTGTTTTTAAAATTGTATGAACACGGAACAAATCCCTTTATTCATGTAGAGAATTGCACACAAAAATGGGAAAGGGAAGGTATGCATCCTAAGTTTTGGGTTCACCAATTCTTTCAGACACTTGGTCCCATTCCTAAGGCATGGTACTTACATGAAGAAGCTAGAAGGTAGACCAAAAATTGGGATGTACTGCAAACCCAATTTTGTGAGCACTTCTCTTTTATTGGCAAGACCTTTGAAGTAATTGTAGGGTTGAAACTTATTAAGTCGTGTTTACTGATAAGTTGCAGAATAAACATTCTCCTGTCATTTGTCCTTATTATTAGGAAATGATACCTTTTCGAGAACCTATTGGATAGTTGGACCTACCCCATGATTTGTGGAATTTATCTTTTATAGAATCTGAAGGGTCAAGAGAGCTTAAGGAAGGTGGTTGAGGCATAGCTAGTAATCCCTATCATCAACCTTAAGTTGCAAAAAGTTAATATTGGGAGTGAAGAAAGACCTAAAATGGCCTCCACGGGATATTATTGGGATGAACAAACCATGTATTAAATTGAAACCTTGTTGAAGGAGTATGAAGATTTGTTTCCCCCAATCTTTAGAGAGATGAAAGGTATCAAGGAAGAGTTAGGGGAAATGAAGATAGAGTTGCATCCAAATGCCAAACCTGTTAAACATCGACTATATCATCTCAATCCAAAGTTAAAGAGAAGGTGAAGAAAGAGATTGGCATAATGTTGGTTGCAAGATTGACATTTCTAGTGGATGAATTTGATTGGATTAGCCCTATTTTCATTTAGAACATGAAAACCTGTGATGATATTATATTTTCTGTGGATTTGAGGAGCTTGAATACACATTGTGGAAGAAGACAAAAAGAAGACAACTTTTATGATTTAGCGGGTTTGTTTTTCATATAATGTAATGCCTTCTGGGTTAAAGAATGCACCGATAATGTTTTCTTGGGTTGTCATTGCAGCTTTTAGGGACTACATCCATAAGTTTTTGGAGGTATATATGGATGATTGGATTGTATACAGTTTGTTGAAGGAACACATGGGTTGTTGCAGTTGATGTTTGACTGATGTAAGTAGGTCTAGATTTCCCTCGATTTGAAAAAGTGTATCTTTTGCGCAACATTTGGCACTCTCTTGGGACATGTTGTCTACAAGGAAGGAGTTTTGGTTGATTTTGCAAAGATAGCTATTATTGTGAATATGCCTGCCCCAACTAGTGTCAAAAAACTATGTTCTACTTTAGGACATCCTGGATGCTACATGAGATTCATTTGCAACAATGCATCCATCAAAAAACCTTTGGAGAAGTTGTCGAAGAAAGCTAAGATATTCTTTTGGACCTTGGAGTGTGAGGCAACCTTTAATATGCTCAAATAAAATTGGTAAGTGCTCCAATTTTGGTGTGTCTGGATTGGAAGGTAGAATTTTATATACATGTATATGCCTTTGAGATAGCATTACAAACATTTCTTGCACTATTAGGGGAAGGAAATATGGATCACCTTGTGTATTTTGCAAATAAGAAACTTTCACATGTTGAACACAACTACACAACCATAGAATGTGAAGGACTTGCTATGGTTTATGCCCTACAAAAATTCAGGCACTATTTCTTAGGTGGGCACTTTAAATTCTATATAGACCATTCATCATTGAAATATTTGGTTAATAAACCTATTATGAAAGGTCTACACTCAAACTCTCCCTATAGGAAAAAGTTTGAACTTCATTGGAAGAGCCTAGGGGCACACTATCAAGCAAACCACCCATTGTCACTTTGGTGGCCTTGCTCTAAGGAATGAGAAAACCTCCCCAAAGTCCAAGCTCACAAAGTGCTCAACATTGCTAGTCCAAGATGTCCAGTTGGTAGATGTTGAAGTAGAAATGTGAACAAACTGTGTGAGATATTTCAAGCTCAACTAAAACCCAAGAGTTTTATCTGAAATCTGAATGCCCAAAAGCTTATGAAAATCTGAACCAATGCTTTAAAGAGTGAATGTTGGTGCAAATTTTAAGTGTTGAAAATATGAAATATTTCTGAAATGAAGTGGAACGTTAACCATTCAATACTTATTTCACCTTTAGATGGATCTTATGAACCAATTTAGGACTGCAAGAAAATGAAGATCCCAAGTTTGAGATATCAACCCATAATGCGCAAAAGGAAATCCAAAGTCCTTAAAATAATAGTGTTTACCCCTCTCATCTAGGGGTAACTAGAGGAGATCATGTCTCATGCATGGTTCACAATCAAGACAGCAATCCCAGAGATGATCATTAGCATTCTCCACAGACACCAGCCCCTCAGATTGCCTCCCTCCTCATCAAAACTCAGTCCACTTCACTCAATTAGCATGGTTTCTAATGATGGTGTTCCAACACACACAAGGTGCACTAGTCGTTGTCTCATATAAGGTGTTACATTTAATGCATTAGGAATTTAGGTGAGGATCATGGGTTGAAGTTAGATAATGGATCATGATTGCTTGGAAGTTATTTTTTTTTCCTTGTTTCACCTTATGTTTCCTAGTCTAGTGTTGTCACTCTTGGGGAATAGGGGTACTATTGAGAGGCCTTGATAGGGGTAACATACCACTCCCTTCTATACTTAACACATTCCGTCTATTTTCCTTCCATTGTCCCACCTTTTGGAAATGGTTGTTACGTGCATCCCAAAAAATTTCGTTCCTTCACCCTCCTATGAGAAGTAGGGATAGAATGCCAAGGTTGATGCAGCTGGTAAAAAGAATAAGAAAACAATGATATAAAAGAAAGAAGAAATAATGAGATGACAAATGGCTAAATGTCAGCTTCAGCTCTACCCCCTCACTATGAGGCCATTTCCCCTAGTCCTAATGCATCGTATGCATATCAATTAAATGGACTTAATCCCAACAAGAAAAAAAACAAAATCATGAACTTGAAAAGGGGACTTGCAAAGAAATAAAAGAATATCAAAAGCCAAAAAGGGGTTTGGAATACAAACACTGTCGAGGAAAGGGTATCTCAAGAACCAAGCGCGCCCTCTACAAAGGAGTTCATGGAGATGAACCCACACATTCCCTTGTATGTCAATAAGACCATGAGGTTGCCCCCCTCTCCATCGGTCATCATATCCAAGAGACATTGAACTCACTGGCTTCACCTTCAGATTTTTCTCCCTCGGCTAGTATTGAGTTGTCCAACTCCAACTATGGACACTCTCTCTTTGTATCATTACACATATGATACTTCTATATACACTTTTTCCTTGGTTGTAACTAGACCTAGGGTTTCTTTCTTTATGATGTTCTCAACATTATCTAGGAGATTCTTTTGCACTCCCACAGTGTACCCACACTTGTTGTATTCTTCAGTCCCATTGACCTACTTTTGTGATCATTTGTTGGACATTAATAAAATTATCTTATCTTATCTTATCTTATCTTATCTAATCGGGTACTGGCACACCTAATAGGATCTTGTAATGGCCCTCCCATACCTAAACTTGGCAGATTGCATAAAGTATTGAGCTAGTGTGAAGTTTGAAGACAATACCTCATGTGAATTGCTTGCGTTGTTTTTTTACAAAGTAGTTGCCTACTTTGTATGATTCTAATCACTGTTGTATCTTGTAATGTTTGATTTACTTGATTTTGTGGACCTTGTTTGATCATGATGCACCCTTGACATGGTCCTTTGGAGGACGTTTTCATGATTATGCCCAAGATGTTGTGCACTATATGGAGAACATTGGGCCCTTGATGTAGAGTGTTGGGTCCTTTGATGATATGGCTTACCTCGAGACACCTTCCAAAACCTCTTGGACTTTAGACATTGGACTTATGAGCTTGGAAATTGCACATAATCATGATGATTTCATGCTTGATGTGACTTCATGAGACATGACCTTTGGATGAGGGGATCTGACCCTTGATGATGCTTTATGCCCTTGAGAGGAGACGAGGACTTTTGTACCCCTAGAGGAGATGATGTCACCTTCTTTTTTACCTCCTCTCTCACACATGTTGAGTTTTGAGGGGATGTTTTGGTGTATTTTCATTTTATCTTTATGTTGGAGGCTATTTTGGGGGTCGTCCTAGACATATCCACCTGATATCATGGATTTATTACATTTTAGGAGCTTTAGAGAGGCAAAGTGCTAGGGTTTCCTCACATATAAAGGCTAGCGCTCCCTCCTTTGTAAATCATAAACTCACACTTGTGGAGAATCACTTCCCTTGTCTTCTATACTTCTTTTTCATCATGGAGTACTTATGTGCACCTCTTGGAGAGCGATCTTGTCGATGTTTCTTCATATTTTTATGGATGATTCATGTTCTAGGGTTTCCTCATGCTCAACGACTTGGCTAGTAAGTGTTATTTCCAAGTATTGATGGTTTGTTCTTGGTGATTTAAGTAAATGATTTATCAAATTGGTGATCATTTTCATGTTATCTTTTTCTCCTTGGATAATTATGTTTTGGAACCCTAGAAGGCCTGCACGTGAGCTCCCTTCCCTAGTTTTCATTCATTTTAAGCTTGTTGAATCATATAAGGTTGATTTTATGGATTTTGATTGTACTCTTCTAGACTTACCCTTATTGATTAAATTCTAGAGCTTGTGATTGTACTCCTCTAGGGTTTTTTCACCTTGATCCTTTGTTGAAAGCCTTAGAAAACGTAGGACGACATCTAGGGTTTGTGATTGTACTCCGCTAGGGTTTGATCCTTGTGTTTTTCTTTCCTTTACCCTCCATAGATGTTGTGTTGACCACCTATTCAACTAGGGGGTCAACTCCATGTACCATGAATATATGCATCATCAGATGCTACCAAGTCAAAGACTCCTTGGTTCTACAAGGCAATTTTTGGCCTTCAGCATGTATTTTTGTAATTGGAATTTCTTGCGTGGGATAATAATGTAATAGGTCTGTATGGATCATAGTTAGGTCAGTTACCTTAGGACTTCATCATTGGAGGAGTTCCTTTCACTGAGTGTTTTTTTTCCTCAGGTTATTAATTTGGCCTAACCAGCCTTATTAATTTCCCTTGAGTTTTTCACTCCCACAAATAATTCCTCCAAAGTGGTGAAAGACGTTCTAATGGTGTCATCCTCTGGTAG
>SNQJ01S0004502.1:401914-417336 GCA_010110895.2 Picea sitchensis
CCTTTCACTGAGTGTTTTTTTTCCTCAGGTTATTAATTTGGCCTAACCAGCCTTATTAATTTCCCTTGAGTTTTTCACTCCCACAAATAATTCCTCCAAAGTGGTGAAAGACGTTCTAATGGTGTCATCCTCTGGTAGCTAGTGTTTAGGAATGATGTAAATGACCATGTAAGACATATCTCAATTTTTTACAGAATTTCGTCGAGTCTAGATAGGTTTTTTTTTAATTTATTAAAATTGCCTAAGGTTTGGTAATTTTAATTATTTTTTATAAAAATGTAAAAACTAGGTCCTTGGGATTTTTCTAGGGGTATTTGTGCTCAAAAGAAATGGAATGAGACCCCCTACACCCTTGGACCAAGTTTCAGCTCAATTGGACAACTTTTGCTAGGTGTTTGTCCATAGGGAGTCCAAGTCAATGAAAACAACAATTTTAATTGCTAGTCATGACATAGTAAAAATGTCATTTTTTGTACTTATGAGCAAATTGAGTAAAGTAAAGGTGGGAGATGATGAGAAAACCCATTCCTAACCTATACAAACCCCTTTCTAACCTTTACACAAACCCCTCACTCATTACTCACTTCATCCAGTTCACCCCCCTAGGGGATTTGCGCCCCCCCTCTTATGGAAACCTTTGAAATTGCATTTTTGTGAAGTGTGGGCCCCTCTCTCCATAGGTTCACCCTTCCTATCCTTCCACCTCACCATTTGGATATGTACCACTCCCTCTCACCCTTTCCACCTCATCAATCCTTGTCAAAACCCTAAGTGGTGCGCCCCTCTCCTTGGGATTCCCTCATTAGGTTGGTGTTTGACACTTGGATCTCATCCAAGAGGGGTCACTTTGCCTCTCCAAGTATAAATTAAGGCCCTCTCACCCTCATTTCCTCACCATATCTTGAGCTATTGTTATGATACCCAATTCTCTCCTCACACTTCTCATCTTTCCACCTTGCTTTCACTCACTCTTGCTCTCATTTTGGATAGGAACTTGTAGCAATTAGTTGTTGCAACTTCCTATTTGATTAATGAAAAGGGATTTGGAGGACTTTGAAGTAACAAAGATTTGTCTTGGTACTTCCATTTATTTGAGGTGATGTTGTTTCTTTGAGCAATTTTTGAGACATTGAGTAGATTTCCCAAGTAAACTCGTTTGCTTGGGTAGGTTTTGCAATAGTGTAGTTGTTGATCTAAGTGAGTTGCATAGTTGATAGTACAAATTGGTTTGTGTTATTTGTCTATTTCACTCACATTTGTTCTTATCTCATGTTTTGCTTCAATAGTTGCAGGTTATCTCAAGGGCTTGCAAGGCTAGCTTTGAGCTAGAAGCTTGCTTTCATAGCCTACTTGAGCCTCTTAGCTTTTCTCCTTTCATTTTCTGTCCATTTCATATTCAGATTTTGGTATTGCTCACACTCTAGGATAGGTCATTTTATATATTCAACTTGTTGAAATTTTTATGCAGAAAATTACTGTGTAAAAACATAAATTTTCTTTGACATTTTTGTGTGTTTTGCAGCATTTCCAGCAAGCAATAGATTGTTGTTTTTTGCAGATTCTCTCCAGTACAAGGGGAAGTGCTACCAAAATTCAGCCCTAAAACACACAAGGAACCCTTCTCTTGGTTAGGTAACAATTCCCAACCTCTCTCTTATCATTATAGCATTGTAGCAAGCCCTCGGGAGTCCCTTGAGGCTTGCATTCTTGTATTCATTTTTTGTATATTGTATTTTAAATTAGTGCCTACATTTTGGTGTGAGTTTGGCTAAGAAAACCCCCAAAATCATAAGGCTATGATCTCTTTCTAATTTTTAGCATTCTTTTATTTTTGCCCCACTTGTCATTAGGACAAGGTTGTGTGGCTAGGTTGCTTTAGTTTTCATTTATTTCTTTTCCAACCCTCTTTGGCACAAAATAGGAATGCTTTCCTCCACCTTGTGCCATTGTAAGTGATTTGTCTAGTTTAGTTTCTTATTTGCAAAGCATTTACCTTCTAATTATTGCCTATACCTTAGAGTGAAGCTGGCCTAGCCAACCCCCAAAATCATATGGCCAGCTTAGTGTCTTACTTCTAATGTGCTTATGCTTAATGGCTTAAAATTATCTAGAAGTAGGTACAACACACTAATGCTAGTTTAGGCCCATGGAGGCATAGGAATCTAGTTTGTTTTTCATCTATCTTTTACTTTCTAGTTCACTCATAATCTTTCAAGCACTTATCTTTTATTTTGAAAGTAATATGGGCATGTGAATGGTTTAAGGAAATCTACTTTTCATTTCTGCAATTGTTCAAGTTCTTTACATTCCTTTCAAGCTTTATCTCATGGTTAAGAACTTCACATTGGCAATCTTTTAAATTTCGGTTTTGGTACAAGTACACACTTTTTGGCAAGCAATATCTTGCCTTGACACTCTTTTTAACTCAATTCAACTTAGTCCATCAACCTAAAATCAATTAGACTAAATAGGACACCTTTTACTGACCCAACTCTGCCATTTAAACAAGGACTAAAGGAAGCAATGGAAGGTGATAGTCTGGGGACGGTCTCGTGGTGCTCAACGTCCTTTCCGAAAGTACTTTTTTTCCCTTGGGTTGACTTGTGGAGCTAGGGTAGGCCTTGTTGCCATACTTCTTGAGCACCCAACAACTACTTGGTACAAGCGGGGGGAAGTATTGAGGTTGACACTTAGTTAGGATTCAACCTTAACTTAATAAACTTAATCTAATATTTAATCCACTTTAAACCTTTGGGCATCAACTTGGTATTTCATACTTTTATGGTTTACACTTAATCTTGCAAGCTTTTCATTTCACATTTACTTTTGTGCAAGTTTATCTTATGTGTTGTGGATTGATAACTTAGTAGTCATAGTTGCGCCCTTGGAGGCTTCCTTTGAGCATTTCATTTTTTGTTAATAGTAAATACCTTTGGTTTGGTCCTCAAAGAAGTTGTGCATCCTTTGGAGGCACTTCCTTGTTGGACTTTGTATAATTGTGTTTGCCATTGAAAGCAGTCACAATAGAGTTGTGCATCCTTTGGGAGACACTCTATTGCTGAGCATGCTAGGCTTGATGTGTTGATGAATGTTTCCCATTTGAGCATCTTTTATTTCCTACAAAAGCAAGCAATTCAGTTAGTATTTGTATCTTTGTATCTTTGTATCTTATGTTTAGTGTAACTTTAGTGTAACTCTTAGATATTCTTGTTGTAATCTTGTATCTTATTGTTATTTTTGTATCTAATCTTGTTGTGAAGTAGTTGTGATATTTTTAATCTTTTGTAAATCTTGTGTAATCAATCTCCCTCAAACACTAGTTGACCCCTTGCCCAATCTTAGGCACTAGTTCTAGTTGTACTAGGAAAAGGCTTGCTTTTCATTTCTAATTGTTGCACATTTGCATTGTTTCCTTTGCATCATAGGCTAGATATTCCCCCCCAACCTTTTAACTAATTAAAACCAACTTCTAGAATCAAATGTTAATCTCATCTAGTAACTAAGGTCTACCCCCCTTGTATTTAGTGCCTCTTTCATTGCATTATTTACTAGTTTAGGACTATTTATTTGTTGCTATCATAAACTTGTCATATGCTAAAGTGAATCATCTCTTTAGTCAAGTTTTATTACAAAATTTTATTTTTCTTTGATAGCTAGTGTTTCGAGGTATTTACTTGATTCAATTGTTGTGGTGGATATCTCTCATTGTCTTAGAAACACCCCTCACACACAAATTGAATTTTCTTTGTCTAAATCACCTCGACCTTCCCTTGAACCCTGACCCAGCTAATGGTACAATCAGTGTTGAATTTTCGGATTTTCAGATCTGATAATTATTGCCTTATGATTTCAATACAAAATTTCCTTTCATGCCACAGTTATCATAGAATAAGTATACACTGAAAATATCAACTATAACAATGCAACAGAAATAACAAGGTCTAGAAATATTAACCATGCACAGTAGACACAAGAGAACAAAAAATTATCCTGGGAAACCCAACCTTGGGAGAAAACCCAACAACCTTTCTTATAAAATAATTTAGTCCAAGATATTACCAGTACATCACCATCAATAGATCAAAATACCATATAGAGAATGTCCTCCCCAAACCTAGTGCCTCCAAGAGCTAGTGCCTCAATAGAATAGCCAAGATACAACCAAGAGAGAGCTTCTCCAGGTGTAGCGCCTCTCCAAGTGTAGCGCATTCACCAAGATAACAAGGACTCCAAGAGATAGATAAAATCTCACCACTGCAACTGACAACTCTCTAGTGCACACTTGAAGAGAATAGATATGTATTTCCAAATGAAATGACTCTTGCCTCTATTTATATTTGTCTAAGCGCCTGTCTTTTTTATGTGGGGCCAACTTCTGTTCCTGGATCTTCAATTTCACTTTATTGTGTTCTTATTTTTACTTATGGAGGCTGACTTCTCTTCTTGGGTCTTCAATTGCTTCCTGGGGTTTCTTTAATGGTCAGATGGGTCTTCTTGTAATTCTTGGATTTTTCTTTTCTTTCATAGAAATGTTGTACTTGAGCATGGTTGGTGTAATCTTATCTGGCATGCACCCAATTGATGTATGCTTCTCCCACATAGCACCTCGAGTCTCTATCAATCCTTGTCAAGTCACATGATCAAGGATAGAGACTATACTTGGGCCATTTTCCTTAGCCAAGTCATAAGGCCATCTGAGGAGAATGTATGTCCAATGCTAATACATGGAGAACATCAACGCCTTGGTCCATTCTCCTTGGCCAAGTCACATGGCCATCTGAGGAGAATGTCTTCCCGATGTATATGTACCTTGAGTCTTTGTTGGTCCTTGTCAAGTCACATGATCAAGGATAAAGACTATGCATGGGCCATTCTTCTTAGCCAAGTCACATGGTCAATCTGAGGAGAATGTCTGCCCGGTGCTACTAAAAACATCAACATCAAGTAACCAATATTAAGGGGCCATAGACTTTCCTAGCCTTGCTATAGGATCCTTTGAGGTTACTAGGGAAGCCTCCCTTGTGTTGGATCTTTATCCTTCACTAAAACGAGGGAAGTAATTTCTTAGGTGACAGTGGCGATTACTTCCATATGTTATACTTGTCAAGCATCTCGTGAAATTTTTGCACAAGTGATAGATTGGGTGATAACAAACAACTCTGAAAATTGATAGAAAAATGTTGAATCACAAATGTATTTTAGATTTAAAGAGCCAATCCAACAAGCACATAAATTTCAAGAAAAAAGTAAAGTGTCAAATACCTTAGGTTACTGAGAAAAACGGATGCTAAAGTGAAATAGCAATCCAAATTATGTAGATCCACAACCATAAATGAAATGCTATGAAGCGTAAGTTTGTTAAATCCTCATGTATGTAATACAAGTGCACCCAGAATTCAAAGAAATAGTCTAGTCATCACATGAATCACGAATCCCATTCGTTGAGTGTGAATTACTTCAGATTTGCAGTGTTAACACATGTAATTATTTGAAAAGTACAACACATAGTCATTGGGAGCCTTTAAACCATGAAACTTTTAAGTGCCCAGATAGTCTAAAACAGAAGTCTTAGGACTTATTCCAACATTCAAACAAAGCAACAATCCATAAATGATATGGTACCAGTAGAAAATAAATTATCAAGATTTTAATTCCAAGAATTTACCCCAATGTTTAGTACTAATACTATTTAATAGAATTTTCATGGTGAGATCAAATGTTGAAGTAATTACTAGCAGTGAGTGACTGAGATGTTTAATACTTAAAATATGTTCAATCGATGTGTATTAGTTAGATCAAAGTGTTTCATACATGTAATTATCATTAGCTTCAGATCCATGCATTCAAAAGACTAGTTGTTAAGAACATTACTCTCAGATAAAAATGGAACAGAGCTGAAGAAATACCAAATTGCTTGCCTCTAGAATAGGCCATTCCACAAGTCAATGCATTGATTTAGTGTTTTGTGATGTTAGAAGCATAAAGGAGTTGAAATGTTTCCAAAATATGAGAATTTAAATTATGTCATTTAGTCTTAACATACATATTATGCATTCAGACTTATTTCCAAAGGATCCTCTCCACAGTGAGTTGTGTGATTGAGTGAAAGCAGGTGTAATGTGTGCAAGTAAAACAAAACAAATTAAATTACACCAATAGAAACCAAATCGATTAGCATCTAAATAGAATTTAAGGAGGTTGGCCAGCAAATTATACTCGAGATGAACGATTTTTAGCAAGGAATAGTTCAAACTTCAAAAATCTCGAGTAAAAGCAACCTATTTTTTGAAGATGAGATTGAAGACCTAGATTACTTCATTAAAAAAAGAAAAATGGAAGGAAAAATTAAATAATGTCTAGAAATTTCACATGAAAGAATTTGCTCTTACCATTGGGCTATGGGATCTTAAAAACCCTTGGCAATGTCCAATTCACTAAGTTTGTTGAAGTCCTCCAACATCAAAGATTGCTAGAAGAACATCAAGCTAGACATAATGAATCTTACAAAACTTAAAGGGAAGTTAACTCAAAATGAAATCAACCTAAGCATCACAAATGAAATTGTCCACTAGATCTATTGTAAAGAAGCAAAACCTAGGATATTCACCTCTAATACAATGGAAACCTAATTTAAATTCAATAAAGAATAGAAATAGACTTAAACATCATACTAGAAAATTCTACTCGAGATGAATGATTTTGAGCAAGGGTTAGTTCACACATCTTGAGTAAATGCAACCTATTTTTTGAAGATGAGACTTGAAGACCTAGATTGCTTGATTACAAAAAAGAAAAATGGAAGGAAAAATCGAATAATGGCTAGAAATTTTACAAGAAATAATTTGCTCTTACCATTGGGCTATGGGGTCTTAAAAAGCCTTGGCAATGTCCAATTCACTAAGTTTGTTGAAGTCCTCCAACATCAAATATTGCTAGAAGAGAATCAAGCTAGAGATAATTAAGCTTACAAAACTTAAAGGGAGGTTAACTCAAAACGAAATCAACCTAAGAATCACAAAGGAAATTGTCCACTGGATCTATTGTAAAGAAGCAAAACCCTAGGATATTCACCTCTAATACAATGGAAACCTAATTTAAATTCAATAAAGAAAAGAAATAGACTTAAACATCATACCTCCTTTGCATTATCCTTTATTGTGATGGCTCCTACCTCATCAAGCTTGCAATTCTATAACATAAGTAGCAAGAAGCTTTTCCACTTTATTTCCAACAAGTGAGAGTGAAGGAGGTGCCCTCCAATACCATACAATGAAAACCACGAGTTAAATTGAATCCATGTGCTCATACCATATGCTAGGATAAAACCATGAGCTCAATAACATGTTCCCATGTCAAACCATGGGAGAATGCCACTGAAAGTTGTAACAAATCCCTCAAAAGTGGGGCACCCTCCTCAAAGTGAGAACAATAACTAAATCTTATATGTGTGGTCCATGAAGTTAAGGAGACAAGTGCACCCTTCTCATAATGAGTAAATCACCAACTAACTTCCACATGTGAGGTCAAAGGAGACCCAAGAACAAGGGCACCCCATCAACTAACCCCACAAATCAAGTAAAAAACATCTACACATGTGAATAAACAAGGAATCTTGAGGAGCACCCTTCTTAGAAGCTTATAGAAGCACATGTGCTAAGTAATCTCACTTCCAAGTGGCTCATACATGCTTCATATGATGACAAGTATGCATTGTGTTGAGGTGGACACGTCTGTGATGATGCAACATCCTCGTTATCATCCATTGTGTTGTCATGGATCCCATTGCAGTGACATGGATCCCAATGTGAGTAGATGTGACCAAATACAAGTACACAGATCCCAATGCAGGTACATGGATCTCGAGGTATAGTGCACATATCCTAATGTAGGGTACCCACCTATAATGATGAGTCAAGCTTCAACACAAGTCATTAGGCAAAGCACATAAAATAATTTTGTCTAACAACCTCATAACATTAGTGAACTTTATAAACTTTCCTAAGTTTACCATGGAGGGACAACCTTACCCTCATTATGTGTGTCAATTCCTAGGACATAAAGTATTTCCTAGGTGACTTGGTTAGAGATAGGTAAAATGATGAATAACATATGGAAAGGGAAAGGGAGATTTATGTATTGACCCTCAAAATCATATGTAATGATGTCTAATGTCTATAAATTGGCCCAACTAGCTTTTAAAAGCTAGGAATATTCATTTTATACATTGCAAACCTTTAAGAGGGAGCCTTGCTTAGAGTTATCACTTTGGCACCTTTTTATTTTTATTTTTAAATTTCTCAGTCCTTTTCTTTAGATATTCCTTTTTGGCATAGGACTTTAGGGGGTGAGCCCTTTTGATGAAGTGGCATAGCTTTAGTCTTATTATTTCTCTTTATTTTTATCATTTTTTCTCTTTCCTCTACTCATTTTTGGCTTTATTTGACTTAGGATGCATTTTTCTTCAATTTCTTCATTAGACCTTGCTAGATGACACGTGAAAAGTCAAACATAAGCAGGGAATATATCATTTTTATGAACGTGATGGAAATGGAAGAGAAGAGATGGAAAGTGTTAGATATGGGTAGTGTCACATCCCCACAGTGTGCCTTGCGATCGTGCACCTCTTGAGGGTGTGTGACACCGCAACGTTTCACACTTGGATACTTGGCAACACTAAGGTTACTTCATCCAGACTATGCCTCTTCACCTAGAGCATACCCATACTCCGTTCTAGGCTACCGACAAGTCACACTCCTACTCTAGTGCAACTCTTGTAAACTTAGATAATTGTTAACAACTTTAACACTTATTCATATTTAAGCATACATCCATGAACATGTGAAGTCGAGAGAAAAACAATGAAACAAACAAGAGAAACATAGATATAGTGTGGGTGACACAAATCGTGCCTAACACCCGGCCAAGTCTTTGTTATTGTGAAACAGTTAAAATATGAGCACTACCGACTCGGTTTACAAATTTAGCAGAGTCACACAACTCACCTCACCTCACCAAGACACTCATAAACAGATTCGTCCCACCAAGACTCTTTGCCGCAACCGTCTCCTCAACTTCTTGTGATGCACCTCAAACGTGCCTTCAAGCACAGACTTGTTGTCACTTCGTTTTAAAAGATTTCAAATATTTTGGTTTTGCCTCACACATGCCTCCAACAAATCTGTGTTTCTAGACTTACCCAAAACCAACCCAAGAGTAGATTGCCCAACTTTGTCTCGTTGAATCATCTTTAAGGCAACATAAGTCCTCAGGTTCTGACTCTTTCGCTGTTGGTGTGAGTTGAGTCTCCTCCTCAACCAATAGAGCCAAATTTCCTTGCATTGGACAGTTCTTCATAAAATGATTTTGCGAATAGAGGTAACACTCAATCAACCTACCTTTCCTCAAAAGTGGTTTGGGTTGATTCTTTGTTGTTGTGCTACCTTCATGTTGGATGCTCTCCTCCCTGAGTGCTCCCAATGAAGTCGGCAACAAAGCTTTAGTCCTCCTCCTCAAGGCCTTCGATTTTTTGATCTTGAACTTTATATGTGGGACATATTAGTCCATCCTCTCTAAAGCCTCTTGGAGTTTCTCAAATTCTAGAGTTACATTGTCTCTCTTAACATTCCAAGCTTCATCACTTGCACCGTCCATTTCGCTACTTGACTCTCGTCACTTGATCTTTTCAAGAGTTTTTTGCAACTCCTCTGCATTGTCCCAAGTCTATAATGAGTCATGCGATCATCTGCACACCCAAGTGCTTCGTTCACCCTCACGAATTGGGCTCAAACCACCTGTGACGAAACAACACACCTTACCGAACCGTTCACCAAGGTCTCCGCCCAATTACCTTTGTGTTCAACTCTGAGTTCGGGTTTGCGACTAGCTCTGCAATAGTCTTGTGTTTGTCTGCCTTTCCCAAGTGCTCGGTTCACCCAGAAAACTCTACTCTTCGCCTGCTCAAGGGGTGCACTTAGGTCTGTTCCCAAGTCACGGCTTCATTCGCAAATCTACCTTTCACTTTAGTCACAAACCACCAAGTTTGTGCTCAGGTTTCTTTTGCGATGGGTCAGTCCGTCGGACCCTCCCCAAGAATACGCCCAGAGTTTATTTCCAAACAAGTGCACCCCTCCCCTACCACTGCTCTGACTACAGTAGTGGCGAAGAGCACCGAATTGTTTCTCAAGTTTGCTCTGATACCACCTATCATCGAGATAGTGGTAAAGAGCTCACTGACCCTTCTTCAAAATCTGTTATGAATCAAATCTGATACCATTTGTCACGGGGCTAGACTCATCGCCCTTGAGCATCCCATACCACCCAAGGAGTCTAGTCACCGAGAAACACTAGCATGACCTTGTGTGTTTGGATTAACCAACAACCCACTTGTACCATCTGGAATATGACTCATCGTTGTGTCATGACGAACCCAAGCTAGGCATATTTAGATGTGCGAAAGTTTGAATGCTCGTTTCACCATAGGAAATGTTGCACCATCGACACCAACACACGCCTTCCCTCGAGCCAAGCATACTCAGATAACTTATTTCCTAACATGCAATTGTGCTATCATCCATCTAGGCTAACTTGTGATAGTCACCGAAGATCATGCCCCTTCTTGTAAGTCATATGCATACCTTCAATGCACATACCACCAACATCACGTTGTTATGGGTGATACACAATCTACCACATTGCCAAGTTGCACCATCCTTCGTCGAGAATCCTAACATAACGTCTCGCTAGTTGGTCGCCTGTCCTACTTGACAAGACATCCTCCTTGCTCTTCCCATCCTACATGTCGGTATACCATCCTGACCATCTCGTGGACATCACCCACGAGTCAGCCACCAAGACTACCAAAAATAGGGACTCGTCATGCAACTTGCCAAGTGTTCCCAATGCGCCCTCTTTCAGACTCATCATGCATCTTGCTAAGTATGCACGACACACTCTCCATCATACCAAACCTAGCGCATAGTTAGCCAACTCGTCGATCGGTCACATATTCGCGCCCGTCGTGATAGCGCATGCCCTGCGTGAGCAATGGAGGTCTTACATTCTCCCCCACTTGAAATTGTTGATGTCCTCGTCAATGCGACCCTATTAGCTCATCCGATGAAAGGGGTATTGGTGGTGGTGAAGAGAGACTTTTGCAAGTCCATTTGAATGTTTCTCTAATACCATTTGTCACGGGGCTAGACTCATCGCCCTTGAGCATCCCATACCACCCAAGGAGTCTAGTTGCCTTATGATCGTACACCTCTTGAGGGCGTGCATCACCGCAACGTTTCTCACTTAGCTACTTGGAAACATCGAGGATACTTTGTTCGGACTACGCCTCTCCACCTAGAGCATACCCATACTTTATTCAAGGCTACCGATGAGTCACACTCCTACTCTAGTGCAACTGTTGTATACTTAGACAATCGTTAACAACTTTAACACTTAGTCATATTCAAGCATACATCCATGAACATGAGAATCCAAGAAAACAACAACGAAACAAACAAGAGAAACATAGATATAGTGCAGGTGACACGAACCGTGCCTAACACTTGACCAAGTTTTTGTTATTGTGAAACAATTATAATATGAGCACTATTGGCTCGGTTTACAAATTTGGAAAAGTCAAATGACTCACCTCACCTCACCAATACACTCATAAACATATTCATCACATCAAGACTCGTTGTCGCAACTGTCTTCGTAACCTCCTGCAATGCACCTCAAACGTGCATGGTATCCCCATTTTGCGGGACAACTAAGGAGATGATGTCTTGAGGCCCTCAAGTTGCAGAGATGGAGTGTTGAGAGACCACATGACCAACCGTGTCCACCTGCACATATGGAAGCCCACTCTATCACCACCAGTTTAGATCCATTTTCAGTGCATCCACCACACCAACAAGCTTCTGGACGACACATGTGTCTTGCTCCATGCGGTGCTAGTCAGGTATTGTGGTAGGTAATTACCCTAATATTTGAGGCATTTAAACATGTGCATTTAAGTTTCTTTTGATTATAGAATGATTACTTGGACATTATGCTTTTGACCTTGTTTCACCTTGGTGAGTGTCATCGATTTCCTAGTAAGTGGCCAAATTTTGGGGAAGGGTGCAACTGGGGGTCCCTTGAGGGGTCATCATACCATTCTTGACCATAATCAGTTTCCGCTCATCCCATTCCTATCACATTACCCTCTTCTAGGCCCTTTGACTTTAGTGACCCAAGAAGGGCATGTACCTCATTTCATGGGAAGAAGGGGTTGAAGGCCCAGGGGGATGGCTGCATGTACCTCATTATTCGTTACATGTGTTGTTGCATTCTTACGAATAATGGTAGGTCGTTCACATGGGTTTTCTTTGCTTGTTTCCTAATGAAAGGTTTATGTGATAAGGAGGGGATGAGACATGATGGATAACACATTGCACAGAAAATTAGTCACCACTTGCACTGCACAAAGGTGTTAGTTAAATGTTTTATTTTTTTTATTTTTTTGGTTGGAATTAGGAGATGTAAATCTAGACAAAATCATTATTTTTTGTTGTTTAAATTGTATTTTTGAATGCATAAATAGATTCAACCATTTCTCAATAGATTTAGGGCAAAATCAAACCAAATAAATCACCAAAAAAAATGTTTAAACTAAACTGTACAATAGTTGCTAGTGCATTGAAGGGTATATTTTGATAGATATATTTCAAATATATTGAAGGTTGTCATGACAATATTGAAATCACAAGGGTTAATACATCATTGAATAACAATAAATGGAGGGCAACAAAATGGTTATTATCCTTGTTGCTTCAACGGTCACCAAGTTATCCAAACTCTATAACATGAGTGTGATACGAAGGTCTACAATGCTTTTTAAAAACAAGGACGATGACATCATATGGAAAATTAATGTGATGGGGTTTTTAAAGAGAGTTTTGATTTTTTTTTCTTTTTTCCGTTCAAAAGATATAAAAATATAATATTAATTTTTTTAACTAATAAAAAAATTAAATTTTTCAAAATTTATATTAATAAAAAATTAAAAATTTTAAAATTTATAAAAAGATATAAAAATATAATATTAATTTTTTTAACTAATAAAAAAAATTAAAATTTTCAAAATTTTCATGTTTAGAGAGTCTGAAAAGAGCTTAAAGAGGACTCCAGGGGGGTTCCTTTTTCGTATAACCTTGTTGAGCCCGAAAAAGTGACAAAAGTATGCTCGATCGCGTTCTCATGTATTTACGAGCGCAAGAACGGACAAAGACCACGCTCGAGGTTTTTATATAAAAACCATGAAAAACAATCAAAAACACGCGATAACAAAGAAAAACATGTCTGTAACCTTGTATTGAATCATCAAAGTCATCACGCCTGCAAGTCATTACACTCAACCTAATATTAGGGATTAGGTTTAATCAATAAATAAGCATAAAAAACCCAAAATGACATAGTAAAAGTAAATAAAATGAGTAAATACTCTTTTTTACCATATCATTTTACATTTCCACTATTGAGCTCCAAAACCCCCCTTTTACCCTCCGAGTTTGGCATCAATTTGCGGGAGCTACAAGAGACCATTCAACGAGCCATCTGGGATATTAAGGTAAGCTCTTCATCCTTGACATTCTCATGGTTTAAATTTTTAATTTCATTGGTTAAATCTTCAGTTTCAAGTTGTTTTTTAAACCCCACATGCGCGTTGGCATTCTCGCAGGCAGGCCATACGGGGCCAGCGAGAATGATGCATTCTCGCAGGTGAGCCTTAAGCCACCTGCGAGGTTCTCGCACTGTGCTAATGGGGCACCTGCGAGAATCGCAAAGCCCAAGAAGTTTTTAAATTTTTAGACAATGAAAAAGATCCAGATCATGAAAAAAGTTATTAATCCTCTTTTTATGTTCCTTGTGTAGATAATTGACCAGCAACATGGTGCTTGACTGGCGTGAACGGGAACATGAAGAGGATAATGCAATGGCCGAGAATCATCCTCCTACCATAGCTGCATTGAGAGATTGTGGGCTCTTGAAATACTTTCGCATCCCGAGCATGAGGGCCCAAGTCAGACTACTAGAGTACCTGGTCCGTATGTGGGACCCAGATCAGCAGGTGTTTCGTGTGGGGGTCAACACATTGTCCTTAGACATAGAGGACATTTACTTTTTGACCGGATTATCCCAACGAGGATACTATGTGAGCCTAACAGGTAGTAGAGGTGGCGGGCTACAGATGAGTGAGTACTACAGTATACACTGCGTACCCGAGGCCGAGAGAAAGAAAGGGAAAGTGGCTATCTGGGGGGTACGAGACTTGACCCTCCGTACTATCCTTTTCACTAAATCTCGGATGGCTGGGAGTTCTGCTCCCCATATGACGTTACAAAGCTATTTCCAATACACTATTGAGTGTATTGAGCCTCGAGTATTCAACTAGGCAGATGCAGTGCTGCGTAGTATAAAAAGGCAATTGACCAAGTGCAGGCGTGGAAACCTGAAGCAATTCGGGTATGGATCTTTGTTGGTATCCTTCTTCCTAGAGAGGGTCCCATTATTGAGGCTATAGGTGGAGTGGAATTTACCGACTCCTAGAGATCCGAGAATGCTGAGATGGTGTCATCTCATGGCCCGGCACGTAGCAGGACCTATCATCAAATATGATGATACGTTCTTTGACTGGCTTCAACCACAAATGTTGATGGTTGATGACTACGCTTATGATGGGCTGGATTTTCGAGGAGATCCGTATTTGGCATTGCCCGAGGACGCTCAGTGGGGTGACCTTGGTAAGAAGTATACTCATTTTCTCTTTTTAAATGTTTTTGTTTTATATGTTTATCCAAAGACTAACACAAAATTGTTTGTTGATAACACAGATGTTAGACCGTATAGACCTCCTGGCACTTCTCCTATCCAGAGGCGAGGAAAGGTAGCAGCAACAACACCACAGTATGCTGAGGATTATCAGGTGGTGGAACAGAATTTAGAGGGTCTGACAGCAGACATTCCAAATATGACTCTGGAAGAGGTTCCACGATGCGATCAACGTCACACTGTAGAGGTATCAGCATCTATGAGTTGAATACTCCGTAGAGTTGCTAGAGCAATTGTGTGTTACCATGAACGTCATCTGTGACGTCACTTTGTGGAAGCTATGAGCTTCAAATTTTGATATTTTGGTCTTCGGACAATTTTTTTTGTAAAAACTCTTTTGATCGTTATATATACAGATGGCTTCTACCGATTTACTTTATATTGTGTGAATTCTGAATGTGTTTGATTTATAAATGATTCAAATATCGGTCCAATACATAATTAGCCAATGCATCTGTTAATGTATTAAGACATCTAGGAATATGTTGATATTCAATGTGATCAAAATAATGTTCCAAGAGGCGAATTCGCAAATACACCTATAATAAAGTAGGACT
>SNQJ01S0004503.1:12220-79097 GCA_010110895.2 Picea sitchensis
TTTGGGGTCGACCGGTTCGGTTCTTGTAACATTGCCACAATTGACAAGTCCACAACCAATACAATGATCACTTTGGTCAAAGAAGAGTAACTAGACTAAGAATGAGAGAAAGAAACTAAGCTAGCTGCTGCAATATCCGACCAATAACCAATGAAGACCATCCAATATATAGGAGAGGAGTGTGAAGAAAATAAGAGTTAATGCACATGAGGGAATAAGTGTAAGTAATGTGCATGGGTGAGTTATGAGTTGAGAGTCTATGAAGAATAATTTTATCTTTCCAATGCATGTTAGATTGTTAAATTTGGCCAAGGGATGAGGGAGTTATGAGTGACTGGGAAATTCGCCCTATTTTTTAGAGATTTCCTAAATTTTAAGAATTTTGCGTTTAAAAGCAATTTAGGGAGAATTTTTAAAAACCGATTGCATGGAAAGTGAGAGGAATAGAGTGAGAAAACTTAGCTTTGAGTGGCAAAACTTTTTCCAAACAATGCCACCTCACCCATGCACCACCTCATTAACTTAATTAATTCCTTATTCAATGCATAATCCTTGGAAAATGCACCCTTGGTAAACTAATGCCACGTAGGTGCCACATCACCCTGAAATTCTACCACATTTTGAAATCTAAGCTTGCCACTTATCACTGCTGGAGATGACAATGATTGCTAAAAATAGAAATTTTCAAAAATAGCCATCCAGTCCCAAAAATTTGAAACTTGTCAAAACTGACCCAAACTCTCCACAAATGCTCGGGCTGACTAGGAGACCACCACCATGGGTCCATTGCTAAAAATAGAAAGTCCCTGCATATCCATGATATTATACTCATTGGATTCGATTTTCCACAACTTACAAGGAATCTGAATCCACAATCAAAATCAACATGTGAGCCTTGGTGCTCGATGTGCTAAAAACAGAAATATGTGCCAAATCATCTTGGAAAAGGTCCAAAAGACTCAGAATGTCTCAAGGATCAATAATATGTGCTCAGAATTTGAATCTGGGGCCTGGAGCTCAAACTACTAAAAATAGAAAGTTCTTGCATGTCACTCGAAAAAGTGTTATCGAGCCTAGAATCATGCAAGGACCCTCCCTGTATGCTCAAATATGCTCCAAACTGTCATGGGACCCACTCAAACTGTGTCTGCTAAAAAGTAACATCGCATGTTGTATGTAGACATCTCTCTTAAATGCATGGGAAACTGAGCTAACTCTACCTCTGAACAAAATAACCATGTATCGATCATATACCTACCTCTAATGTGTTGGAGATTTGCAACTTCGGGCAGTCATTCTCCATAAGAAAGTACAAGAAGACCCATCTATACCATTACAAGAAGCCCCATGAAGAAGTTAAAGACCCAGGAAGAGAATTCAGCCCCATGAGAAATTAATAAAGAAATTGAAGACCCAAAAATAAAAAGTCGGCCCCAGACTGGCACATAGATTAGTATAAATACAGGACTGGCTCATTTCATTTGGACAGTCAAACAGCTCCTTCTGCAGTACGCACAAGGTAGTTGCAGCTGCAGTTTTTGGGAATTTTTCTTTTTATGGTTTTCTGGTATCTTGGAGGGTGCACCACACTTGGAGAAGCTCTTGCTTGGTTATTCTTGGTCGTCTTATTGAGGCGCTAGGTCTTGGTGATGCTAGCCTTGGGGAGGATCTTCTCTGTATGGTATTTTGGCTATTGATGGTGATGTACTAGTAATACCTTGCACTGAATTCTTCTATAGAAAGGTTGTTGAGTTTTCTCCCAAGGTTGGATTTCCCAGGACAAACTCTTGTGTTCTTGTGTCTACTGTGCATGGTTAATATTTCTAGATCTTGTTATTTCCGCTGCATTATTATATTTGAAATTTTCAAAGTATAGTTATTCTATGATAATTGATGTATGAAAGTGAATCTTGTTATTGATCATAAGGCAATAACTATCAAAAGCTAAGAATTATATAAAACATCAACACGGGATCATAGCTAGTTGAAATATTACCACTGCACAATTGCAGTTGTAGTTGCAGTTGCCAGTTGCAGTTACAATTGCAGTTATAGTTGCAGTTGCCAGTTACAGTTGCAGTTGCCAGTTACAGTTGCAGTTGCCAATTGCCAATTGCAGTTGCCAATTGCACAAACCTTGAGATTAGAAGACAAGCTGGATGGTGCTACAAATTTCAAAGGTATGCACTTGTATATGTTTCCAAGTTATATCATTTAGCAGAGTATGAGGCTGTTTACAGGGGATGTACAAGGGACCTTATCCAAGCAATGACCCAAAGGGATCAATGGATCTAGTGCATTCAGAGGAATAGTGCACCCTCCCTAGCAATTAAGACTCCATGTTTGCATATCAGGTTTGATATTTTTATATTGTTGCATCTTAAATAAATATTATAACTGGGACAACAGTCTTTAGAGATCTATTACTGCTAAGTACTTTTGCTACCAAATGTTTTGAATATTGTTAGTACAATGATCATTGTGTAAATGCTCATTGTTTAGTACTAATGATGCACTTATTTACAAGATGAAATTGCTATCTTCTAGGAGATGTTGTTGGTTGTTGTCTTTGTCCCGAGTAGGTTACTATAGAGGTCACAACACTAGAAAAGTGTTGCTCTTGTCTTTTGTTCTTGTTTTGTTCCGGGTAGGTTACCACAGAGGAATGATTGGTAACAACACTGGAAAAGAGTTGTTCTTGTTTCCCATTTTTTTTGTTCCTATTTCCTTATCATAAGAAAATTGTTCTTGTCTATTATCTTTTTTTTTGTTATTGTGCTTGTTCCTTGCAGGTCACAAGCGTTAGCTCTGAGAGGGAGATATAGTGACGGTTGCAGGAGGCAACATATTAGATGGTCTCTAGTTTGAGACATGGAGCAGGCTATCCAGACATGGAGTTGTATACATGAAAGTATACATCCATATACCAAAGGCAAAGAAGACAAAGTTAGAACCTTCCGAAAAGAAGGATACCTTTGTGGGATACAGAGTGTTCCACATGAATATTGATGAGGAGGAGCAGGTGACTACACCAGTGGTGAGGAAAACGGCCCCACCTAGTACTAGTTCAGAAAAAGCTAGAATTCAAAGGGAGTCAGCCCTCGGGATCCAGTAGGGAGGAGCAGCCTCCCAAGACAGTTCATTGGAGATCAGACTTCAGAAGATGCAGAGGGAGAAGATGGCTCCAGAGACTGTACAGACTCAGAGGGAGCATGGTACTCCAGGATCAATGGATACTTGATGAGCTTGGTTTTAACCAAGAATGTACAGAGTGAGCCTAATCTCAAAGAGAGTCAGTTGGCTCAAGAGAGAGTCAATTATTCAAAGGGAGTCGCCCCGCCCCCCCCCAAAGATCCAGGTGAGAGAGAGGAGATGTGATCTTGCTACAGTGACAGAGGAGACAGCTAGTCAGGAGGACTGGATATGGATTTTGTCTCAGTCACAGAGGAAGCAACCAATGAGGCGGATTGGATAGCAGGACTTACTCTAGTGACAGAGGGAGTTGGCCTCAAAGTTCGAGATGGAGGATCCTGGTCGGATGTACTCTTGGGATTAGAGGTGTGACACAATCAGATGAGATCTTCCTCATTCAAGGGATACTGATGAGATTCAATATGATGGACTACAAATCCATGACTACACCTATGATGACAAATCTGAATAAGTTGAGTGATTCTGCTTCAGATTCATATTTAGTGGATCCCACGATGTACAGGCAATAGATCGGATCCTTGATGTACCAAGTTAATGCCAAGCCAGATATGTGCTTTGCAGTAAGTACCCTGAGCCAGTATTTGATTGAAGCCAAGGCAATTCCAGTGGGTGGCAACAAGGCATGGTACAGTTGGATATGGTTTGTCTCAGGTGATGAAGTGAAGCTGCAGAGATATATAGATTCCGATTGAGCAGGGAGTGCAATAAACAGATTGAGGACCTCAGGGTGTTGCTTCAGTGTGGAAGCAATTACGATTTTTGGGATAAGCTGGAAGCAGGCTTTTGTAGCACTCAGTACAGCAAAGACAAAGTATGTCACAGCCAGTGTCACAAGTCGTGAAGTGGTGCAACTTCAAAAGCTTCTTGCAGGACTTCATCTGAGACATGGTACAAAAGGGAGTTGTGAAGCTCCAGTACTTATCCACAGATGAGCATATTGTAGATATCCTCCCATAGTGGCCATGATCATTTGGCTGAGGAGGATGATACACAGGATTAGCCATGTTGATTTGGCTAGTGATGAGCATTGATGTTTCAACATCGAGCAAACATTCTCCCAGAATGATCATGCATGGGGCTATGCTAGTGCTAATATGAACAAGGGAGAATGATTCATTCACTCACGAGACTCTACTAGTGGTGAATGGCCCAGGTATGTTGATAGCATCAAGCAGACATTCTCCCAGATTGGTCATGCACGGGGCTATGCTAGTGTTGATATGACCAAGGGAGAATGATTCATTCACTCACAAGGCTCTGCTAGTGGTGAATGGCCCAAGTATGTTGATAGCATCGGGTAGACATTCTCCCATATTGGTCATGCACGAGGCTATGCTAGTGCCGATATGACCAAAGAAGAATGATTCATTCACTTACGGGGCTCTGCCAGTAGTGAATGGCCCATAGCTTCGAGCAAACATTATCCTAGATTGGTCATGCACGAGGCTATGCTAGTGTTGATAAGACCAAGTATAATGATTCATTCATCCATGGGGCTTTGCTAGTGGTGAGTGGCCCAGGTAAGCATCAGGCAGACATTATCCCATATTGGTCATGCACAGAGCTATGCTAGTGCTGATATGACCAAGGGTAATGATTCATTCACTGACGGAGCTTTGCTAGTGGTGAATGGCCCAAGTATAGTCCTTCTCCTGACAAGGAGTGGATGGACTCGAGATGCTATCACATGCACATTCTAGGATGGAATGCATGTGCAGAGATGGCACATCAACATGGCTCATGAAGACAACCTTTCTATGACAAAAGAAATCCAAGTATGGAGAATGCCTCCCTCGTTGAGAGGGAGTGTTGGATATTTGCAACTTCGAGCATTCATTCTCCACAAGAAAGTACAAGAAGACCCATCTATACCATTACAAGAAGCCCCAAGAAGAAGTTGAAGACTCGAGAAAAGAAGTCGACCCCACGGGAAATTAATAAAGAAATTGAAGACCCGAAAATAAGAAGTCAACCCCAAACTGGCGCCCAGATTAATATAAATATAGGATTCGCTCATTTCATTTGGATAGTCAGACAACTCCTTCTGCAATGCGCACAAGGCAGTTGCAGCTGCATTTTTTGGTAATTTCGCTATTTCTGGTTTTCTGGTATCTTGGAGGGTGCGCCACACTTGGAGAAGCTCTTGCTTGGTTATTCTTGGTCATCTTATTGAGGCACTAGGTCTTGGTGATGCTAGCCTTGGGGAGGATCTTCTTTGTATGGTATTTTGGCTATTGATGGTGATGTACTGGTAATATCTTGGACTGAACTTTCTATAGAAAGGTTGTTGGGTTTTCTCCCAAGGTTGGGTTTTCCAAGATAAACTCTTGTGTGCTTGTGTTGTGTTCTTGTGTTGTGTTCTTGTGTTGTGTTCTTGTGTCTATTGTGCATGGTTAATATTTCGAGATCTTGTTATTTCCGTTGCGTTATTATATTTGAGATTTTCAGTGTATAGTTATTCTATGATAATCGATGTATGAAAGTGAATCTTGTTATTAATCATAAGGCAATAACTATCAAGAGCTAAGAATTATATAAAGAATTAACACGATGGAATAAACCTATTGCTCAACACAAGTGCTAAACTCTGGGAGAATCTCAGAATGTCAACCAAAATAGTGCATGCTAGCTCTTAACCCTCAAGATTTCCAAGGGTGGAAATCTAGGGGTTAACAGGGGCCAACATTCCCCATGATGTCCCCAAAAACATGAGGGTCTCTCTACAGATCCTCGAGATGCATCCCTATCTCCCCAAAACTTGGTGGAATATTATAATAGTCAATTTCTCAAACCCCAAAAGCTTCTAGATCATGATGATTATTTACTAATACATCCATTTCAATTAAAACTCAAATTTCCCTACTGGGAGGTTCACAATAGCTGGAGAGATTTGTATTTTACAACACTGGAGGATGCACTGCACCGCTGATTTTCAATTGTGGAGAGCACCTTCAGACAGATGTGCAGAAAAATAGAGATTACTGGATCTTGGGAGATATGTTGCATGCGCATTTGGCTAACACGCTAACCTTGTGGGAAGAAATATCCTTTTGACAAATTTGCTTATAATACCAAGCATTTTTCCACAAGTATAACTCCCTTTCGGGGTTATATATGGCTATGATTTCTTCATTCACACTGAGTTGAATTTGCAAAATTTTGAACGTCTCCCTAAAAATGTTTCAGAAGATGGATTGAGAATTAAATAAAGGTCAGAAGAATATGAAGCAAGATCAGGCCAACGCTGAGCTGCAAAGGTATCAACATCATACCCATGGTCTTTTGACATCAAAGAAAAGGCTTAGAAGGACCAAGCCAAATAGCTCCCTTTCTACAAGTAGGTGCGCACAACTCTCCCAAGTATTATGGGCCCTTTTTGGTAGTGGAGTTGAAAAAATAACTCCCATACTGATTTCCCATTCGTCCAATTCAACTAGGTTTATATTGCAACCTTTGTAGGAAATTTGGTTGTAGAATCTCAAGTGAGCCGCACCGAGTTGCCATTCAAACCACATATGCAGACTAAGTAGAGAAGTGCACGATAGTCAAATATCCTGAAAGATCCTAGGATAATCAAAAAGAATTTACCTTAGGGAAAAAATGAATAAGATATAATTTAATGATTCCAAGTGTGTAAATGGAGAGGTGTAAGTGAAAAGATAGGATAGTTGTAGATTGAAGCAAGTTTTTAAGAATCTAAAATAGGCAATATGTTGGGTCTTTGATACCTAAGTATTAGAGAAGATATTTTGGGCCATGTTATGTAGGACTTGTAAAACTTTTGGCCAAAAATATTCCACCATATGTTTTACAAGAATTAAAGGAAATAAATAAAGTCGTTTGCTTTGTTTGTTTCTCCTGTTATACATATTTCCTATTAGATTGTAATGGGAAAAATATATGTTAACAGGTTGGAATCAAACCTCAAACATTTGCCTAATCTGGTATAGAGACCATTCACCTTGTATTGTGATTCATGAAATAAAATCCAAAGAATAGTCAACTATCTAAATTTAACAGGCAAAGAGCATAAGCTCTGAATTAGCTAGACCAGCTAGATACTACTGGTTACTATTTACATAAAGTGTGGGACAACCATCATTCAACTTTAAGTGATCCATATACCACAGGGACATGCCCCCAATGGTGGGGAATGCTTCTCGTGAATTCCCTGCATTGCCCTCGGGATGTGGGGATGGTCAGAAACATCTCACCGTCCCTACGACGCATAAGATGTCTTGGTGACATCCCTAAGACATCCCCTATCTGATGGGGAGATCCCGAACACACCCCCATCGTAGGAGACGTCAGAACATCCCTTGAACCAATCATTGCAAGTCCCAATTGTCCCGTACACCCCGTACACTCAGGGCATTTTTCTCCAACTTCAAATTTTATTTCTAAAAGAAAAAGAAAAAAAAAATCCTTTTCTTGTGGGAGGGCACCACTATATCCCTTAAAGCACTTCTTATGCACACCAATGCCTTATATCAATCTTCAAGTGAAAGTAGAAAACTGCAGAAGAAAGAGAAGGGTTTTAGCAGCAACAACCATTTTTTAGCTTGGAGTAGAAATGTTTGGCTTAGATCAACAAGATTTTCAACATGGATTAGTGGAGGGAACTTGTTGAGAAAGTGAAAGCATTTTTTTAATGTTTTCTCTACAATTTCAAAGTTTTAGTTTTGAGCTCCCAAAAAATTAAGAAACACCTCTATTTCAAGCAAAACAGACCTATACCGAAAGATAGAATGCCCCATTCTTCTCATTCAAGTTCTCGTGATGAAATGGAATTGACTCGTATGACCTAAAAAGAAGAAACATGGAGTGGAACTGCAGTTGGAAGTGGGATGGGAGTGTCATGCAGAAGATTGAATAACTACACACATTGGATTTATTTTTAATGTGATTCATACATAAATACATTGAGACATGGCTCTTAGTTTCATCTTCCCACGGGTCCAATGGTTGTTCCTGTTTACCTAACTTTTCATATTCCTAAATTTAATATTTACAATATAGCATAATCCCAAGGATTAGGTAATTAACACCCCCCCACCCTTAATCCAAAGGGGTGTTTGTAAGTTCAAGCATCTTTCTGAACTTTTCAAACTTTTCTCTTCCAAGCGCTTTGGTGAAGATGTCTGCAATTTGTTCACTTGTGGAACAATATATCAGTTGAATGGTCTTGGCCTCTACATGATGTTGAATCAGATGGTACTTCGTGTTGATGTGCTTTGTTCGATCATAGAATCCGGGATTCTTGGCCAACTTGATTGCAGAAGTGTTGTCAATCAAAAGTGGAGTAGAATTCACCTATTTCTCCTACAAATCCTCTAGTATCTTCCTGAGCCACACAATCTCCTTTGATGCCTCTGTAGTAGAATCTGCTAGAACGGACTATTTGCGTGATCTCCAAAAGATAGTTGTTGATCCAAGACTCATGAGGTATCCTGAAGTAGACACTCTATTCTCCTTATCACCATCAAAGTTTGAATTTGTATGTCCAACTAGTTTGAATTCCTCCACCTTAGAGTATTTAAGCCCAAGGTCTTGAGTTCCTTTCAAGTACCTTAGAACTCTCTTTGCAACACACCAATGTCCTTCACAAGGTTTTTGCATGAACCTAAAAAGGATCTCGACTGCAAATGAAATATTTGGTCTAGTAGTAGTAAGGTAGATAAGACTCCCCACAAGTTGTCTATATTTTGTTGCATCCGAGAATTCGTTCCCTTCTTTTGATGTTAGCTTCAGATTTTTGTTCCATTGGAGTAGAGAGAGGATTACAATCAGCCATGCCAAATTTATTCAACAGTTTTGCAATGTACTTTTGGGAGATGAATACATGCTTTGGATTCTAAGTTACTTCAATACCCAAATAGTAGTGAAGATGTCCCATGTTTGTCATCTCAAAACCCTTCTTCAATTCTTTCTTTATGGATGCAATATATGCTTTCATTGTTCCTTGTAATCAAAAGATCATCTACATACACCACAAGATATACAACGGTTTTGCCAACTTTCTTGACAAACAAAGTTGCATCATCAAGATTAAAATGTCTGAAATTGATCTTCAAAAGATGCTCAGTTAGTTTTTCATACCATGCACGAGTTGCTTGCTTTAGGCCATACAACGACTTGATGAGCTTGCATACCTTATGTTCTTGACCCTTCACAACAAATCATTCTAGTTGAGACATGTAGACATTCTCCTTCAAGTCTCCATTCAAGAAGGTTGTCTTCACATCCATGTGACGAATCTTCTACCTATTATGTGCTACCAAAGCCAACAATGCACGAATGGTAGTCAATTTTGCTTGAGGGAAAAAGTCCCCTCATAGTCTATGCCTTCTTTTTGTGCATATCCTTTCGCCACAAGCCTCGCCTTATGCTTGTCAAGTGAACCATGTGATTTTTACTTGTTCTTGTATACCCACCTACAGCCACTTGGTCTGGTTCCAAATGGAAGATCCACCAACTTCCTTGTCCCATTCTTGATGAGAGCATCATACTCCTTCTGCATGGATTCTTTCCACTCATCATGAGAAGCAGCTTCTCCAAAGGAAGTTGGTTCAATGTTAGTAGATAAATTCAATTCATAATCAAACGAAACTTCCATATCATTTACATTACCTGAATATAAATTATCTATATCACCTCCATCTTGTCTTGTAGAACTTTCGGTTCATGTCTTTCCAACTTCATCGGGATGAACACTTTCAAGTGCCTTTATGAGCCACTTTGAACTTTTCTATGATAGTCCAAGTTGCTCCACTAATTGAGATGGTGTTGCATTCCCATAAAGGTTCAGCCTTTCAATCCTCTCAATCACATCCCCCGATCTGATTAAGTGCTTGGATCTTCTTCAAGAGGGGCAAATGGCACTTCAAAAGGAGATTCCAAAAATTGATCCAAGATAGGGATCCCTCCTTCAAGATGTGGAATATCATTATCAAACACATGATATGTCTTTACATGCGTGAATCTATCTAGATGATCAAGCTGCAGCCTAGTCCTACTCAGTAGTACTAGTCCTCCATGACATGATCATCAATATCAGTGTCCTCACCATTGCTCTCCTCTCCATCCTCCTCCTCCTCTATATCCAATACAATTTGTGCATCTGCTGCAATGGAGGATGACCCCTCAAGAGGATCACCGTCATCAAAAGTGATTGGCTCTAGCACTGGATCATTAAGATCCAAGTTGGCTAATGCCAACTCAACACTGTTGTCTAAACCCATATCATCAGGAAACACATCCCACATCTTTGTCTTTCCCTTCACCCACTCTTCTCTCTGCCTATAAATAAGACGGAGATTGTTTTGCACATACACCATTGTCTCTACCCTACACTGCTCAAGCCTGCTCTTCTTCAAACGGTACAAATTCTCATATGTGCTCCAATTCCTCTCGCAACAAGAGGATGAAGTAACCGGAGAGAGGAGCCTCATGAATAATTGCTATAGAAGAGGGCATATTGCCCCATGAGTTACCCACCAAGCATAGGGCTTCTTCACCCCCCTGTCTCTGAGCACATCATAGCCTCCAAATCTCCCAGTGCCAATGGAAAACTCTATAAATCCCTCCTCCACCTCATCAAGGTATGCTCTATCCTGAAATATCCATCTAAATGCATCCTTCCTCCCATGTGAAATCTCACCATCCATGTGAGGAGGGAATCTGCGTGAAGGCCCACAATTGGGCCATTCATTAGTATAGTACTTGGGATTCAATGAGTGAGCCAAGCAATGCAAAGGTGTGCAATTCTTATCCCACCTGTTAATAAGAATATCTTGTATGGTGGTTGTTATCGCGCAATTTGTACTTGCCCAAAGCCAAAGGAAAGTGAAATACTAAATTGGCGTAACAAGGAGGATGTCCCATCACTATCACCTTAATAAGACACTTCTTTCTATTTAGGAGTAGTACCCCAGGAGAGACTTCCCCAGTGACCTGGGGGTTTGAGAAGGCTAAGGTAAAAGTAGCAAAAAAGTCCCACCCCTCTCACAGGTCACTCTGGTCAAAGGTTTCAAGGTTTTAATGAGATGAAGCAAAATAATAATTAGGTGTACCTGCCCAAAACAAGACAACAAGAAAAGAGATGCTATTTGCAAGTACCATATGATGTCAGTGCTTCATAAAACCATGAACTTTTGAAAGATAAACAAGCTGATGTAAAACTGAAGCAATACAAATATTTATAACAGCAATGTATATTTAGCAACAGCTACACAATTATGTCTCAATAATGCTTCAAAAATGACAATAAATAATAGCCTAAGATTGCCAAAACGATAATAGTTGTTAGAAGCAATAATGGCAATGTATAATCAGCTTTTAGTCTTGCTTTTAGGATGAAATTGCTGCTGTTATAGATGGTTGTAGCAATCTTTTGCAACAGCAGCAAATTCGTTAGTGAGTTAGTCTAATTTAGAGTTAGAAAGAGTTAGTAAAAGTCTTAGGGAAGATGGTTTAAAAGTTGCTTTGGTCAATCAATCACTTGCAAGGTGTGAACTAGTGCCTTTTAGGGTAAATGGAGTCAAAGTTTGCAGCAGCAATTCTTAGAGAAAAACACAAATGATAATGGATGAACTAAAGAGAAGGGTAAGATGATTGAGGTGTTAGTAACCTAAGGCCTCAATATCTAAAACCCTAGAAGGAAAAATGCTAGAAAGTAGGTAACCCTGGGCCTTAGCGATTTCCTTCTTCTTTAGATCAAGCTTGAAATAAAATGTATGAAGCTAATGAAGCAATGCTACTAGAGTGCTACAAGGGTAGGGCTCTAGTGTATTCTTCAAAAGAGATGTTTCCTAGCAAAATCAAGTAGGTGAAAAATTATAAAGAAAAGGACAATAACATGTGCTTCTCTCCTAGGGTTTCAAACTAGCAATTTCATAATCTTAGAAATGAACAAGTAATGTACCATAACCATTCAAAATAAATGAAGAATTGCAGATTTTACTTACTTCATCAAAAATAATCTAGCCACAAAACCCTAGTTAAAGACTTTCCACCATGAAAATGCCAAAATAAACCAAAAATAGCCTCTCCAAGAAGTTGTGCACTAGTTAGTTTCAGCCAAGTACCCTTAAAGAGGGCTGAATTTCAGACCTCACACTTGTGTGAGTGAAAGATGTTGAAAAAATGAGAGTTTTAACTCTCTATTTATACAATAGCAATGACCTTTAATTACATTTTAAGGTCAAAAAATGTTGACATGGCAAGTTTACATCAAAAATCCAGTTTTACATAAAATTAACAATTTAAAACCCTAATTTGTGTTTAGGGATGACGTCATGCCCCTCTTAGGGTGATGTTAGGCCTCAAAAGGCCTCAAAAGCTGCCACACGTGCCAACCAAGCCGTCCTCATGCCAAAACCCTAACTGGATGACGTCAAGGCTCAATATGATGACGTCAAGGGCCTTCAAGGGCCAACGTCATGGTGGAAGGGCAAGACCCCCCTAGGTCCAAGCCTACCAAAGTGTCTCTGGTGGAACATCTTTCTTTTTCTCCGGTGCAAGCCTCTGGTGTCCCTTTGCCTCTGGCTGGGGTCACAGCATCCATCTAGTGGGGCTTTTAGCTCCATGGAGGTCCGAACTAATCATCTCCCCATATGTACCTGTCCGTCAGGCATGGTCCTACAACAACAAGTACGCCCTCCATGGGCTCATAAGTCACAAGGATCATAGCAATGTCAATCACAACTAATAATCAAGTTACCCAAACATGTGCATTAAACTCCCCTTTACCTAGACAAATGCTCAAAGACGTTATGCAATTTAACAAGCCAGGTTTGGAGCGGGTCTCAGGACGTCCTATTGGGCTAATCATCCTCAGGTTTGGGGTGTTTCCCAGGTGAAGACCAATCTAGGTCATGTAGATGTATGAGATGGTGTAGGGAATGTTTGGGCAAGGGGTGCTTTGAGAACAGGGAAATGTAGGTCTCACCTGTGGATGCCTCTATAGAGAGTGAGTTGCACCTTGTCATGAATGCCATTGTTTCCTAGCCCATTCAATGCCTTCTACTCTGTCTTATTTCTTTTTCTTTTAAAGATAATAGTTGGAGGACATTGTCCTTGCGTGGTGACCAGTGGTGACAGCATTACCCACAAGCATTTCACGGAAATGAGAAAGTTGGCTCGTGATGAGACCCCCTTTCTCTTGGCTATGCCACCAAGAGCCACCACCCTGGTTTGGTGACCAGATGCATGACAGTGTCATACCGCTACATGCCCATGGACCTAATAGGTCGGCTCATGCTGAGACCTCCTATCCACCAACTAGAACTTGAGTTTTATTTTATTTTACGGGTCCCCTTTTCTTGTTGAGAAGCCTTTTATTGCTTTCTCGAGAATCCTTGGGCAAAGCATCTCAAGGTTTCATCTTGGCTTTTAAATTTTGCCAGCCACTTTTACCCCCTGGGCCTTTAGCCCCTTCTTCCCACAAGGCAAGGTACAACCCTTACTAGCTTGGAAAACCCAATGCCCGAACCAATGTAGGGGAAAGACAAGAGGGATAACGATGAAAAGTGGTAAGTATGGAAGGAATGGATGATGAACTTTCATAGACCCACCCAGTGGCAATTCATCCCTAAGGGAACCAACTTACTAGGGCACTCTGTCATCCCCCCCAGGTATGGACAAGTTAAAGAGCATAATTTCCAAGCAAACGTCGTGAAACAAAAGAGAATTCAGTGCACATATTCAAATGTTTTGAGAATCAGAGTGACACATACCATGATACCCGGACTCATTACCTCATGGAGCAAGACCCATTGCTACTTCAGAACCAGGCCGATGGGATGGATGTTGTTGCTGATAGATAGGAGGCGTTGAAGAAAAGATGGGCCCTCCAGGGCCAAGCTCAAGTCATATGGCTCTCGGTACTCCATGTCTAGGACCTGTGGGCCTCGAGACATAATCTCCTTAGTTATCACTAGGATAGGGGATAACAGTGGCGAATAAGGTCTCTCTTGATGTCCCATACTCAGGGCACTCATGCTCTAAAAAACCGGTCTTCACAGACTCAATCATGGAATCCCGCCCCTCATAAATCTCTCCTAGGATGGGCTTGTCTGTGTTTGCAAATCGCAACAAAGAGATGATAGGGTCCATGATCTTAATGGTAAGATCTACCCTCTCCCACCAACCATCATCTAACACTATATGCTTGACCCTTTTTGAAGAAGCTTGATCTGTCTTTCTCCAAAAAGACCAATACTCTAAAATAAACATGGACCCAAGAGCACTCTTGACCTCCCTCAACCTCTTAAGCATGATGAATGAGGAGGCAAACCGAGTATCTGCAATCTTCAACAATGATAGATGTGTGTATGCTTTGTAGATTGTGAGGGCATTGGTATGGTTTTGCACAAAATTGCAGATATGGCGTGCATCCTCAATAAGACTTCCCATCAATGTCACTTCCGCAGCAATAGATTTAAGTGCTAAATTCAAAGAATGAACAATGTAAAGTGTCCAAAATATTTGTGGATATTTAGCTTCCACAATCATGCTAGCAGCCTAATAATTTGCACACAAGAATCAACACCTACATCTTCAATAACCTTCATGAACAACTCACCCATATATTGTGCATCCTTGTATTTTCCACGAGCATCCACCGCTTTCAAGAAGACTGCTCCATTCAAGGAAGACACCATGAAGTTGATGAGTGGATGGCATGTTGCATCTATCCAACCATCGGAAACAATACTAACACCTATTGAGGGCCATGTTGATTTGATAGGTTGTAGGATTTTATCCACCTCCTTCTTTGCCTTCACCAACAATGTGGTTCTGAGCTTCTCTGAATTAAGAGGAACATATCTGATTAGAGTCGGATCAATTAGAGCTCTACACATCTCAAGAAACAAAGGAGACTGTGCAACATTGAAGGAAATGAAGTTGAGAAAGAAAAAGAAACCAATGGTAAGATCAACCTCTTCTCGCTTCTCTCGCTAAAATATCTTGTCTATTGGACTAGCGGCCCCCCTCTTTCTTGCTTGTTGAGTAACTTGAGTTGCACTCCTACTCCCAAATTTAAAATTGTTAGATGGCTTCTTCAAGAATGGAAGAGGATCATCATTTTGGATTTTCTTGGATGTTGTTGCCACCTTTCCCAAGCCAACAGCGTCTTTTTTTGACATTTCTCTTCTTTTGGATGTACTCATTGATTTACATGCTCCAAGTCCACAAGGCAACCCCAACAAGTGGCCTTTAACTTGGTAGTAGGTGCTTGTAAATTCATTATGGCAAAAGCCACATGTTCACAAAACATTACCTCCCCCCTTTGCCTTGGCCCAATCTCCTTGTTTCCTTGTAACATACTTCCACAATGGATATTTGTTGTCTTGAGTCTTGACCTTCATGTTTTGCCGCATCGCTGATTTTTCCATCATTAGAAGCTTCACTTCCAGCTCCACTTGCAGCAGATGGAACACTAAAAGAGGGTACTGAAGTTGTTGGAGGACGAGCAACACCAACATTGGGATTCTTCCCTTTCCTTTGCCCTTTTGTTGTTGTCTTTGATGATTGAGTCATCATTTATGTTGAAGGAGGAAGAAATATCATTGTTGTAATAGTTGTTGTAGCAGAAAACTTGCAATTTGGTCCTCAAATCCACTTGGCAACACTTGGAATGCACTCAAACCTGCACAAAACCCTCTTCCTTGCTCACCAAAATCACCCACACCTTTACTTGTTTAGCAAACAATAAAAAAAAGAGTGAATAAGGCGCTTTTTAGAGGGAGTGAGCCTCCAAAATTCAGAACACGTGTCACTAAATCAAGACACTATCCAGATTCGTGTCCGACACGAATTTGGGTCGTGTCACGTGTGAAGGACACGAATCTGGTCAAATCTGTGTCCCCACGCAGGGTTCCAGACACAGGGGGCATTTTTAACAAATCATGTTTCAGAGGCTTGAAGTGATTCAAGATAGTGAGAATATGTGGGGTAGAGGGATTTCCTGAAGGTCGTGAGAGCAATGTCTATCTTCACACCAATAGCATCAACTATTAATTTTCTAATCCCAATGCCTAGATAAATTATTTCCTTGTTGAAAATTAAATAGCAACTCACTGAATAAAATATACTAACTGGAATAATTAACTGGAAATAAATAGCGGAAGCAAATGAAACCAATTTCACAATCTAAATTACACAACAAATTTCCTGCCCTTCAAAATCAGCTTTTCATTAAAATGATTCCATGCTGACAAGGTCTCCCAAAACAAGGAAATCTGCCCACTAAGAAAAGAGACAAAAATTATAGCCAAAACCTTGTTGTCCCGCACCTCTGCCCATGACCATGTACGGCATGTACAATCTGTACCTGCAATCTGTACGACGTGTACCCGTGCCCAGTACGATCTATATGGTGCGTTCTCGTGGCTGTGTTGTTTGTACGATGTATACCCACGGCTATGCGATCTGTACGACACATACCTATGGCTGTACAAACTGCCCAAATCTATCCTTGTTGCTAGATCTCTCTGTTGCTACCCACTTGCTCTCTTCTCCTTTGGACTTAGCAAAAAATCCTTCTCTCGCTCTTCACTGTGACTCTCATTTGATTTGTTGTATGTCTTCTCCTTTCACCTTGGCTTCCTTTTATAACATTGAGTTGAATCCCTAACCCTAATTTCCAAAGTGATTGATGGTTGAGATTAGATCTCACCTCACTTAAGATCAATGGTTGAGATTAAGGCTAAATCACTAATGTAATTAAATTACATTTTATTAAATTTTTCCTAACTCAATAATTAAAAAGTCATTCCCTTTAATAATTCCTTTAATTAAAATGAATTTCCAAAGTTCATGAAAGGTTCTTTGGACTACTTCCACACGTCTGACACTAGACCTATGCGAAAGTACCTATCCAAGCTACAATCATCAACACTCCCTCTTAGCGACGAAGGTATTATGCACCACTCCAAGTTTGTCCCTAAAGAATACAAACTTCCCTTTAACCAAGGGTTTAGTCAAAATGTCTGCAATATGCTCGTCTCTAGAGATATACTGAAGCTCGACTGCTCCCTTCTAAATCCTGTCTTGGATGAAGTGATACTTGATCTCAATATGCTTGGACCTGCCCTAGAATATTGGATTCTCGAAGAGTTTGATACAACTCTAATTCTCATAGTATATGACCGTAGGATCCAGCTCCTGATTAAATAATCATGTAAGCAATTTGCGAAGCCAAATAGCTTCACAACTTTCCATACAAGTTTCCATATACTCTACCTCTGTTGAACTGAGTGCTACGAAAGTCTACTTCCTATTGAACCATGTTATCACTATTAATCCCAAGTTGAAGCAGTACCCCAAGGTGCTCTTCCTATCTGCTTCACTTCCTGCCCAATCAGAGTCTGTATATCCTTGCAGCCTCACTCCATCACCTCCAAGATACCTCAGACCATACTCCACTGAACCTCTCATGTACCTGAGCACATGCTTCGCTACTACCCAATGCTCCTTTCTTGTCTCTACCATAAACTAACTCAAGGTGTTCACGGAAAAACATATATCTAGCCTGGTGTTGACCAAATACATCAAGGATGCTATCAACTGTCTGTACAACCTAGGATCCACCAACTCTGAATCTGAAGTCACAACCTTCTTCAGATCAGTGATCATAGGTGTAGCCATCAATCTACAGTCCTCCATCCCGAATCTCCTCAGGATCTCCACTTTGTACTTCCCTTGACCAAGGAAGATTTCTCCTGATCTATGCCATACCTCTAACCCCAAGAAGTAATGCATCAAGCCAATGTTCTTCATTTTGAACTCTGTAGCCAAATCTGCTTTGCACCCTGCTATAAGCTCTTCTACACCTATGAGAAACAAATCATTTACATACACCACCAAGATGAGTGGATTGGTCCCAACAATTATGAAATACAAGTTTGGATCCACCTCACTCTTGGTGAAGCCCATGCTCAGCAAGTATCCATCAATCCCGGAATACCATGCCCTAAGTTCTTGCTTGAGTCCGTACAAGGCTTTCTTAAGATTGCACACATGAGACTCCCTCCCATGTACCTCAAATCCCTAAGGTTTCTCTATGTAGACTTCCTCCTCAATGATCCCGTCGAGGAATGTTGTCTTTACATCCATCTGGTGAACCTGCCACCTCATAACTGAGGCAATGGATATAATAGCTCGAATGGAAGCATATATGGCGACTGAAGCAAATGTCTCCTCGTAGTCCACTCCTCTTTTCTAGGAGAACCCTCTTGCCACAAACCTCACCTTGAACTTCTCAATGCTACCATCTGCAGCATGCTTAATTTTGAAGAGCCATTTGGAACTCACCACTCACATCCTCTACAGTCTCGGCACTATATCCCACAAATCATTCTTCATGATGGAGTTGTACTCCTCCACCATGGCATCTTGCTGAACCTGTTGATCTAATGCTTCCTCAAAACTGAAAGGCTCGACATCAATGATGCTAGTCTTAAGTGCCAAATAGTTCGGAAACTTTCTCAGAGGCCTGCTCTCCCTGAATGTTGTGCTCTTAGGAGCCTCGACATACTCCGAGCATCCCTCAATGTCTATGTAAACCATCAAGGTCTCCTAATAGAACTAGGAGGAGCTGCTGACTCCTCATCACCTGAAGGTTGGCTTCCTGAACTAGAAGTCGTTGAACGTTGTTCAACCTTCGGAGCCTCCTTCTCCTCGTCCTCTATTACTGGTAGTGGCTCATGAGACTTCCTAGATGCTAAGTTCTCCTCAAACTTCACATCTCGACTCACAACTGTCTTCCTTCGTGTTGGAATAAAGATCATGTATGCTTCTGAAGTCTCATTGTACCCCACGAATATGCCCTTCACACCTAAAGGCTCCAACTTCGTCCTCTTCTCCACAGACACATGGATGTATATTGGACAACCAAAGATCTTGAAATGTCCTATCTTGGCTTCACTCCTATGAAAGCTTCCTTAGGAATCTTGTCCCCCAATATCCTGTGAGGACTCATGTTCTGCACATATATTGTTGTGTAACATGCCTCTGCCCAAAGGAACATAGGCAAACCCCAGTCATGTATTATATCCTTGGCAAAACTAACGATGGACCGATTCTCTCTCTCCACACCCCCATTATGTTGAGGGTTGTACAAGAATGTCAACTCCTCTTGATCCCTGCCTCCTTGCAGAAATCCTTGAAGTCATTGGAAGTGTACTCACCCCCATTGTCTGACCTCAAGACCTTGATCTTCTTCTCTGTCTAGTTCTCTACCTGGACCTTGAACTCCCAAAGTGAAGACCTCATCCTTGGTCTTCATAAAGAAGATCTAGGTATTCCTGGAAAATTCATCAATGAATGTCACATAATTTAGTGTTCCCTATATTGATGCCACCAACATCAATCCACACACATCTAAATGTATAAGATCCAAGATCCCCTTGTACCTACTCTCATTGCTTGGAAAAGAAGCCTTGGCATTTTTGCTAAGTGCACACCCTCTGCACACTTCCCATTGCTCGATGTTGAAATCTGGAAGACCAATGACAATCTCCCTCAGAATCAACAACACATAGTAGTGCAGGTGTCCCATCCTCCTGTGTTATAACTCGCATAAGTTGCCATTGTCATGTACCAAGGCTTGATCTGGCTTTCCCTGTAACCTGTATAGATTGCCCTCTGTAACCCCAATGACCTATGTTGTGTCAAGGCTAGATTCTTTTGGATGGATGAGTACTTGCCCTTTCTAAAACATGACAACAAAACCCTTGTCCTCCATAGTTGAAACTGAGCAAATTCATCCCAAGTCCCGATACATATAGCATGTCCTTAGTTTCCAACGAACCACTTGACTTGAGTTGGAATGAAATAGTCCCAACTCCTTTAGCTATATACTTGGCATCATTACCAAGCTCTACATGAATACCTAAGTCCTCCATCAGACTGCTAAATCTCTCTCGTGCTCCTGTCATGTGACATGATGCACCACTGTCCAGGTACCAAGCGCTCCTGGTGACTCTGCTAGTGGAAAGGTAGGAGACTAGTGAGAAGTCCTCAAACTTCGCAGCAAGCTCATCCAATTGAGTTTCTACTAATGTTGCTACCTGCTGCGATTTTTTCTTACCTTCTTCTCTAGACATTGAGATGCACAATGACCACTCTTGTGGCATACAAAGCACTTGATCTTGCTCAAGTACTTCTTCCCCGGTTGTAAGGTTGACCCTCACCTCTACCCTTCTTGTTGGAACCCTTTCCTTTGCCCTTTCCTGCCTGACTAACAAGGGCCAGGTTCTCATCACTACCTCCCTACATGTTAGCTTTGTACTCCTCCCGAGTCTCTTTCTGGATGTAATAGTCCCAAAGCTTCTCAAAGGAGGGAAGTTTCTCCCGTGCACAGATACCTTTGACAAATGGTTCCCAAGACTTTGAGAAACCATTCAATGTCGTACTAACTAGTTTTGCATCGGTCACCTTCTCCCAAACTGCTACAAGCTGATCACGAATCTAGGTGATCCTCGTGAGATAACTGGTAACATTGTTAAATCTGGACATCTGCACTGATCTGAACTTATTTCTCAAGAACATCTTCCTATTCATGTTATCGCTCTGGAAAAGACCCACTAGAGCATTGAATATCTCCCTATCGTCTGCTTCTCAGACAAATAAGAAATCGGATGATCTTTTACTGCATCCAAGATCACCTGGTAGGCTCTGATCTCCTTCTTATCATGAGTTGCCTTCTGCTATGGATATTTTGGTGGAGTAATCTCGTGTCTGCAAATTTCCCAAAGATCAGTTTCCTTCAGAAGCAAGGTAACCCTTGCTTTTCAAGATAGGAAGTTGGATGCTCCATCCAATCTGTCTTCAAATCTTAGACTTGTTGCTACCATTTCTTAGATCTGATCAAACTGTTGTGGATTAAGCCTTCACAAGATTTATTGTTGGTTTATAGATCTGTTGAGATCTCTTGAAATCGTCCTTCTCTTCAGAGTGAAATCTTTGATACCATGTTAATTTTCTAATCCCAATGCCTAGATAAATTATTTCCTTGTGATTTCCTTGCTGAAAATTAAATTGTAGCTCATAGAATAAAATATGCTGACTAGAATAATTAATTGGAAATAAATAGCGAAAGAAAATGAAACCAATTTCACAATCACAAATACACAGTAAAATTTTTGCCCTTCAAAATCAACTTTTCATTCAAATGATTCCAAGCTTAGAAGGGCTCCCAAAACTGAGAAATCTGCCCACTGAGAAAAGAGCCAAAACCTCGTTGTCCAGCACCTCTACCCACGACCCTGTACGACATGTACGATTTGTACCCATAGCTTGTATGGTCTGTAAGGCGCATACCTTCACCTATGCAATCTGTACGGCACGAACCAGCGACTATGTTATTTGTACCGACACGTACCTGCACCCTGTACAGTTTATACGACGTGTACCCCCAACTATGCAGCTTGTACGACGCGTACCCGCGGCTATGTAGCCAGTATGGCGCGTATCCACGACTGTACCTGCAACCCGAGCTACTGTACAGACTGCTCAAATCTGTCCTTGTTGCCAGATCTCTCTACTACTGCCCACTTGCTCTCTTCTCTTTTGACCTGAGCAAAAAATATTTCTCTTTCTCTCCACTTTGAGTCACTGACTCTCATTTGTTATGTCTTCTCCTTTCACCTTGGCTTCCTTTAATAACGTTGAGTTGAATCCCTAACCCTAATCTCCAAAGTGATTGTTAGTTGAGATTAGATCTCACCAATTGAGATTAAGTCTAAATCACTAATGTAATTAAAGTACATTTTATTAAACTTTTCCTAAATAATTAAAAAGTCATTCACTTTAATAATTCCTTTAATTAAAGTGAATTTCCAAAGTTCATGAAAGGTCTCCTTTGGACGAATTCCACACGTCCGACACTAGACCTGTGTGGAAGTACCTGTCCTAACTACAATCATCAACATAAACATTGTGCATAATGGCTTTAATTTCATAAGCTAAAGCCATGGGATCGTTATCCTTCATTTCAAGGTTGAAGAGCATCATTAGCAATTGAATTAGCTCAAGTTTTGAATGTGAATCATACGGATCTTTCAACTTCTTCAAAGCACTCCAAGAATCTTTGATAGATCTAATATGATAACTCGCCTCTTCGTTTACAGAAGCAACAATCAAGGCATAAGATTTCTTGTCTTTATTCATCCATATGGCAAGCTCTTTATATGTTGTTGGTTTGGTAGATTTGGTATCACCATCAAAAATGTCATCTGAAAGATCATTGAAGATCAGGGTGTGCTCGATCTTCCTTGACCATTCTAGATAGTTCTCTTTGCCATTGAGCACCACACCCACAATTGAAAGTTCTCTTTGCATTTTTGTCACCAACTACTCCTCGCAATTTACTTTCCTTCTCCGCAGTCTCTAAGTACTGAAGATTAAAGTAGGCTTGAAATTTTTGTTGAGCATGCTTCCAAAGCTATAAACAAACCTTACAAAGAGCACCAAGGAAGGCTCAACCCCATTAAAACACCAACAATTATTATATCATGCCAAACTAATTGACATAAGTACAACCAAGCCTAAAGTTTAAATCTCAAGCATTATAAAGTCAAAGACCAAGCATAAACCACAATTGAGCCCAAGTCATAGGCGCACGAATAGAAGGATGGGCCTTAAAAGATTTTTCTTCATCTTCACCCACGCGAATCCCATGTACCAAAACTTCACTATTAATTATGGGGTTAAAAGAATCGACCTCCCAGGAAAAGTGCTCACTAATTATTTCAAGGAGCTTGTTTCCAACCGAGTAGTTAATATGATGGACGAGACTTGCATCATGGACAATGTGAAGGAAAATTTCTGCTTTGTTTACCTCGATGTCACCCACAACCTCGAAGTGGCCAGGAAACCAGGAAATGAAAATCTTATTCGACGTGCATATGTCTTTCTTGATGATGGAAAATAACGACTATCCCTCTCGCGCCCAAAGCAATGCTGAATATCTCGCTCCTTCCTCAGTTGAAGGTATATTGTTGTCACTTCCACACCATATGCCTCTTCTACGCCTCTGGATACAACTACGCCAGCACAGCGAATGCCAACAAATGTGTGTAGAGATACCTACATATTTGAAAGAAAATAATATGCCAACGATCGGTTTGTCTTCCACGCATGTAGAGAGAGAAATACCAAATGTCCAGTGAATGCCAACGGTTATCACGTTCTTCCTGCAGTTCTGATTATCTCGCTAGATTCCTGATGTGGATTAGGTTTAGGGTTCCAATGCAATGTTGCAACGTCTTTAATTCAGACTGTAGCAACAGCTCAACAGAGTGCACAAGTCAGAAATCAAGCAATTTGGGTAGGCCGCACAGAGTAATGCATCAACTCCATTTGACCCAGAATCAAATAGAATTCTATGTATGATGTATTTAGTGGGGAAGACAGATTGCATAGGAAGAGGCATAAATGTATAATTGATATGCTTAGAAATCATAGAGTTATCAAAAAAACACCAATGCTCTGATACCACTATCAGACAAAGGATTGAATAACTCCACGCATTGGATTTTTTATTAATGTGAGTCGTACATAAATACATTGAGAGATGACTCTCGGTTTCATCTTCCCATGGTCCAGTGGCTATTCCTATTCACCCGACTCTTCATATTCCTGAATTTAATATTTACAGCATTATTTATAATATACCGTAATCCCAAGGATTAGGTATTTAACAGGGAAACCAATGCCCTTTCAAAATTTTGACAGAATGTGCAAAAGGTGCCATACGACCCAAAAAATCCCTCCAGCAATATATGGCAAAACTAACCCAGAACAAACCAAAAGACAGTCGTGGGTCAAGATTATGTATATGTAAAATTTGTGGAGATGATTTTAAATGGAGTTATAGCAGGCTCAAGCAAACACCTTTTGTCCATTTCTAAAAGGGGCGTTGTCATATGCAATAAAGTAAACTTGCAACAAAAAGCTATAATACTTAGGTTGTACTATGTAGCTGGCATCAGAAACCAAATGAACATTTGTGGAGGTGATTTTAAATGGGGTTATAGCAGGCTCAAGCAACACCTTTTGTGCATTTCTAAAAGGGGCGTTGTCATATGCAATAAAGAAAACTTGCAACAAAAAGCTATAATAATTAGGTTGTACTATGTAGCTGACATCAGAAACTAGAGGAATCTTTTTTCTAGCAAGCATGTTTCTTAGCAACCTGAAGTAGAACCCAATGTACCAACAATAAGCAAAACAGGTTTTGGAGTGTTAGGGAAGAAGGGGGCCTTCTTCTAAAAATAGAGGTAAAGTAGGCACAATCTCTGAAATGTATAACATTCGACTGCGTAAAGCACAAATGGTGCAGTTGCAAGAGTTTTTATGCTAACTGCATTCCATTCTATGTTTCCTGGTATCCTTTTGATAAGGAGATGTTCAGGAAGACTTTAGCTACAGGAACTTCACATGCCACCCACCCCCTTATCTAAAAACAAACGCAAGACTCTGCAAAAGGATAAACAAGTGTCCAAGATTACCTTTCAAATGGAGACGAGATAGACTTGGGTGAGGATAGTGTGCTCCATTGTTATAGATAGGAGGACCGATATTTGTCAGCAACCACTCATCAGCATTATTTTTACACCTTCAGCAGGGCCATTCTTTCTTAAAGCAATTGAATGTTCTAGAAAGTGCAAGGATTCAACTTTCCAATTTGAGCTTCTTCAGGATGCTGTAAAGGAGGTTTCCTTCCAACATGGTGCAAATAGTCACCAATGCTACAAGTGTGTCAATTAGTTGGGTTATTAGTTCAAATTTCAAAACAGTAACATGCATGTTAATGGACCCTATGCTGTGTGAATAGCAGTGTTATCAGGACCGGTCCAGAACCTTCAGGCCCTGAACAGGTGGCTGAACTGGACCGGAGTACTGAACAGACTAGTTCACAAACAGTTCAGACTGGTGGAACCAACAGCAGTTGTTAAACAAAAAATAAGGAAAAAAACAGAAGAAACCACCCCACCTTCCAAAACCCTAAAACAAGCAAACTTTACATACTTGGTGCCTAATGGTTTGGATTTACATTAATGTACATGGATGTATGTATTTTTTATTAAATTTTGCTTATTTTATGTATTTTTTAGTAGACTAGTTCACAGGCCGGTTCCAGTCCAGTTCCTGTTCCATACCAGTTTGATACTCTGTTAAAATTGTAGTGAAGAAAGGTGTCTACCCATGCTTTTGTGTCCTAGAGCATGAGGGGGACATTAAACACCCATTGACTTTATTTGCCGAAGTTTCTAAAGTTCACTTTAGAAACAACTTAAGTTGTCTCAACAGAAAATTAAGTCCCAGCCGTTGATCTTGAGAGAAGCTAGATCTGATCTTAGCCATTCATTTAGAGGCTAGATCTAATCTCAGCCATCAATCTCTTTGGAGATCTAGGGTTAGGCCTAAGAGGGTAAATTCAAAAGTATAAAGAGAGAGTGAGGGCACTAGTTATTCACATAACTGTATTGTGATCATCTCAGTGATTGAGAGAGAAAGGAGGGGGCACAAGGGTTTCTTGTGAGCCAAATTTTCTGCAGAGATTTCTGAGGTCAAGGCAGCAATTTTCTGAGAACAGTGAGGGTTTGGAGAGGCTTAACAGAGGGCTGATCAGCTGTTTGAAGGAGCCGATTCATCTGTGGAGTGATTCCTTGATGAAGGAGAGTCTTGGGAGGCCATACAGCACACCTAGGAGGGTTTCCTACTGGCTGTAAATTTCCAGATCCGATTTGTGAGTTGTAATTTGTATTATTGCTGCTGTAGATTGTCTAAAGAAGAGAAGAATAAAGCCCTCCTTTGCTGGTTTTCCCCAGAGTTAGGGTTTCCAGGGTACATCTTGTGTTCTTGTGTTGTTTGACTATTAATTTCCGCTGTGCATGAACTTTATTCAGCTAGTGTAATCATTGTATAGATCAGAATTTTTATTTCTGCAGTAATATTAAATTTTCTGGGAATAATCTGTTGTGCTTGGTTATCATATTGCTGGGTTCAAAAAGTTTTACATACTCAACAGGTTCCAGCTCAAGTTCTAATAATTTTGGTACATATATTAAACCATAGTGGTAGAATTTGGTCAAATCCAACATCTCTGTACAGAAACTCGTGTAGGAATTCAATTCAACCAAATTTTTGTCCAAAATCAGATTCAATTGTCATTAAATTGTTGACCCAAATTTGCCAAACAAGCACACTAAAATAACAATATTTCTCACCAAAAAATCGCCAAAACACACATTGAAAAGTTTGTTGTGCATGAGGAATTCACTGAGGTTTGCAGAAATTTCAACAGCCCCATGAAGCTAGAAAGTCTAAAATTCCGCTGCCCTCTATGTTTTTTCCTGTATAACCCAAATTTGCTAAACAAGCAAACTAAAAAAGTAATATTTCTCACCAAAAAATCGCCAAAACACACAATGAAAATTTTGTTGTACATGAGGAATTCACTGAGGTTTGGAGAAATTTCAATAGCCCCATGAAGCTAGAAAGTCTAAAATTCTGCTACCCTGTTTTTTCCCGTATATGAAAACAAACTCCAACCCTTTGTACTTTTATTTTCATTATTATTTATCAATAGCTAAGTTGCACAATATGGGGAAACGGGTACGAGTTTCTGAAACAGAAACACACTGGAAACCGGGAAACTATATATATATATAACCACACCTGCTGATATGGACTGTAACAGGTATATTCCTTTTGAATACAAAACTTTTTTTTCTCCGGAAAAAACCAAATATATATATATATATATACATATATATAGCCACATTAAACTGAAACATTGAAAAAAGCATTATGAATAAATGAGTAAGAACATTTAAATGACAAGCAATGTTCCACGGTCCACCATCACTTGTATTGGGATTCTCGTCATTAGTATCACCCTCTTTCTCCCCGTCTAGCCTTTGCCTCTATGTCAATCCTCCAGGGACATAAGTCAACACCATCCAATTTTGATGAAACTGCCTCTTCCAAAATCCAAGCCTTAAAAATAAGGTAGAAAAAGCTTAACATGCCTAATCAATGATTTTGGCTTAAGTGAAGGGTACATTTTGCTAAGGCCATGACAAAGGAGAACAATCATTGCCACCAACATCGGGGTACATAAAGGACTTTGTACTTTTGATTAGTTGCTAAATCCAAATCCCATACACTCGTACATGATAGAATCCAATGAAAATGTTGCAATCCTGCCAACATGAAATCCTGAAAACTCTATGTTACTGGATCCGTCAAGCCCGGGGGCTGGATCCACGAATCCCCAGATAGGATACGGATTCAGACCCATAGCCATCGAGATCCGCCCGGAGATCCATCCATGACAATGCAAGTAAAACATCAACGTCAGCGCAAATGTTAAGAATGGAAAAATAGGCGAACGCAATAATGGATAACCCGATAATAAATGGATTACTTGGCCAACAAGGGTTTATCATTTTTTCAACAGTTGACCGCTCTTATAAACATTAATGCATATGAGGTAAAGTTTATAAACCATGGTCAAATGGGTTTAGCTCGGATGGTTGGGAGGAATGTTGTTATCCTCCCCACACAAGTTCAATTCCCGAATGTGACATGTTGAGCTCTAAACGAGTATATTGTTGTAAGTTGTAACGGCCTCGAGCCCTATTGTCAATCAGCCTTGTGCCCTAAAGACTCTAGGGTTTACTCTAGGTACCATCCTTGAAATGAGTGGAAGTACTTGGGGGTTTTCCCAGGCAATGTAACCTGGAAAAAAAAGTTTATAAACCACAGCCATTTAGACATTCTAATAAAAGTAAAGTTTATAGACTTAACTAATGCAAACTTTAAAGTAATTACCAATAACTAATAATTGATGTTTAACTTGTATAAAATAATTAATGTTAAATATTTATAAATGATACAATAATTATAAGATTATTAATCTAATAATTATTATAAATATTTTATTTATAAGTTGTATATTTAAAAATTTATGTATTTTTTATTTTTATGTAAATTTATTTTTTTAAATTATAAAAATATATTTATATTGTTTGTACTTGATGTTCCCCCCTATATCTAGATTCTAGCTTTTCAAAAAAACGGCAGATCTAGATCTTGGTAAGAAGTCTGCTGAACTTTGAATGGGATATGAAATTCTACTTTCTCCATATGAAGTCCAATGAGGTTGGAACCACTCTCAAACATCCTGATATAATTAATGGTAATGTTAAAAATTTAAGTAAAAGGATAAAAAAGGAAAGATAAAGGAAATGTCAACTTTTACCATTAATTACAATTTTTTTGTCAAACCAGGTCAAAAATTGAGTAAAATTGCCTAAACCATGTTGGAAACGCGCTATAGGAACAATGGTACAGCCGAGAAACCCGTTGCAGGCCAGACAAAACATGTTTCCCATATGTGGGACGTGTGTCGATCATATGAAATGTGTTTCAGGGCCGGTGCCAAACATGTTTCTGTACAGGGTATGGCCCTCTGGCACACGTTTCTTGGAACTTAAATCAAATTCTGCTACCGTCTACATTTTTACTTTTAATTGTTATTCAACTATTCTTTATATTTTTATCTGTAAATTTATTTAGCCACCCTTTATTTTTTCATTGTAAATGTTATTAAGGGCATAGGCATTTTATTTCTTCAGTTTTTTATTAAATTGTTTGTAATTTTTACAGTTATTCGATCTATTTATATTTCTTCAACTCTTCGTATAAAGTTAAATGATATGTATACTTTCGTATTTTTTCCAAATTGAATTCTTCCAATACAATTTCTTTTAAATCATATCAAATCTAAATCCGATTTCATATATGGTAACTATGGATTAAAAAATGCAATCAAGGAAATTGGCAAGCTATCATGGATGTCAGACTTGGTTAAGATGACTCAATAATGCAAATGTTTGTTGCAACCACCATGCCGCCTTAGCTATGTACAGGTCTTACGCAAAGAAGGAAATCTTCAAGCCCACAAATAACAAATATGCTAGCTACTTTACTTTATTGGAGAGGATACTTAAAGTGCAAGAGGCATCAATCCACACTTGTGAGAAATGATTGATCTAGGATGGGAAATTCAAAGACAATTGCAAGAAAGATTAAAGCAAAAGGGTGTTAGACAATGTTCCACCAATTTCTGGGACGCAAGAGCAAGGAAATGCATCCAAGGGACATGTGGAGACACCCCGCAAATTTTAGGGAGAGTCATAGGGGAAGAGGCAATAATCCACAGATGTGAGTAATGAATGGTCTAGGAGTGAAGAATCTGTGACTATTGCAAGAAAGATTAAAGCAAAAGGATGTTCAACAATTTTCCACCCAATTTCCAAGACATGGGAGCAAGGAAATGCATCAAGGGACATGTGGAGACACCGCCCAAAGTTTAGGGAGCATCACAAGGGACGTAGGATCCTTGGCATAGGGAACCCCATCTCTAAAATCATAAAAATATAAAAGATTTAAGATATGAAAACATAATTGATACATCTAATTGTTAAGTGTTAAAACTTTTCCCGCAGAAGTGTGGTATACTGACATACAACGAGGTGATCAAGCTTGTATTAACCCAGAAAACCTGGTTCAGAACCCCTTGAGTGGGTGTGGATGAGGTTGGGTGCAAGTCCTAGGTGACTTTGACGACATAGATATGCCCCTCATAGTACAACAACTTAACCAAAGTGATCTATCTCAAAAAAAGTATTAAAACCTAAAACTTAAAAATGAAAAGACAATTTAGGACACCCCTCACATGCAAAACATCCCGCTTTTCTTGAGAAACAGTTTGCAACATGTTTCGCTGAGTTTCAAATTTTGGGGATGCCAAGAAACATTTCACTTAGAATTTCATTGTTCCGAGAACGCAAGAAAGCACCCCCCCCCCCCACCTTGGCGAGCAATTCGCTGAGTTTCAAATTTTGGGGATGCCAAGAAACATTTCACTTAGAATTTCATTGTTCCGAGAAGAAAGCACTTCCACCCTTGCTACCCCCCCCCCCCCACCTTGGCGAGCAAGTCCCATGTAAAACTAGTGTTAAATGATGAATGGTGCATAGATCACAAGTACTTGATGACATTCACTAGCCCTATTGTAGACAACATTCAATAATGAAAACATAGATTCTTCTACTCTACAAAGATTTATGAGACCTTTGATGGTACGTTAGGCCAAGTTAGAGTTGTTGCTCATGAGAAGGACTCTTTATGTTCTACACAACAAATTCAACACATCATTGAGAGGTGGGACCACATGAACATACAACTGCCTATAGTTCCCTATGCATTTAATCATAGACAATGTTGGAGAGGCCTAGGAGAGTACCTCCTATTGATGATTAGCAAGTTAAGGAGGGGTTCAGCAGTTATTACTAAGATGTTCATAGTTGAAGAGGGAATGATATTTCAGCAATAATTTCTTTCATTTGCAGAACTCAGTGGCCCCTTCTACATAGTGGACATGAGAGAGGATCAACATACCATAGCCCAACAGAACCTGATTGGGTGATGCAGGGTGCATGGGGATGGGGCTCTAAAGATTTATCAGCTTATTATTCAATTACTATCTTAGATCATTAGTTTGTATGGGCTAAGAGGAGCCAGTCCACTGATAAGATAAGATAAGATAATTTTAATGTCCAACAAATGACCACAAATAGGTTTATAGGACTGCTAAGTACAACAGTATCAATATAATATGGGAGCACAAAGGACCACTCCTATATAAAAAACAGAGAAAATTTAATCTAAGATCTAAAATCTAACAGCTAGAAAACAAGGTGTTGGTGGAAAAACTGAAATGATACATGTACTGTTGAGGGCGACAATCAAAACAAAAGGGCCACTCCTATATAAAAAGACAGAAAGAAGATTTAATCTAAGATCTAAAATCTAACAGGTAGAAAAGAAAGTGTTGGTGGAAAACTGAAATGATACATGTACTATTGAGGGTGACAATCAAAACGGCCTAGAGGAATACCTGAGAAAAGGTTACAAGTTGAAATGAAGGAGCCTCAATGCCCACTGGACCTATCTGTTGAAGATGAGGAGGATATATTGCACTCCTACGGGCCATCCACCTCTATCTATGTGTCTCTCCTACCATGCAAGACCGAAGGCGAGAAACTTGTGATAGAGGACAGTCCCAAAGAACTGGAAGAAGAGCTAATCTACAACATGTCTCGCAATCTCAAGGAAGTGGCCTACTACTGTTGTCTGGGAGCAGATGACTGCTAGCTAGAAGGGCAAGCCTTGTCCCGGGATCTGAGTCAACAACTCTACAAAGGGTCTCATTGAGAGGGTGACAAGAGACGCCACAAGGTCTCATGGATCTATACTCTACTAAAATGGTGTTGTTGACTGTCGAACCCCTAAGTCCCTGTTTGTTGGTAGCACCGAGAAAAAGGATGCAATCATCTAAGTGGTGTCCAATCGAGGGGGTGGCCTAAACATGGAAGAACGGAGACTCAAAGCCTCCCTCATAAACAAAGCCAAATACCACTTGTTCAGGTACCAAAAAAAGATGGACAGAAAGCTCTGAGACCCCTTAAAGAGGCAATGGCATCATCCATGTATCTCTTAGTAGACAGGGTATGTGAAAACAAAGTGCTCCTCCATCTCAGTCTCTGACATATGACATAGCTGGCATATCCTGTCCTCCCATGGAATCTGATGCTCCGCCTCAACCTAAAGCCTATGTGAGCCCACTAGAAACTGGCCCAGGGGGATCCTAGGCACATGCATATAGTGTCATAGCACATACAGGGAACAAAGAATGAGGCTGTCTCTCAACACCAAGAAGTGCCCTACATAGAATGCCATCTTGGGCCTCAATCCCCTAGTGGGTCAAGTCAAGTGACCTAGGCCAATATTTTTTTTTCAAGCGAAATTTCGCCAATTTGGCTAAATTTAAATTTTTTTGAAGAAATTTAGGCTAAAATTTTTCATATTTTCATTAAAAATAAAAAAGTTGTAGCCTAATTTATGATTATAGTTATGCATAAACTTTTTTTTTTGCCTTAATATAAACATTTTCCGTGAACATATAATAGTTTTCGTTAATATTTTCGCCAAATCAATGATTATGCATTCCAAATTTTGGGGAATATTTGCTACATATGGATGATTAATTAATACTAACTACTCTTGGGAAAACCATGAATTTTCAATTGAAGTTATGTAATTTTATGTAGGAAAAGAAAATGTTCCTAATAATTTACTTCTATTATTTTTTCACTTCTTTCAACATGTAGGTAGCATATCATGTTGTATATTAGTGTGTATAATTTTTTCCATGTATTTCTAAAAATATTTTCCATTGCCATTTATTTTTGTTGTTAGTTCCCTTTAATTCATATGAAAAAAAATTCTCTAAATATTCTATTACGAGATTGTTTTTGTTAATTATCATCAATGATGCACATGTGACACTAATGGAATAGTGTTGTTGCAAAATTTTAAAGGTGGTAACAAGAAATCAATTGGTTATCGCCTAAGATAAATGATAATATTATTTTACAAATATAGTTTGATCGCCAAATGGTTTGATAAGTTATGACTTATATGGTTTGAAAAAAAAAAAGCATTGACCTAGGCATATTGCCTATAATGCCAGTTATGATAATCGTGTTCATTTCCTGCTTATCCAACAAGAGACATGTGTGAGCATTCAAATAATACCTAAAAAGAGACATGTGTGGGCATTCAAATAATACCACCTCCAAACCATTGGAGACCATAGCAATAGTCCACAGAGACACATCCATTTACCACGCTCTGGGGGCGGGGGGCGCCTAGGGTAACATTTCCCCATGTCCCCCTTTTGAGGAAATTCTAGGAAACGCATGGGGAAGCATGTCCTCATATGGGGGGCACATTTCCCCAAAAGGAGGGGTGTCTAGGTGGCCCCCTCCCAAAAGGGGGGCATCTAGGTGGATCCCTCCATATATAAATTTCAAAATTTTGAAAATATATATATATAAAGAATTGAGCTTCAAGGGTTAGCTCAAGTAATCATGATCCAAACATGAGATCTCTCCCCCAAAGTTGGGGAGGTCATAGGTTCGACTCTATCAATCCCGTCAAGGTTAGGCTCCATAATCAGGGTTGATGGTTTACCTCATTTACCATCCATGGATCATGGGGAATTATTTGGAGGGTTTTCCACGAGGTGTTTTCCTTGGGAAAAAAATATATTAAAAAGAATTGAACATTTCAATTTTTATTTTGTTTTCTTTCAATAAAAAAGAGCATATTTAATGATTAAAAACAACGATTTTTTTTAAATTAGCCTTTCTATTAGTTTTGAAATTCGCCTTCAGAGTTGCCTTGAAATTCGCCTTTGAAATTCGGTGAACCCCGACGAATTTCAATATTTTTAGAATCAAGGAATTTTAAATCTTTTGAATAAAATTCATTGAACCTTGTGACTTAGATGATAGGTTCCATGATCCACCAAATTACTCGCACACTCACAAAAGAGAGAAAGAGACACCTAGAATATATGGTTAGTATCGTTAGTTTTTGTAGCTCGGAGGTACTTCTGCATTGGCGGTGCCTAGCATGCAGAAGTGACCAAGCAAATTTCACTCTCAAGGCACTTTACTTTATAAAGTCATTTTATAAAGTTGGTAAGTGTACTTTTTAATTTAATGACTAAAAGTGACTTTATAAAGTTTGGGTCACTTAAGTGATTTAAGTGAACTCAATGTGAAATTAAGTCACAAACGTTGATCTTGAGATGGCAAGATTTAATCTTGGCCATTCTTATCTAGGGTTAGGGCTTTTAGTCATTAATGAGAATAAAAGGAAAAAGGTAGAGTGAAGAGGCACACTTTCCGAGAGAGCAAGAGAGAGTTGAAGAGGTGAGAGATATTGCAGCAGAAGCGACGCACTTTCCAAGGAGAGGAAGGGCACACAAACCAAGAAAAGATTTCCATCATTAAATGCAGTCCATATAGTACGAATTAGAGTGATCATACAACAGTGTATTTTTGGGTCGTACAGCAGAAAATCGGGCACAAAAATCGAGGCAAATTCCGGCACGATTTTTGAGGCATTTTATATAGTCAAGAAATTCGTGTAGTTCTGTACGATATCTACAGGAACAGTGCACAGAAATCGAGACAGTTTCGTACAACATTTATTGTTGTAGCTATCATACACAGTACGAAATTTTGGGTACATATTTCGAGGAGCAGATTGGAACATATTTCGAGGTGTATTAGTGGCATAGTTATCAAGATAAGTTGGTGTTTTTATTGCTGGAATATTTTGTTGTAAAAGATCATTTCTAAGAGCTCTAGAAATAATAAAATCTCTCTCTCTACTGGTTTTCCCTTCAGGGTTTTTCCAGGGGCATTGCCCGAATATCTTTATGTCAAATGTGAATGATATTTGTCTATTGTTCATTTATTTTCGCTGCAAAGTTCTTAGTCATTTGTATTATGCTCATAAAATATAGTTGAATGTTTTGGGTTTAAATGCATCACTGTTGAAGTTTTATTGGAGACAGAAATCAGAGTTTGGCTAAGTGTTTGACAAAAATCCTACAAAAGGTAAAACTAGTTTGTAGGTGGCATTTCTACATGGTATCAGAGCTTGGGCTCTAAGGTTCAGTGGACAAGATTTTGGCACTTGGATTGTAGTGACTTGCAGGGGTTCTTGCTAGGAAGAAAGAAAGGAAAAAGATTCTTGGTCAGTTGGACAATGATGGCTTCCAATATCAAGTATGAGGATAGTTTGGAGGGGATCTCCAACTACCTACAGTGGAAGGTGAGGATTGCAGTTGTTCTCAGGGAGAACAAACTGTGGAATTTTGAGAATACCATGGTCACAATGCCTTCATCAGATCCTATTGGCCTAGACCTCCATGAGGTGAAGGAAGCAAGGACACAGAGGATACTCCTAGATAGGGTAAAAGACCACCTGATCCCACATTGGGCCCAGAAGAAGACAGCCAAGGAGATGTAGGATGCACTGACAAACTTGTACGAGAACAAGAAGATGTCCCTAAGGGACAAGCTCCACGGCACAAGGATGGCCAAGGGAGAGAGTGTGACCTCCTATCTCACCCGGATTAGGCAGGTGAAGGATGAGTTGGGCGTTGTTGGTGAGACTGTTCCAGACTCAGAGTTGGCACGCATAGCCCTGAAGGGCTTCACCAAAGAGTGGGATGTGTTCGTGAAGTGTGTGGTGGGCAGAGAGAACTTTCCCACTTGGGAGAGGTTGTGGGATGATTTTACTCAGGAGGAGATCCGGGATGGATCTTAGAGTAGAGATCAGGAGAAGGCAGAGGGTGGTGCAAACGAGAAGAATGTTGCTCTTGTGGGAAAGTGCAAAGGCAAGAAGAAGGACATGATCAAAGTGAAATGCTTTGCATGTCATAAGACTGGCCACTACGCTAGTCAATGTCCAAACAAGAAGAAGGACAAGAAGGATCCAGAGGTATCAGCATCAGCTAAGATTGATGATTTTACTGAGAAGTTTGAGAAGGAATTTTCTCTGATGACTTGTCTTTCACGCTGTGGTAGTGCAGAGTTTGGGGACAGTGGAGCATGGTTTGTGGACAGTGGTGCATCTCGACATATGACGGGAATGAGATCAGTGTTCCTTAGTTTTTGAGAGATAGACTCAGAGTGTTATGTGGGTTGTGGAGCTAGCACCAAACATGTAGTGAAGGGGGTTGGATATGTGAGATTCCAACTAGAGTCAGGGGGATTTCTGGAGGTGACTAATGTGTTGTTTGTTCCAAAGCTACCAGTAAATTTGCTCTCAGTGTGAGATTTGGAGGATGAGGGATGTGGAGTTGTGTTCTTTCGTGGACAAGTGTTCCTATATCCAGAGGGAGCTACTCCAGACTCAACAGTAGTGCTTGTTGTCAAGTATGAGAAGTTATACAAATTGTTGGTGTTGATGTTTTGGTAGCTGCGGGAGGTATTTTCCTCCTAGACAACCTTTCTTAGAAGAGAAGAAGATTCCATAAGTCGAAGGAAGAACATTGAACAGTGGAAGAACACCCCGGAAGACAAGTTAGCCCACAAGGAAGAGAATAAGTAGAATTAAATCCTCTAGGAAGAGAAGTCAGCCACAGGAAAAAGTTAAAAGGGAAATAGAATTTCCTAGAGAAGAAGTCGGCTCCAGCTAAAGTGACTTGAAGACTACAAATAGAGAGACGTCTTGCTCATTTGGACACACTCACTCACTCATCTCTCACACAAGAAGGCGCTAACCTAAGGTAAGGAAGGAAGATGCAGCACTGCAGCTATTGGAGTTCTTGGCTATTCTTGGTGGTGGTTTCTCTTGTGCGCTCTCTGTGGGAAGAGGTGCACTATCTTGTATGGTGTTGTTGTTGCAGCTATTTGGTACGCTAGCCCTATCTGGTGTGCTAGCCTTGTGTTAGGGTTTCTTCATTCTCTGTTGCTCGAGAGTTGCTTCATTGTTGGATTATTTTATTACCGGAATCTATCTAAGAAAGGTTGGCTGGGTTTTTCCCCAGGTTTGGGGTTTTCCCACTATAATTCTCTGTGTTTTCTTGTACATGTTTATGCTGCTCATATTTTTAGTTCATGGTATATGATTGTTAATGTAAAAGAAGATCTAAGTACATTGGTAATCCTAATGCTCTGAAAATTAAGAAAATCTAACAGTTGGGACAGCCTATGGTTGGATCCAGTGGATTCTTGGATTCAAAGTCAGTGTCAGTATTAGTGGCAAACAGTTGGGAGGCTTCATCCAGTACTGTCAGGAGACCTAGCTGGTATGAGATGACACAGTTGGATGTTCAGGAGAGTGAGGAGACTCCTAGGGTCAGGTCTTGGATGGACAAGTCTCCAAATCAGAGTCCTTCGCAGGTAGTAGCAGGGGCTTCCAGTTTAGAGGGAGCAGAGGTTTTCAGTTCAGAGGGAGCAGCTGCAGCAATAGATGAAATGATGGGGTTGGAGACAAATCCAAGTGGAGGTTCCAAAGTACCTCCCTCGCTAAAAGGGAGTATTAGTTTTTGTAGCTAGGAGGTACTTTTACATGGCGATGCCTAGCATGCAGAAGTGATCAAGCAAATTTCACTCTCCAAGCACTTTATTTTATAAAGTGATTTTATAAAGTTGGTAAGTGTACTTTTTAATTTAATGACTAAAAGTGACTTTATAAAGTTTGGGTCACTTAACTAATTTACGTGAACTCAATGTGAAATCAAGTCATGACCGTTGATCTTGAGATGGCAAGATTAAATCTTGGCCATTGAAATCTAGGGTTAGGGGTTTTAGTCATTAATGAGAATAAAAGGAGAAAGGGAGAGTGAAGAATCACACTTTCCGAGAGAGCAAGAGAGAGAGTTGAAGAGGTGAGAGATATTGCAGCAGAAGGGGCACACTAGGGGCACACTTTCCAAGGAGAGGAAGGGCACGCAAACCAAGAAAATATTTCCAGCATTAAATGCAGTATGTACAGTACACAGATTAGAGTGATCATACAACAATGTATTGTTGGGTCGTAGAGCAGAAAATTGGTCACAGAAATCGAGGTAGATTCTCGCATGAGTTTTGAGGCATTTTATACAGTCAAGAAATACATAGAATTCTGTACGATGTCTATAGGAACAATACACAAAAATAGAGACACAACATTTATTGTTGTAGTTTCTGTACATGGTACTAAATTCTGGGTATAGATTCTGAGGAGCAAATTGGAACAGATTTTGAGGTGTATTAGTGGCACGGTTATCAAGATAAGTTGGTGTATTTATTGCTGGAATATTTTGCTGTAAAAGATCATTTTATGCGAGCTCTAGAAATAATAAAATCTCTCTCTCTACTGGTTTTCCCTTTGGGGTTTTTCCAGCGGCATTGCTCGAATATCTTTGTGTCAAATGTGAATGATATTTGTCTATTGTTCATTTATTTCTGCTGCAAAGTTCTTAGTCATTTGTATTTCTGCTCATAAAATACAGTTGAATGTTTTGGGTTTAAATGCATTACCGTTGAAGTTTTATTGGAGACAGAAATCAGAGTTTGGCTAAGTGTTTGAGGAAATTCCTACAAAGGGTAAAACTAGTTTGTAGGTGAAATTTCTACAAGTATTGACGAATAAAAGAATGCACTATATCATCACAACATATTACATCACATACAGATAAATATCAACAACTCAAAAGGCAGGAAATACTCACCATAACTCAAGGAGAGAACTCCAATTCGATACATCACAAATGACCAAATGACTCCTCTATTTATACAATTTGACTTTCCTTCAGTGTTAAAACAACCTCCCTTGAATTAGGTCGCCCAAGTGTGGTCAAATGTATAGTGGTCCCATTACCCCAAAATGCTCGATAAGTCAAGTTTACACATATACTAACATCCCCACTTAAACAATTACCCCAAAATTCTCGATAAGTCGAGTTTACACATATACTAACATCCCCATTTAAACAACTCCGAGGGTTTGGGAATGGTGGCATCCCCACTACATCCCCCCTTAATGACAACTTGGAGCCCAAGCAACCTGATCATTTGTCCTGCAATACTCAAGGGGTATCACACCATCTTATACAACTTACCTAAGATAGTATGCATGAACCTCAATATGCTTGGTTTTTTATGTGCAACTACATTATGAGCCACTTGTATCCTAAGTCACCTGGTTGGAATTCGAATTCGAGTTTGAAGACCTTGAAGTTCGACAAAAAATTAACAATGAAAATTTTTGTGATAAAATTTGACATTAAATTCGACAGACTACAAAATTTAAAAATTTAAAAATATATGAATAAAATGAAAATATATGTAATTAAACACATGATAGAAGTGAAAATAGCATGCTAGTTCAAGAACATAACATTAAAAACATGAACATAAGATTAAAACTTTTTACACAATTAAGCATCCAAAAAGAAAACTAGAACGAGAACACAAGTTTTATTCTTGATGTTCCTGTGGCCTACTTGTTACATCAAAAAGCTCTATATCATCAAGAGCACTTGAGGCAGTGAAACCACTAGACGCATGATCACCCATTAGATTCAGGACTAACTCTATCACTCTCAATGTCAAGATCATCTTCATCTCCTAATGCATCTAGAACAAGCTTGAAACATGGAGTAGAAGAATTGGATGAGTCTTTAGCCACATTGTTTAAGGCCAATTGCAAGTTGCCACGAACATAAAAATCTTCTAGTTTTCCAGATAACAATCTATTTCTTTTCTTGGAGTGAATATGGTTGAAGGCACTCCAATTCCTTTCACATGTTGATGCACTCGATCCCTGGCTCAAGACACATTGCAAACTTTTGCAATTCTAGGGCCCTTGATCCATAAAAATCCCACCAAACTGCTGGAACACTTTCAACCCTATCATATTTCACTGCATTAGTTCCAAATATCCCTTTTTCTAACCTATATGCCCTAAGTTGCGATCTAACCAAAGTTGCAATTGATGGATCTAGATTTAGCTTTTCAATAACCTCATAAAGTCCACTCATGACTTCTTCGTCTTGATGTCTTGATACCCCAAATAATCTAGGGTCCAACTAGCATGTTGCTATGTGTAAAGGACTCTGCATCATCTTCCATCTTTGATCAACTGCCTCCCAAATCTCTTGGTAATCAACTTCCATATTATCAAAAGCACTTGCAATGGCTTCCTTGCAACGGTCCATGCCCTCATAAACAAAACCCATACAAGGTTTGTCACCATCACCCATCCGAATCACATCAACAATTGGACCACACATTTAACACTTTTTCAGCATTTTGCCAAAAGTTGTTGCCTAGCATTATTTCTTCTACGTTCTTTCCCTTTGCTTGTTTAGAAAGGTGAGATCTCTCCCACTCAACATTGCAGATAATAGCTCTTAAGCTTGTTTTTTCTCCAACAACTCTTTTCAAAGTAATGTAAAATGCAGCAAACCTTGTATCACAAGGCCTCGACAACTCTCTAGTTGCATTTTTTCTATATGTGCTCAATGTGAGACGATGGTTAATGACAAAATTTACAGCAGTTCTTTCTCTTTGAATTGTCTCATTGATCCATGAAAATTTGGCTAAATCATGTAGCAATAAATCCAAGCAATGAGTTGCACAAGGGATCCAATAAATGGTCTTATGCTTCTCCATAATCATCTTTCCTGCTCCAACACAATTTGAGGCATTATCAATGACAACTTGGACAACATTTACCTCGTCAATCTCTTGAATTGCTTAATCCAAAATTCTGAAAATATATTCAATTGTCTTCACTTGATCCATTACATTAATCGCCTTCAAAAAAAATACCCCGCAAGGGCAATAAACAAGTACATTAATCAATGGTCGATGGCATAAATCTGACCAACCATCACTCAAACTTGTGCAACCTGTATACTTCCAAGACTGTTTAATAATAGCCAATCTCTTTATCACTCTTTCCTTTGTTTTCTTTAGCAACATAGTCTTTAAAGTCTCGGACCCAAGAGGAACATGCCGCTTGCCAAAATCAACAACCTTTTTGAATGCATTTTTAAAATATGGGTTTCTGGCCACATTAAAGGGAATTGCACATGCATAAGAAAACTCAATAATCACATCATCAACTTGTTGCTTCTCTATTGGTTTCCAAAATGCATTTAATGTTGATGCTCCACCTATTTTTGTTGGGGTGGAACTTGATCCACTGAAGTTTGAGGTGAAAGAAGGATTCCCAGGTGAAGAAGACATGCCAATCTCCCTTTGAATTCGTTGCCTCTTCATTTTCTTTCTTCCCCTTTCTGCTTTTGATTTGTCAGTCTCGTTGCACTACATCTTTCTGCTCATCAGATATTGTTGGGCATCCTTCCACGCCACCTCCATTTCCATTAGAGATACTAAGCAAGTGGTCCACTGCTCTAGTTAAGGTACCAATGAAATGTTTTCCACATAACTGACAGATAGAATTTGCCCCTTCCCTCTTCTTCACATATTTACATGTCTTGGCAATGGATTTTTGAGGTTCCATCTAATTAAATTTCTGCTCAATGTACTCTACTCAGAACTTAGAAGTTTGGGTCTGGGAAGTTTTAAAAATTATGTTTAGTGTTAATTGTTGAGTTTGGACAGTGGCAAAGTTGCAAACTACAGTGAATACAGAATTTTTTATATTCACTTAGGCTTTAAAAAAAAATCATTTTCATGCACAGGCTACACCCTACAACTAAGAAAAGTTCAAGTTTAAAAAAACTCAATTTCATGCACAAGCTACAAGTTACAAACTTACAACAAAGAAATGTTATGGTTTAAATTATATTTTTCATGCACGAGCTAATGACTCGTACTAGGGGTCAGGGCTAGGGCAATGAAGACACGAACAATAGATCCAAACCCTGAAAACCTGAAAATATGTCATCTCTGCCAAACTGGATGTAATGATCCCAAGCCATTATGTCAGGATCATCACGGTTTTGGTGTCTTTTAAAACTTTTGTTGAGTGAGGTATTTCGTCAAACACTTTGTAGAATTACTTGTTCACATGTGTTACTTGCAGAATGGCCTCTTGATTTCGGCCTTAGGGTTTACTGATGTGTTTATATGAGTGTTTGCAGCAATAAACAAGAATATACAACCATGGACATACCTCAACCATATGCAATATGATAGACAAGCCAAAACATCTCAAATATGCTTTTATTCATGAATAGAGGAACCTGCTACAATGAAAATGTCGATCTAGAATGCTCAGCAGATGGCTAAGACAATAGATAAGAGAGTTGCTACAAAATGCTCCAAGAGAAGACCACAATAAGCCTCCAAAGGTTGGATATACAATGAAGATTGAATACAAGTAGATCTGGGTCGTACGAATGCTAACCCCCAAAGTTGGAAGGTGCCACGCCCTGCTGGATAGCTGAAGCTCCTCAACAATTCGGCCCTACTGCCAAAAGTGTCCAATCACCCCAAGAAATATGCCAACTGATAGATCAAGCAACTGTAAGGACAACCCAGGTGCCCAAATCTCCAAAGTCACTCTCAAACCCTGTGGATCTGAACTCCTCCACTGAATGGTGCACCCCCCTGGATGCCCGAAACCCTAGATAATTTGGCCTGGGTGAATGAGGCCTCCAAACCACCTGAAACTCTCCAAAATGATAGATCGGGCAATCACAAACCTCTGGAAGAAGTTTCAAGGTCAGATATGAGGTATAGCCTCCTAGATCTGCAAATCACTGAATCACCAAATCGTCCTCTCTCTCCCAAAGCCGTCCCAACCTGTAGATGATGATCTAGCCGTGGTAACTCCTCAAGAATGGACTAGATCTGATGTCCAAGGCCCTGCAATGAATACCCAGGTGATAGAATCTCCAAAAGCCCTGCCAATCACCTGCAATGAATCTCTCTCCAAGAATGGTGCACCTCCCTTGCTGGAAACCCCCAACTGGTGCGCCCTCTCTCTATCTGCACAAGTAACTGATGTGGAATCCTCCTGCAACTGAGTAGATCTGGAACTAGAATGGTGTGGGAGAGTATTGCATCTCCAAGACCAAGCTTGGGACAAGCTAGGTGGAATCTTTCACCATTGAATCGTCCTCTGGGGTTTGTTAAGTCAAAACCCTCAAAACCCCCAAGAGATGGGCCCTCTAGCTAGAAGCCAGAAATCCAAAAGTGTGCCCTCTAGCTAGAAGCCAAAATCCAAAAAGATAAACATACATGAAATCCATGAGTAGAGGCCCTTGCTTTCCTTTATACTTTTTTGGCTCACCTTGTCCCTCCAAAGTGACTTTCATTTTATTAATATTTAATTAATTAATTAAATCACTTTAATTAATTAATTAACCTTTTTACCTCTGAAAAGCTCCTTATCTCTCCTTGTGGCTTCCCTGGCCACTGAAAGCCACTACTCACCATCCCATCCTGTAGTGTTGCTTCTCCCGATTCCAATGAGCTATTACACTAAGAGGTTCCTCCAAGTAATGTGCCCAAAATGACCTCTTCAGTGAATTCAATTGACTTATGGCTCAAAATAGTCAAAATCATGGAAATCGTCGGAATGCAACGGAACCAAAGCCAACCTGTGCGGAATGGCCCATAATGATGGAATATGATGAGCAACGCAAGTTGGACCCCACAATGCCTCTCAATAACCCATGCACTCGCTATAACATCCATCTGGCTACTCTGGTCATCATAAACCTCTGCACTGTGATGATGTCCCAAACTGGGGACATTACATTGGACCTAGCACTTGGAGAAAACACACAAACATCGAAAACCTATGTATGTGGCAATGTGTCTATGGTTGGAGCTTATAGGGAGAATACTCGTCGAGGAACTAGTCTGTGGCTTCAACATACAATCTTGCAACACACGCGGAGGTCACAACCTATTTGAACTCTTGGAGGTGCACAATGCAGCATCAAGCTCCACCTGAGTCGCGGAATCAATACACTATTCAGGCACGAGCAACGGAGAAGTTGGGCAATGGAGAGTCGTCAGTCAAGATTGTTCAAGCAAGGGGGGAGGAGGAAGTTGGGTAGTGGAGAGTCGATATTGTTTGAGCGCGGGCAGAGGAGGAAGTTGGGCAATGGAGAGTCGGGACTACTCGAGCGTGGGTGGAGGAGGAAGTTGGTTGTTGGACAATGTAGTCACTAGTGTAACAATGTTGGGCAAAGGAATGAGGTCGAGAGTCCCACGGCTCAACTTTGGAGAGGTGAAATGAGCAAAAAAAACAAAAACCACACGAAGCGATCAAAAACCACACATTTAAATTCCCCGTCGAATTTCAAAGCCGAACTTGAACACATTCATCAGATTTATTTGCCATTAAATTTGCTTTAGGTTCAAATTTGATTTCTATTATGTGTTTGATTTGAAGTTCACCGAATTTGAAATGAATTAATCGGAATTCCCTTAAAATTCAGTGAATTTCGAATTTCCAGGTGAAAATTTGCCAAATTCAGTGACTTAGCTTGTATCATACTTTGGTTATCATTGTATACTATAAACGACTCCTTTTGAAGAATCCAAACTCATCCATCAGGTTGCAAACCTAAACTATTTATGTCGTTGCATTCATTAAACACATACCCAGAAATTGACTTCTAGTCATCAAAATCACCAGTGCAATCAAAGTATGTATATCCTCCCAACTTATTGTCACCTTTGTTTGAATACTTATTCCCAATTGATAAATACCTTTGACATACCCCACAACTCTTTTTGTTGCTTTCATATGGTTCTCCTTCAAATCCTACAAGTAACAGCAAACACAATGTTAGGTTTGCTATGAGTCAAGTAGATAAAGCTCCAATAAGTTTCCTATAGAAAGTAGCATCAACCTTTGGAAAGTCACAATCCTTGGTCAACTTGACTCCTAACAAATATAGGGTAGAACAAGGCTTGCAATCTTTTATCTTAAATTTGTTCAACAAATCAAGAGCATACTTAGGTTTGAGAAATGAAGATACCATCATCCAATTGCAAAACTCGGATGCCAAAAAAGAAATGAAGCAAGCCTAAGTCTGTTATCTCAAGTGTATCCTTCAACTTAGCCTTCAAACCAAGAATTGAATCACTACTACTCCAAGTGAGTATCAAATCATCCACATATAACAAAATCTAAAGAATCCCAATATTCACATTCTTAATGTAAATACTATGCTCTATATCACAACACTTGAAACCACAATGAATAACAAACCTGTCACTCTTCTCATATCATGCCCAAGGCCCCTATTTCAAGCCATACAAGGATTTCCTCAACTTGCACACAAGTAGAGATTTACTACCCTACACATACCTGGTAGTTGCTCCATATAGATATCCTCATGAAGATCCCCATGTAATAAGGCACTCTTCACATCCATCTAATGTACCTCCCAACCAAAACTAGCATCAAGAGAGAGAACAATCCAAATAGAATCCATATTATCCATCGAAGCAAATGTTTCACTAGAGTTAATACCTTCTTGTTTTGAGAATCCCTTTGACACCAATCAAGTCGTGTATCACTCCACAACACACTCCAAAGAGAACTTGATCTTGTAAACCCATATGCATTTCACCACATTCTCCCCTTTTGGACAAGGAACCAACTCCCAAGTATTACTCTTCAATAATAGCAATCTCCCATGTTTTCGTGCCATGAGCATCCTAATATGATTGAGGATCACATGTATCCATCACCCTCGTCGTGAATGTAAACTTTGCCTATTGTTTTTGGTTATGAGTCCTCTTGGAATTTTTGGCAACACCTACATCTATAGCAACAACACTTACATCTACACCAATAGCGTGAATGGTCTTCGTAGCCCACTTAAGACGACAACACTTCCCTACAGAGAAAGTCTCTATTGCAATCTCATCATGAATATACTCGACCACATCATCAAAAATCTCATCATGAATATACTCGACCACATCATCAAAAATCTCAACATGAGTAGGTTGAGTACTATCTAATTCCTCCTCTAAGTTTACACTTGATGTACTATCAGGTGGAATAACACAAGAAGGAGATATAAGAAGAGTAGAACCTGAAACCTTCTCATCAAAGATAACATAACTCTGAATGATCACCCCCCTTCTTACTTGGATCATACAATCAATAAGCCTTGGATTCTTCATAACAGCACACCATGGTGCATGCATGACTCTTGGGATCCAATTTCTTCTACTTCTCATCAAGAATGAGCCTAAGCTATGAATCTAAATGTCCTAAAATGCACAATAGTGGGTTTCATCCCACTCCATCTCTTAAGAGGTCACATTCCTCACTACTTTGGTGGGAACCTTATTTGAAATGTAACTTGAAAAAGATACAACTTCTACGCAAAACTTGTTTGGAAACCCCTTCACCTAAAGTATAGATCTAGCCATCTCAACCAATGTCTTGTTCTTCTACTCAACAACACCATTCTATTGAGCACTGTATGGCACGGTTTGATGCCATGAGATGCCATTTTGGGACAAGTATCCCTCAAATACATGACTCACATATTCACCTCCTCCGTGAAACCTCAAACACTTCATAGTTTGACCACATTGCTTTTCAACTAATGTCCCGAACTCAATGAATCTCTCGAGCACCATATTCTTATTCTTCAAGAAATATACCCATGTACGCTTGGAAAAACCATCAATGGAAGTTAGAATATACCTTGCACCTACTAGGGAAGGAAAATCCATCATTCAAACTTCAAAGATTGTTATGCTCAATCTCCAACTATGACTTTTCCCTTCAAAACTTTTCCTGGTGATGCTTCCTGAGAACAAACCCTTCATGGACACCATCACAAGGAGTTGCTCTAGGTAGAGGCCATGGGCATTATTCAACTAAAACATCAACTACAAACCCCTAAAATTTAGGTGCCCTAGTCTCTCTCATGCCAAAGCTTACTCTCATCATCCACTTTGACCACAAGTGTAAATGGCCCTCTTCGTCTCTCTATATCTTGAAAGCCGCAAAACTTATGCAATTCCTCCCTTGAGTCATGAGTACTTATTAACCCTTGAAACTGGTTCCAAGGTAACTAAAGAAAGTACAATATCACCTTGTACAATCTCTCTACACTTTGGGTTAGTGCCTGCTAACCTCAAGGGGAAAACCCTATGCAATCTGGAAACAAAGTATGAACTTGGGAGACCAAAAAACACTTCCAAACTACGAATTAATTGTACTTGTTATATAAAAATCAGACCTGAAATCTGTATTCAATTAATCCGGACAGCAAACTAAAATGCAAATTTACACCTAAAAATAAATTTATGCCCTGGAAACCATGCAAATCTAATATTAGAACACCTCAAATCTACTCCTAAAAGTCAGATCTACAGTAAAATATCAAAAAACAGCAAGTTTTACTGGAAATTATTTAACTATGACCACAGTGCCTTGAATTTTGTGGGTTATGGAGTTAGAAAATCAATTAAGAGGGGGTAATTCCTGATGTTAATTGAGTCAGAAAATTTAAGCAAAATGAGAAAACACATCCAACAATTGAGATCTAGCCGCCAAACAAGATGTTACCTTTATTCTAAAGTTGGAACTACAAGGTTTGGAGATATTGGCTTCAACTACAAGGCACTCCATGGAACATCAAATAACTTCCAAAGCACTTTCTCTCACCAATGTTCAATGATGAATTCACGTGAACACAATGAGAGTGACCTCTAACTCTCAAAGATTAGTGTGCTCTCTCACACTCACTCAAACCGAAAAGTGGGATGTGAAGACGAGAACTCAAGCAAATACGAATCTCAAGAATAGAAAAGGACCCTTCTCCTCACTACCCTGCTAGCCTTTATAGAATAGGCTTGGAGGTGTACAAAACATAGCATCACTAAGAATAGAAAAGCTAAAGATAACACAAGTTAAAGATAAGCCTCCTCAACTAGGGCACATGAGTAAATGAAGGAAATCACACCATAATAAAACAATTCTTGCTTAAAATAATCCTCGTCAAACCTGTGTGCTTCATTTTGTTGATTTTTTCAATAGACAAGGTTAAGCATGAAGTTCATTCCATTTTAGCATTTAACTTAACCATAACCAATAATGTTGCAGCAACCAAGATCACAAGAAGAAACACCATGCACAAGAACACAAGAAGTATCTTGGGAAATCCTTCTCAACAAGGGAAGAAAACCCAGCCAAATCCTTTGCTATATTCTTCAAGAGAAAGACCTTCACCACCAAGAAAACCTAGCACACAAGAGGGTGCTTGCAAACCCCAGAAGACGAGCGCCCAAGAGAGGTGTGCACTTTTCCCAAGAAGGTATACTTGCTGAAATTTCCAAACTCACACAAAAGATATGATTCCTCAATGGGGAATTTACCTTTACTTATATTAGACTTGACTTGTCAACAGAAGTGTCTATTGACACAACAGGGTCGACCTCTCTATCTCATAATATAATTAATATTAACCAGATTAATTATCTTTTACATTAAGGTGGGGCCGACCTGTACCCTTTACATTACAATTAGGGTTACAGGCAGGTCTGACTCTTGAACAATATAGCAAGGGATCTCATACACCCACTAGGGGCACATCCATAGGGATGTCCATATCTCTAGCTCACTACATTACACAGAAGAACCACTCTCACTAGTGCTCAGCCACTAGGATCACGTTCACTTGTGCTCGTCCACAAGCACGTCCACTCAACAGACATTCTTTCCCACTGCATTACACAAGAGACTGATCTGGAGTTCATCATCAACTCTCTGCTCAGAGGAGGCTAATACATCATCTTCATCTCTGTCTCATGACGATGCACCAAGCACTTTAGGATTTCACACGTTCACCTTGTGCTCAGCCACAAGCACGTCCAACTCTGCAGATATCCTTTCTCACTGCATTACACAGGAGAATCATCTAGAGTTCTTCTCAACTCTCCGTAAGGAGGAGGCCATCTCTACATTCCATCTCTGTCTCGGATAGGAACCACACACCCCTCTCAGGGGCTCTCTCTCAGGTTTGTGTCCTGGAGAATGTCTCACGTAGCTGCAATCATCAACACATTTCTAAACCAAAATAACATGTGTTAAATAAAGAAACTCCACAAAATTCTCATTTAACTCATGCACTCCATCTCTAGATAATAATAGCATGTGTAAATAAGGACACTCCACCAAGAAAAGCTCCTCCAACTCTAAAAATAGCCTCCACCATTCATGCACTCCACACATTGGCCAAGAATAGCATGTATAAAGGAGGTTAGTCCACAAAGGCCATTCTCAAGCCATGTGCTCCACCTCCCAATATAAATAGCATGCATCTTCAAAATTCAACAAGGTCAAGCCCAAAAGGTGGGGCTCCTCTCCCTCGCTATAAATAGCAGTTCACAACCAATCATAAGTCATGAGGAAGCTCCTGAAATCATGCCCTTCAAGATTCCATAGATAGCAATGTCCTCCTCCAAAAATAGAGTGGAGTCTAAGTCACACTCCAAGAATAACCCTCTCAAATTAGCTAGATGGCCTCACTAGGGAGTGCACTCTAAAAATCGCAGTTGCCAAAATGGATCTGGACCCTAAAAAATTGACACTAATGTTGTAACTTGTATGCCATACTAGGTCCCCAAAAATATAACCAAAGTACTAAACCTAGAAAAAAAAAATAGATCAAAATTTTCATGATCTCGAAATCAACATAAAGTTGCACCATGAACCAATCTCCATACTAGGTCCCCAAAAAAGTAATCGCCCAACCATTCGAACAAAAATTTCAAGAATAGAAACCTTCTAACAATATAATTTTTCTAAAATAGAAGCTTCTCTGATTTGTGTCAAATTTGAACCAAGTGCCCATCTCCCCAATGAATATCCAAATCTACTTTCAGATTTCAAGAAAGATTAAATTTTAGAAAAATTTTCAAGATAAAAAATCTTGAAAATCTAAAAGTGCCTATTTTAATAGATCAATACTGGGTCTCCAAAACTGTTATTTGCTATTGCAAAAGATCAAGTTTCTAAAAATAGAAACTGCAAAAATAGCAGAATTAAGAATCTGAAAGTGTCCATCTAACTGTCCTCATACCCCCATGCATCCTCCAAACTCCACATGTAAATGCAATGCATAGGGAAAAATTACTGAAAATAGTCTCTAGAAGCCTGAAATGAAAACCTACTAAGAATAGCAAAAGATGTGTTGTCTCATGGAACATTGATCTCTACATAATCTCTAAACCCATTGCATCTTTGGACCGAGGTCACACTGGAATAAAGCTCTGCAACAAGGTAACCAAGTGCCCAAGATACTTACAAGTTGTCGATGTTGAACGGTGAACTCTGTGATGTTGAGTCCACCTTGTATAATTTTCACGAATTGTCTGTTAAAAATTGTACCTTGGACATGTGTTTCCCATATAGGCTTGGCGTCTAGCATGTGAGGAAATGTCCAAAGTGGTCCCTAGTACATTAACTTTATGAAATATAAAGTTAAAAGTGACTTTTGAGAATATTTCATGAAAAGGGTAACTTAAGAGACTTTATATCACCACCATTGATCTAGATGGCCCAAGATTAAATCTCAGCCATTAGATCTTAGGGTTAAGTGACTTTTCATTGAGATGAACAAAAAGGCAACCTAGGGATTGAGGCGCCTCACTTGGTCATTCATGAGCATTGAATGAAGAGAGAGAACAAGAGAGAGTTGAGCAAAGAAGTGGAGAGCATTGCAGCAAGAAGGGCACGCATTTCAAGAAGAAACTTCAGCATTTATTGAAGGTCAGTACAAATTTATGGGCAGTACAACAAGAAAAATTGAAGGCCATACAACAGAGAAAGAGCACAGAAATCGAGGCAAGGTTTGGCACAAATTTCCAGGCAATTGTACAACAGATTTTGGTACAAAAATTGAGGCAGTTGTTTGGCACGATTTTCTGGGAACAAATCTATACAGTCCATACAACAGTAAGCACATAAATTCTGGGAACAAATTTTGAGGTGCTTTGGTACTGATTTTGAGGAAGTTGCTTGGCATAGATTTTGAGATAAGTTTGTGTATTTTTTTGTTGAAGTATCCTCCTGTAAAAGAAAAATTTCTCTGGGCTCAGAAATAATAAAAATCTCCCTCTCACTAGTTTTCCCCTTATGGATTTTTCCAGGGGCTATTTGCCCAAAAATCTCTGAGTCATATTTTTCTTGGTGTGAGCATTTATTTATGTTCTATATTGTTGTAAAAGAATCCTTGTGTTTCATGTTATAAATTTTTGTTTATGCTAGTTACATTTTTAGCAGAGATCTATATGTGGGTTGGGCATTAAACAGTGAAAAATTATTGAGACTTGAAACCGGGTTGGGGTTTCAGAAATTTTTACACTGTCAATGTTGATAGGTGAACTATGTAATGTTGAGTTCATCCTATATGATATCCACAAACTTACGTTGAAACTTAACACCCAAATTTGTGTAGGATAATATGGTGTTAACAATACCCACAACAACAACAACAAAGTTGTGGTGAATATCCATTACAACAAACTTACACAATTTCTCCTTTGGATCAAGAGTACCCATAGCCACAACAACAAAATTGATGTTAATATCCTTCGTAACAAACTTGTCGAACCAAAACTCAAAGTTCTTGCAAGTTCGCATGATTTGTGATACAAACAATAGGTTAGCACTAAGTTGCGGTACATGATAGACATTGCTAATCATTCCATTCTCACAATCGACACTACCACTACCACAATAGTAAATGCATAATCATCTGCAACAAATATATTTTCTTCATAGAGAAGCATCCTCAACCGTATGATGTGAACAACCATAATTCATGATCCATTCCTAGGCATGTAATGCATGGAGAAGTGCTAACAAAAAGGCAAGCGTATCATTACCTTCTTGATGAAGTTATTATTGAGTGCATTTAAGCTCCTTAACTTGCTTATCGAGATCTCTAATCTTCTTTTCATAATTCTTCTCAATGTGCTTTGGTTTGCCTGTAACGTACCCAACCACCATGGTTGGTCACGTCATGCAAAACTCTCTTGTCATCAGCTCTAATACCATTTTAGTAACATACCTAGCCTCCAGCTAAGCAACAATACGTGCAGAATACACATAACACGAAACTTCTGCTAATTAAAGCAATTATTTTATTGTTAGTCAATTTTTCCCGTAGCTTACAACAATTTATAACAGATTTAGCAAAGGGCTATAACCATAAAACAGGTGCATCTGAAGCATGCTAATAATCAACATAGGATACAACTAAATCGTTCATTACAGCAACATATAAGTCATTCTCATTCACGCAGAGTTCATGCACAGCATTAACACATGTAAATAACTTAGTACAAGATAAAACACTTATCTTTAAACAAGAATCGTGCAACCAGCTGCTTGGGACAAACGTTCCACCCAATTGTAGACTGATTGTTCCAAATCTCAACAGCCAGTCACCCCCAAGCCGAGGCTAGCAATCCACAAAAGAGGATGGTCTCTATCAATCCACTCATAACTCAAACTCTCAACCCAACGGATATTTTCCTACAGCTATCCCGATTTTTCCACCAACTCTCTTCCTCTTGACCTGTCCAACCCAAAGAATGCACCATTCTTTTATCAAGGTTAACCCAAGGGATGTACCATCCATTTATCAAGGCTAACCCAAGGAATGAGCTATTCATTTATCAAGGTCTCTCTGGCATAGGCAGCTAGGAATCTCTTAGCTGGGAACTGAAGTGAAACGGCTGCTAGGAAAACTATCAGCAAACAACAACAACCACTTGTTGTTTTAGTGCAACTCGCGCAGGAGTTCACTGTTCCGACCTGACAACCAAGCTCTTCAGTTCTCCAACTCCAATTCGCTCCAGTTACGCACCAGTTGCACTCCAGAATTCACCCTCCATGGCCGCATCGACTTCCAGCTCTGTTTTCTTGCTCTTTGTGTCCCCTTCTTCTGCACCAACTTGACTCACTGAAAAACTATCTCCCTGCTTCCCCTACGGATTTCCTCCCTTTGGCTTGCCTTTCTTTACTCACACTCTTCCCCAAACTGATTGTACTCAACCCCCATGTGACCAATAACTTTGGGATGTGACCACTCACACCCAACCTCTTACACGTATTCAATGATTGGCTTTTGGAAACACTCAATCAGAAAAGGGAAGGTTCATATACAAATAGCAATTTAGGGAAATAGTTTAAATCATTATACATGGGTAATCCCCCCTTAGACCCCTCTTGGTCATTATCCTAGACACTACCCTCTCTTGTGGATTAATTCAACCCCCATCTCTTGTCCATGTCCCCCTTTAGCAGTTGGCATCACATTTTTATTAATAAGACAAAGAAATACAATTTGCATATTACATCGCTTGGCCGTAGCCACATATTATATCTACATAATCATTAATTAGACTAGGGATTATAGTGGGGATGTTACATTGCCACAATATAACAACCTTTCTTCCCTTTAACTTTATACTATTGGTTTTCACACTTGCTTCTCAAGATCTTTGGTCTTCTCAAGATGTGCTCGAGTGTAACAACCGTTCTTCCCTTTGACTTTCCTTTATTGGTTTTCACTGCCACAATATTTAAAATCTTCACAATCCCTACCATTGACACCTCCATGGTTTCTTCCATGATTACCTCCTTATCTTTCATCTTTCTCCTTTCCCTTGCCTTTAGTGAAGTCAAATTGTTGCTTGTTGTCAAGCTTTCTTTCTCTAGTAAGACTTTCCAACGTCTAAAAAGAATCAAAAGTGAAGTCCTTACCATCTTCTTTTCTTGAAGCCCTAATTCCTCAAAATGTGGATTCAAGACATCATAGAGTACTATTAGATTCACAAGAGTCAACTCTATCATTAACTCATGAGCTCTCCTCCCATGCACATGGTTTACTTTCTCCTCACTCCTACTTACCTCACTCGTGCACATTCCTTGATGTTACTCCCTCCTATGCACCCTCATTCATTCCTTGATGTTACTCCCTCCTAGCTACCCCCAACCTCGACCTGTACACACTCCCTGACCTACACACACTCCCCGACTTGACCAACATACACTCCCCAACCCCAACCTGTGCACAGCTCGACCCAAACCTCTGTCCACTTGTCTGCACACAGCCTCTTTCTACGCGCAGCCCAAGCAACCCCGACCTCTTTGTGCGCAACTCCTCCAACCCTTGTTCTTTTTGTGTGCAACTCGAGTATTCTGAGCTCGATGTCTCTCCTTGTGCGAAGCCCCCATCCTCGTTCGCGGCCAGCCTGCATCCCACCCTTGTCCCCATACGCGGCCAGTCCCTGTCCTCGTCCACGGCTCGGCTTTGTCTTAGTCCACGACCCCTAAGTGCTATTGTTTTAGTCTTCCTGTGACCCAGTTTCGACTTCGTTCACGATCGATACTAGTTCCACGGGCAGTGATACCAGTTCGCAAGCAAAGAACTCATACGCGGGCAGAGATACCTTCGCTAGTAGAGATACTAGAACAGGGTTATTCAACTACGAGCAGAGATACCTTTGCAGGCAGACATACTAGAGCAGAGATAATTATTTGCGAGCAAAGATACCAGTTTCGTTAAGCAGAGATACCAGCTCTGTTAAGCAGAGATACACATTCGCTGACAGGGATACTGACAGTTTGAGTGTAGGGATTTCGTGGCCGCGAGTGAGAACTGTGGTCGCGGACATTTTTGGTAAAGGCATTACGAGTGACCCAATGCCTCCGGGAGACTCATTGCTCCAACTGATTATAATGGCCCCCATACAAATTATCTGACCCTCACCCCTGCTAATGGGCACAAATTCATCTATAGTCGATCTACAGGAAGATACACAAGATTCTGGAGAGGAGTGCAAACAATGGGGTCATTCAAGATCTAATTATGAGAATAGAGCACCTGAATCATCAAACCTAGTATTATAGATGGAGGTCGGGGACCTCACAAACAGGGTCACAAAAATCAAAGAGGAGAACCTATCATTGAGGAAACAATTAAATGACAAAAAGGCCCTACACCACCCCCCTAGTGACTCCCTCCATGCAGAAATTATTGACCTTAAAAACAAGCAGGAGATCAGGTCTCAGCAAGCTACCTTCAAACATGAAACAAAAGCACACATCAATTCATGGGCACAAGTTATTAGAGGTAGGGAGAAAGCCCCTCCCCCCCATAGCAGCAGTAGAGGAGGTAGTACAAGCTAAACTCATGGAGGAACGGACTAGACAAGCACAGGAACTGAATCTCAAAGTGAGAGGGCTCCCTCTACCTCTTCCATTCACAGACCCCATGGTGATTGGAATCTCGTTCCTTAAGGATACTCTGGATCTTCATGATGTGACCCTAGAACGAGCATGGATTGGGTCTGATTCCACTCTCTTCATCTGATTCAGGTCTACAATTGATCGACTTCGGGCTCTTAGAGCCAAGCGAAAGTTGTTTTCACATCCCAGTAAGATCTTCCTTAACGAAGATCTCACCAAATCACAAGTTGCGGAGCTCAAACACTCTAAGGAGTAGGTGGCAATTGCACGCCAAGCAAGGAAATGGGCAGTGATTAGGAACCTCAAGGCAGTCATCAGAGACTCTTTTCCACCTGGATGGGTACCTCGAGCTAGAGCCTCTAAATGATGGGCTCGTTGGAAGAGACAACGGGGCGCATGCATATCCATCAATTGTTGGAATGACAATGGGTCTTTCTAGTCATCGTCGGGCCTACTATATGATGCTCTTGGGTCATCAGACATCCTATTCATTACCGAGATGCACGAGAGCCCTGTTCGGCCTCTCTCGGACATTACAGGATACCATCGTTTTTCAGCATCCAGACAAGAGAGGAGTTCGAGGGGTGCTATGGGTTCAGGTGGATTTGCTTGCTTCATTAGAGAATCCCTCTAAAGTAGGGTCTCTTTGGTAGCCATGAATGAATTTGCAAGGTTTTTGTGAGTTCGGATTCGTGGTATTTCCCCTCTCAAGGGACATCTATATTGCAGTCTGTTATTTTCCTCGAGCATCTTCATCATATGCCATTCACGGTGGGCCTAACGAGGACCCCTTTATTGATTTATGTGTCGGTATCACCCAATACACGACGATGGGTGAGGTGATTCTCCTAGGTGAATTCAACTCTCGCATCAAATCCCTTCAAATTCCTCTCCACAACCAATCAAATGACATGCTCTGCATATAGAAGATCAATCTAGAAACAGTAGGGCTCCACCAAATGTCTGACGATGCATTGGGGGCCTCTCACAACTTATGGTCAGCACCTTCTACATTTAGGGGAGTCTCAGGAGTTGTTGATTCTGAACAAGCTCCTAGGTTTCCCAAACTCTCGCTTCTTCACGTGTTGGCCCCATGGAGGGGGTGCAAGTGTTGTGGACTATGTCATATCTAGCCATAATTTACTCCCCTTTATACATCACTTCTTTGTTCCCCCATTCCCCTCGCAAACCATGCTCTTCTCTCCTTCTCTCTCCGAGTTGATACCCCCTCTCCCCCCACATCCCCTCCCAAGGGCCCACCCCACACTATTTTTTAATTTGACGAGGGGGACCCGGATGCCTTTTCTACCCACCTCCAATAGATGCTACCATTTGAGACCCAATTCTCCTTACTTGATTTCTGCCTCTACCTAGTATGATTACCCTCCCAATCACCATTTGGGATGCATCACTCACATCCTACCCTCACTCCACCCAGTCCACTTCCACCTCCCCAAAACACAAATCCTACCCTATGAACCGATGGTACGATGAAGAATGCAAGGTCCTCCACCACCATCTTCGACATGCATTCACCCATGCTCACCCATCCTACCCATGCCTCAAAGCTTTGTATTGTTGTCTCCTCTGTCGCAAGAAAAGCCTCTTTCTCTCTCAGAGGAGATATGGCATCCATTTCCCTTACTCACTCCCCTAAAAACTTATGGCGTATCAGCCTCCCTTGTTGCTCCCCCCTCTCATCCGACCTTGACCCCAGCTCCATGTTTTCCCATACATCCACTCTCTATGATATTCTTGGACAAACGCAGATTCAAGTTACCTCTCCACCCTCCTCTTGTTTCTTATTTTCAAACAAGGACATCAGAGAAGCCATTTGGGTAATGAACAACAACAAAGCAGCAGATGAGGAAGGCTTTCAAGCATAGTGTTATCACTGAAATTTCATCCACAACATTGTACGCAAATGCTTACAAAATACAGCAATGCCAACAGCAATTAGTTCACCTGCAGCACCAAAATGCATTTCAAAAGGCAAAAACTATACAATTGGGCAAAAAAATTGACATGCACAAACTCACTAAAGGAAGCGCGCGCATAGTGCGCAGGCCAACAAAGCCCGTAGAGCGCACAATGCACCAAATGTGCGACTGTGTACGAGAAAAGTTGCGCACTTCTGTGAACAGTGCATTTATGGTTCTTGTCGGCCCCCCGACCACTTATGGACTAGCTCCCAACTAGATTTGACCTCCAGATCTAAGCAAAATCCGAATGGGGGGTTGGTCAAGGATCAAAGGTTGCCCTAAAGGGCCCCTTGTTCACACTAAGAACCAGTTGAATTTTGCCTTGAAGAAATGCTATAAATGGAGGCCATGGGTGCACTAAGAAACCAAGATCTTCATAGTATTGTTATGCTGCCTTAATTCTCCCTTGAGAATCCTTTGTTCTCCTTGGAGCATTCAAGCATCATTGCAATAGGCCATTCCACTCACCTCTTGAGGGAATAGGCATTGATTTTCTTCATCATTTGCCATTTTTTTTCCATTGTAAGAAGATCTCTCCATTAGGGAACTCAAGAGCCCTCCCAAGGAGGAAGAGGGGACCCATAAGTCCTCATTTTTCTCTATGGTGTTTTTCCAACTAATATAATTATCCATTGGTGGCATAATCTTGGTCATTGGTTGATTGTTTACGGTTCTAAGTTTCTTATGCATTCTAGTTTTTATTTCTTTAGTTGTTTTAGTTTGTTTATTTGTTTATTACATGTGTTTGGCTTGTTTTACCCACTAACGAACTTTTGTCTTGTCTAGCAGGCCCAACTAGGCATGCAAGTGCCATTGTTTTGCTCACTTGGTTGATCTCTTCAACCACGTGGTTCGTACAGGTTTTCCTTTGGCTTGGTCGCATCACATCATTCACCCAATACACGTAATCGAGCCCCAACTCAAACCCCAACAATTATAGGAGGATCATGTTGGGCCATACATTCTCGAAGCTCTATGCTACGATTCTCCATAGGAAGCTCTCTAGTGAGCTTGAGCATAGACACCTCAGAGCTAAGGGACGGGCAGGAATTTGACCCGCTCATCAGACCATTGATCACATATTTACCCTCCGAGCCATCATTGAGGAGGCACAACATCGTACTTCAAAAGTCTACAGTTGCTTTGTAGATTTTCAAAAGGCTTTCAACTCTGTCCCGAGAGAAGCCCTATTCCAGAGGCTTAGAGACATTGGCATCTCCCATACCTTACTAACTTCCATCATCAACTCTATGAGTCTGTTCTTGGTCGCCTCCGCACAATTCACGAGACGTCAAATTTCATCAAGAGTACCATCAGAGTTAAACATGGTTGCCCCCTATCCCCCACATTGTTTGGGATTTATATTGATGAGCTAGAAACCTTTCTCCAAAGCATATCCAGGACAGTGACAGGTGTCTCCTCCACCAGTTTCTGATATCCATCTTGCTTTTTGCCAATGATGCGATCCTCCTAGTCTCATCTCCAAAGGGATTACAGAGATAGTTGGATGCTCTAGCTCTCTTCTACGATCTTCGACAGTTGACGGTCAACCTAGGTAAAACCAAGGTTATGATCTTCAACGGGTCGAAGAAGTCCGTAGACCTTCACTTCTTCTTCAGAGGGGAAAAGATCGAGATCACCAGTGCCTACACGTACTTGGGAGTACGGTTTTCAAGACCCCGTTTCAGTTTGGGACCAACCCTCCAGCCTCAGATTGCTAAGGGTTATGGGTCTTTAGCCCTTCTCAAGAGACAATGTTTCGACCACCATTTCGAGGACATCTCATCCAAGATGTCTCTCATGGATTCCCTTATCCGACCCATTTTTCTTTATGGCTCACAAATCTAAGGGCCTTCCTTACTAGAGTCTGATTGGGCCTCAGTTGAGAGAGTCTAAACCCTTCTCTGACGCATCATTAGATGCAAGCAAACAGTTCCTCATCACATCATCCTAGCAGAGTTTGGGGCTCGACCCTTTCGGCTTGAGGCAGTGTTTGAACTGGTCTCTTTTCTACATTGCATCCAGGGTTTAGTCGACTCAACAAAGGGGCGAGACCGATAACCGTACTTGGCTTACTACTCTTCTGAGACCATTGCCCTCTCTAGCCCATTGGGTCAGGCTCGAGGTTGGTTTGCAGGGGTTTCAGATCTTCTAGGGTCCGTGGGCATTCAGATGATCGCCTCCCTCCATTTCGATTTTCCTTGGATGCACCCGACCATCTCCTACCAACCAGAAAGGTGTTGAATAGGATCATTAGAGATGACATTTATAGGCAGTTTATCCAGATCACTTGGGTTAACCCCCTTGATGGGTTACGCCCAAAGATGGCCTTTTATACTGAGCATTTCTTGGAGCTTAGAGATGGGCTCATCATTCGACCATAATATCTATTCTGACACCGGGTACATGCTCTTCGCATTCCTTTAGGCCAGAGCGAGCTCTCATAGAATTTGGGTAGAGACAAACCACCAGATCGACCAACCAGACAGGATCTGTCAGTTATGCCAGCTACATGAGGTTGAGACTAAGGAGCACTTCATCTTTCGATGCCCCATCTAGTATGAGATCAGGGGGGCGGTTCCATTGCTTATTCAGGGGGACTCAAACCCTCACAAGCTTCTTTAGGTATTCGGATCAACGGTGTTTAGCCTTATACATACAGGGGACCCTCGGGCTCCGAGCCCATACTCTTCAGTCTCCTACGAGACCAGACCCTATTCAACGGATCACCTCCTCCTTCTCAGTGCTACCCTCAAGAAGGGGCACTAAGAGACAGACTAACACCAACGCAACCTCGAACTCCAAATCAATGCGGACCCTTGGGACCTTCCCTCATCCCACAAGATTTCAACGACGTAGCCAGACCAGATCCCCTCCAAGGAGACGAATGAGATCCCCCATACCTCGTTGGTGCACTACCTCTACCAATCAGCAACACAGCGTGCAAACCAGGTCCCCCTCGGGACAACCAACTATACTCATCTTGCTTCATTCGGCCTCGGATGGTAGGAGAGATGGATCCATTCCATGACAGATCTACTTTCTTTCTTTTGGTTCCTCTTGTCCTTGGATCTTCTTCTCCTACGATACACCCCATCATCAACGTAGGTATCTAAACTCAAGGAAGAGGGTTTTTCATGACTCGGAGTAGATCTCACTTTCTACTACTCTACCTTATTGCACTTTACTTTTTGCATCTCGCCTTTTATAGAAGACCTTTTGGTACTCCTGCATTGTATTGACATCCTTGTACTCAGCAATCCCTTTGGCCTACTTTTGTGGTCATTAGTCAGACATTAATAAAATTATCTTATCTTATCTTATCTTCCCTCTTTTGGAAGCCTTTAACACATTCTCCTAGCTTCAACTACAACTCCTTCACATGGGCTCAATAATCTTCAATCCTATCAAATGAGAGTGGGTCAAGAGTGGCAAGTTCTTTCTCATTCAACAACTTAGTTCTTATTGACCTTACCAAATAGACTCTTCATCTTCTTCCATTCTTCATGCGAGCAATCTATCCCAACGATTTGAACTGAGATGTAGTTGTTTATCAACCTTGCAACATCATCCTTCTTTCACTCAAACTTGAACTTTGCACTTTCAAATTGGATTCAAGTACAACAACGTTAGTACACTGCCACAAACCATTGATTCTCAACAAATTCTCCATAGCCTACCCCTGCATGCCATAATTGTGCACATTGAACATTACTAGCTCATGCTTTGAACTCATACTTATGCCAAAAGAACTCAAAAATTCAGTTTTACCAATTCCTAATACCACTATCACAATAGTTATAGATCATAAAAATATTAACCCAACAGAGAAGAAGGCACCAAAAGAGATTCCATGCGCAAAATATATGCCCTCCAGAAGATTTAGGGCAAAACTTTGACCACGATATTTTTGGGAGTGTCAAACCAACAAAATTGCAAAACATTACCCTGCCATAATTTTTCACAAAGAATACTTGGCAAAAAAACATGCTAGAGTTATTCACAAAGAATAGTCCGCAAAAAACATGCTATAGTTTTTCACAAAGAACAATCCGCAAAAAACAATACTCAGAAATTAGATCATTTGAGAAAGTTAGAGCGATTTTATGAAATACCTCAATTCGGTGATAACAAGAGAAAAACGAACTTCCAAAAGTTGTTTTTTGGATTGTAAGGCCTTCATACATCAGCAAATCACCCTGCAAAATATCTCTAAAAGATTTTATAGCCAAAACTAAAAAACTCTATCTCCATTTGCAATCTTTGATCCAAGCCCTACCAAGCCAAAAACAACCAATACTCTTCAAAAAAAAGACCTCTAGGAGCACAAAACACAATCACAACCTTCTTCTGATGCATGAACTATTGATGTTTTGGTAGTTGTGGGAGGTATTAACCTCCAGTATAACCTTTGTACTTAGAGTAGAATATTCTGGAAGCAAGAGAACCATTAAACAGAGGTGTGAAAACCCTAGAAGAGAAGTCGGCCCAATGAGAATAATAATAAAGAATTAGAAGGCCCTAGAAAGAGAAGTCAACCCCACGTGGAAAAGTCACTTGGACAGGTTAGTATAAATAAGGAGGCACCTTAGCTCATTTGGACACTCTCACTCACTCACTCAGCTAGTGTGCATGTCTAAGGAGCAGCGGCTGCAGCAGAAGGAGGCACAAGTCTGGAGAGAGTAGTGCAGCAATTGTCATGGAGTATTCTCAGTCTTTTTGGTATCTCTCTCGTGCGCTTCTCTTGGTAAAGGTATGCTTCTATTAGTAGAGGTGCCTTCTCTTGGTATTGTGTTGTTGTTGCAACAATGGTATTTCTGGTTAGGGTTTAACTATTGGTTCTAGAGTGGACTTGTCGAAATCATTCTATTTAAGAAAAGGTTACTGTGCTCGAGGGTGGCATGTGTAAGTGCCTATGGTTGGGTGGCAATGATGTGACTTTGTCTATGGTTAAACGAGCATACCAAAATTTTAACAAGAACCACCCAACAACACCTTGCAGCAACAAGGACCAATCAACGCCTATGCTTTGATACCGGATTGAAATTTAATAACAAGTTCCATGATCAATCAAGTAAATCCACACTAGCAAAAGAGAGAAAGAGACACCGTGAATATATGGTGGGTATGAAAAATACCCAAAAGAATGCACTATATCATCGAAGCATATAGCACATATAGATAAATCTCTAGAACTCAAAAGGTAGGAAATACTCAATGCACCTCAAAAGAGGAGATCTCCAATTTGATACATCGCAAGTGACCAAATTACTCCTCTATTTATACAATTTGGTCTTCCTTAAGTGTTACAATAACCTCCCTTCAATTAGGTTGTCCAAGTATGATTAAAGCCCATTCAAGTGGTCCCATTAACCCCAAAGTCTCTAATAAGTCAGGTTTACACATATTTTAACACATATCCTAACAAAACTTCTTCAAAATTGAAACCCTCGATAAATGAATGTTGTGTATATAATATTTATCAAAGACCGGGGGAGCTTGGATGCTGACAACTTGTTGGAGTGGGCCTAAGTCAAATAATATCTCAGACCTTGACAACTTGTCTTATGAGTAGCTCACAAAATTAAAAGGAGTCATGTGCCCCAAGATCTAATATACCCTTGCTACATGAGATGACATTTCATAAAAAGAGAAGTTTCTCAACCTCCAACATCCGATAAGGTTAACTATTATATTATATAGACATATCCCCCCTTGATAGCTTGATTTACAAGAGGGTCACAATATAGAAAGGAAGGGTCTCTTGCCCTTGATGGCTATCACCCTGATGATAAATAATATGAGTCTCTCACCCCTCGTTGACTTGATGGAGAAGTCTCACAAGATACAAAGATCTCAACCCTCACAACCTCCAATGGCCTGAGGACTAGTTATGGGGTTCATTAGAAAATGAACATGGAACAAAGGAAGTATCAACTAGACCACTTCACCTTAGCATCCATGCCAGCAACACTAGCTCCACAATGGCGTTGCATCCATGGACACATCAACAAGGAAGACCACTACCATATTGGACAAATCAAGAACGCAAGTTCTTGTGACTGATTTGGTAACTAAAAATTGGTCTCTTGGCAATCATTTCATTTCTAATTCGTAGAGGGAGGGAGACAACTTCTTCTCAATCAACAATTCCAAAGTATTCACTAATTCCTCTCGTTGGATCTCATCTACAAAACAAAGGATGGTCTCCTTGATCTCCTTCTGCATTATAGGGTTCTCAATCCTGTGCACAACTAACAACTTTTGAGAGGTACAAGCAGAAGATTCATGGCATCCCCTTTTCTTTTGAAAAAGCAAACATGCCACCTACTTTTGTCAATGTAAACTAAAAGCTTTTTCTACCCAACAAACATTATAAGGGCATCATGTGCACAGCCAACATTGTAAGCATGGCCTGAGCAATGTAAACAAAGCCGTGTACAATAATTTTGTCCACCAAATGCCATTCTCAAGTTTTTCTACCCCATGTAGGTTTTCTCTAGTTCAAAAATGTTTCACCTATATTTTTGCGCATGCTTGTTGGTGCTTGATTCTCTATGTTACCATCACTCATTATGTGCTTGCAATTTATTGATGTTTATGATGTTGCCCATTACATTCCAAGAGCTCATTGTACTTGTTGCTTATTGTTAGATTCATACATATAGTTATAAATTTAAAATTCCGATGTGTTATTGTCACTTTCGCCATAATAGATCTGTTGTTCCCTGTCCACCTAGTTAACGTGGATCAGCTACCCAAACTAGCACTGCTGACAGAAGTCTAAACCCACTCAGAAAGCATATCTTTTTCTTAGAGGCAGAAGGCAGTTCTTCCTCCACATGCATTGATTCATCACGCTTTGCCACATAACTTATTAAATATTCTAGACAATTGTGGATACTCTACTTGAGAGCCTTGTCCACTTGTTTGTCCTTATATGCAACCATGACTAACACAACTAATTTTCTAGTATAACAGCGTTCTTCTCTTCAAATCTCACTTGCATGGCAGTGCAGTGCTCCTCTCATCTCTATCACATAGACTCGTTACAAATTCACATAGGACATTGTACAGCATATCCACAATGGCTTGGGTTTTCTTTCGAGTATGAGAACATAGGTCAAACAAACTAGCATGGTAGCCTTGTTGTCCCATAAATTCCCTAAACCATTCCTTTGATTCAAAGGGATCACCGGGCTAAGCTTCCACCACAGTTGCTACTCAATCCTAGGTCAAACCCTTCTTCCATAATCAACCATACTTGTGACATTGAATTGGGATGAACAAAACAAGACAGAGGAAATAAAAACCATGGTAAGAACTCCAAGAATTCTTAAGGCTCCACAGATCGACAAAAATAAGGCTTGGGGTTTTTTCATGGTGCCTGTCAAGGAACTCCAAGTAAATGTGAAGCTAGTAGCATTATATATTTATGTGAAAAACATTATGTTGCTTTCAAGTATGCAACAGGCCAGAAGACAAATAATAGAGCTGAGTTTTATGCTTTATGGTTACTTCTGAAATATGCAGCTGAAAAAGGAATTGGCAGTCTCCAGGTTATGGGGGATTCAAAACTGATTATGGTTGGGCAAACGGAAGAAACCGTATTGAAAATCTGGTGCTTAGTCCAACCATGAACAGGATTTCAGAGGTATGAATGAAGTTTTCAGAGTTTGCTTTCTTTCACGTCTATAGAGAATTTAAGGAACAAGAGGACAGATTATCTAAATAGGCATTATTGTAGAAATAGACACTGTCTGAAAAGGAATTTAAAATTACCCTTCCAGAATCTGTTCAATCTTAATATTAAATTTCAGAAGAAAAAAAAAATATTAGTTTTGATGTCACTATTCGGTTGTAATCTGGATTCTGAATCTTCAAATTTTAACCAGTTTGTGAAAACGCCTAGTTTAGGCAAGATCTGAATGTAATTTTTTGGTGCTACCTAACACAGGAAGAGGCAAGAAAACTTAAAAGGCTGAGGATGACTGTAATAACTAGTTTAGAAAACCCTTCAGGGTGTTTTTGTTAGAGGTAACAGAGACCTCGGGCTCCGAAAATGTCAAAAAGATATGAAAATGTACATTCTGATTTCTCTTATGAAATACTGAATATAATGCTTTTTGTCGTGGAAAAATAAAATACATATAGACACGTGTATATAATAAAAAATACTAATTACAAATATACATAGGGCAAAATCCAACTAAACATGTTGAAATCTGAAATAGGAAAATCATTGCTTTTCTCATTAGTAAGTAAAATGAAAATACAATGGCAACCTTATACATCATTATAATAGATATAACAATCCTAACCTTATTATATAAATATATGATACCAAAATTGGAACAAGGACATCATTGTTTGAGTCTTTATTCGCATGGATGATGGCTCGGGGGTTTGGGGAAGAGTGTGTTATATAAAAGCAAGGAATAGGACCCACATAAGCTTTAAGAAGGACTGTAATCAAAATTTGAATGCTATTTTCATTTTTAATCAAAAAGGGCAACTACATGGGACAACTAGTTGTTCCCTGTGGGTATCGAGTGACGTCTTGGCATCTCAAATTCCAAGGAGTGAATCCCAACCCCTGAGAATGGCAACTGTAAGAAATAGTTGGGGATTCCTTGTAGAGATCGGCGGACACCCTAGTGCCCCTAACTCTATAAGGCACCACCAGACCACCCAAGTTCTCAGGACTCATCCTGAGAATGTCCCCCGGCATGAAATCAGGGACGCTGGGGTACATCCCCTCCCCCGTCCCACCATCCCTCTATGTAAAACCCTTTTCTGATCTTGAATGCACAAGGGCAGAAATAAGTTCCAATTCAACTCAGAAAGATTAGTTAGACAATTCAATTCATTGTTAGGATGATGTCCCTAAATCCATTTCTCTTGCGTTGTATGATTCTCAACCAAAACCACTCACCCACAAGAGTCAACCCTCACCGACCTGGAGCTCAAATTTAACCCATTTATTTGAATCTCATTTCCCAATAATGTTTAATAAAAAATACAATGGGTGATGTGAGTCATTCAGATTCAAAGCAGTTCCTGTGGCATAATTGTAAGTTTTGGGGTTACTAATCTAAAGCGCAGTTTCAGATGCTGTTAGACATTGTGCATCCTGGCATTGACTCAAAGAACAATTCGTATAAATCCAGAACAATTGACAGGAAAATAAGCAAAAAATTTACAACAGATATGTAAGATCTGTAAATGTCGGCTGCCATCCAAATCCTTTTTGGCTGGTTTTAAAAAGGTCCCAACTACATATCGCTCATTTGTTTTGCATTACAACGAAGAAAACATAAAAATTGACATGACCCAAAATGGGATTTCTTCGGTTAAAATATATGATGGGCATGCTGGGAGGAGATTGATCTTGCACTAAACAGCCCAAAAAAGGGGAAAAAACAAATTTCATTGTTTGAAAAGCCCGCGTTCACAGATGTGTTTTCTTCTATGATCTCAAAGATCACAAAACAAGACGAAACAACCAGATTGGAAGGAAGATCATCGTGCAAGGAAGATGTGCACGAAAATCTATAGATAGATGCATGACTATATAAACCAAAACGAAAAGATAGCCCTGGAATCCCTTGATAAGGATTCCTTTAAGGCACCTGACCTGATTTGGGTTCTGGAATGAAGCTTTCGCTGCTTCTCGACTTCCCTTCCTGCGTCTTACTGCCTAAACAAGGCTGAAATTGCGTCTTCCCTTCCTGCGTCTTACTGCCTAAACAAGGCTGAAATTTTTATATTGATTAGATGAACAATGGACTCTAATTATGCATAATGAAAAATGAATAGTAGTGACCTCCCCCTTTCCTCCTCGGTTCATTGTATTTACTTTCCAAAACTTTTCTCTTTCTTTCCCTCTCAAACACAATTATCCATTATTATTGTTAATTTATATATTTATATCACTTATAATTTTTCAAGCGGGTTTGATTAGTTGTTTGTTGTAGTCATGATCAAGGAGCAAAGGCCTTGTGAGTTAAGTTGAT